>CM035434.1:126074072-126096572 GCA_020310875.1 Ceratopteris richardii | reverse complement strand
ATCCTTTGAAGAAGTTAAAACCCTAGCTCCACCCCACAAGGTTGAAGAAGACCTCCACTTAGTCTAGCTAATGCTTAGCTCTCAAAATTTAGTGATTTGTATTCTATGGACTCCCTCCTTATATATTTTTTTATCATATGGAAAAGCAAAGTTGAAAAGCTGAAAAAAAAGCTCAAAAAAAGGCATCACGTAAATCATGGCAGAAATCTTGCTAGATTTTCAAGATATATATATTTTTTGATTTATTTTTTATGTCTTTTGTCTTATTTTGATGTTTTAAACATAAGATATTTAAAATATATCTTGCTTTTGATTTCAAAATTGCTTTTAAATATGTTATTTGATCTTTGACTTAGAATTAGGGTTTGATCTTTGAAAGCCCGTATGTGGTCCAATTTTATCCTATGATATATCATTGGATAGCTCTTGAGTAGCACATTCCAAATATGTGATAAAAAGGTTTTGCATATTTGATCAATTTTGACTATCTTTGACTTTGCTTTGATCATGGTTGACTTTATCTAAAATTGACCAAAACTGAGAATATGTGCAATCCCTCTTGTGGAAGGTTGCATTTTCAATAATCCCCTTCTAACCTGACACAAGGGGAGTATGCTAGGAAAGGTATATATTCTGATGGATAAAAAAACCTGTAAAGTGATGTTGCTAGTTGAAAAGGTGATGATGTTGTAGATGTAGGTACTTGTAAAGATCATGCCAATGTCCATAAAGTCTTTTGGCATGAAGAGCATTCCATACTAAGGAAAAGGAAAACTCATAAAATTTTCCCATATACGCATGGAAGGATAGAGATAGGGAAAGCAAAAGATAAAGTAAAGTCTTAAACATACTTCCTCATCTCTCAAGGTTGGTCAGACCTATTAGTATGAGTCACATGCTCTCATCTACACATATCCACACAAAAATGTATACAAGAAGTTGAAAAACTATCCACCATAAGGTTCTAAATATAGATCTCTTTCCCCTCCTTGTTTAAATAAATATATTGTTTTGATAATCTTGCAAAACCTCAAAAAGTCTGATAAAATATCTAAATATGACCTATTAGAATTTTTGCAAAATGTTTGTTTGCTTATGCAATCAAATAAGACTTGATATGACCCCTCTTAGAGTTGACTTCCTTTGGTTTATGTATCTAGCAAGTTTTTTGAAAACTCCCTGTTTTATGGACTTGCTGTCGCGTGCTAAATAATGGACTAAGCTTGACTTGTGTATGCCATAATACTTTTATCTTTCAATTGCATATAAATCCATCAATCTAGAGAAGATCTTCATAACTTCACAATCTCCATGGAGTGTAGATGATCTGCTCTAGGTATAAATAAGCTTCAAGCTCATGAACTCCTTATTGTAGAAGGAAAATCATAAACCCTAGCTGTTGCTCATCCTTTGAAGAAGTTGAAACCCTAGTTTCACTCCTCCATAAGGTTAAAGAAGACATCCACTAAGTCTATGAAATCAGCCTGTTGATTTAAAAAGGGTAGTAATCCGATAAATCTTCAATGCTTTCACCAAATGCTCACCTACTTTACCTGCACTTGTGGACTTAGACACTCAAATAAAATACAGGAAGCTAGAATGCTCTTGCAATTGACATTGACAGGTTGGCACCCGGTATTTTTTTTTTTTCACATTATCAAATTGAATATAAGCTTGTTAAAGTTTACAAGCTGTCAAAGAATTTAAGCACTCAAAAATCTCTTCCTTATTTCGCTCCTAAACATTTGCACAAGGTCCTCCAAGCTTTCGTGAAACTACTAGGGCATCAATACGTCGATTTAGAGACCAAACCCTAAACCTGCAAAAAAACATAGAAGGCTGTAAATGTTTGTCAAGCACTCCGTTTTGTCTGCCGTTTGTTCCTAAACATAGCTTATGGTCTCCTGCACCATTTGCGCTACTTGCTCCATATTTTCCCCAAGATTTCTCAAAAAAAATCTGAGAAAAACAGAGTTTTTAGTGCACGTACCTATTTTGGATTAGCAATTAGCTACTCTGGTACCTATTCAACGGGCTCTTGCCTGAGCAATGGAGCATAAACCCACAATTCTATACATTCAACTAAAGAGCCCTTGAGTAGGGCATCACATCCATGTAATTAGAGAGAGAAAGGGGATCAATGAGCATGAAGCATCATTGTAGATAGATCAGGGGGGTAGATAAGCTTTCCATTAAAGCTTGAAAAGCTGAAAATCCACTTAGAATGAGCATGAAGGCTTTCTCTAAAGATCCACTCACAATTTGACTCTATTTGGCAGATTTCTTTCATTCGTGACACTTGGCAACTTTTTAAGCCATTTCTTCTCAAACATGCTAAGATCTAAAAATGTCTCAATCCGTGGAGAATTTGACATGCCTTCGTTGGAGAAATTTGATCCCCTTGGCATTTCACCGGCAATGACACAAACACTTTCTCGTTACCAAAAATAGAAACTCCCTAAAATTTAGGAGATGCGATCGATGCGTTCCCACTGGTGCACATACCAACTTTGAACACTTGCAATACATCCAAAAATACAATGCATTCCATGAAACCATGAGTCTTCATCAGGTGACCCCACCTAGTGGTGTGCACCTCCAGATAAACATCCAAGCACCACTAACTCCTCCAAACTCATTGCTTAACCAATCTGGCATTTGCCAAACTCAAGGTCTATGAGACCAAAGCTCATATCAACCATCAATCCACTGCCCCAACCGTTGATCTTAACTTACTATGCAATTGTCCCTACCATTCCAAGGGCTTATGGGGGAAAACAACCATAACAAAAAGAAAGAGAAAAAAAAGTAAATTAAATATATACAAACAAGGAAAGAAAAAGCAAAAATATCACCTTTTGGTGACATATCCCCCTCTTGAAATAGAGTAAGGGACCTCGATTGCATAACACATGTCACATATGACACAGGGAAATTAAAGGTTTCCCAAGCTATTTGTGCCATCGCATGAAACATGCCAAGAGGTGACAACGGCCGATAGTATGAAAACGCCAATACTATCTGTGCCACCGCATGTTGAGCTTCATACACATTTTTTCGGAAAGTGACTATTGAGTGTGTAACATGGATGTCATGCTACCATTGTCACTATAAACAGAAGTGTCAGAATCTTTATGTGCCAGTATTTGTTCAAGAACTAGGATGTCATCCAATTCCTCTACCTGAGGTTGTTCCTCTTGTACTATATCCTCTCGCACATCACCAACGAATGGCCTCAGTAGGTTTACATGGAATGCATTATGAATCTTCAAGCTTTCAGGCGATTTCAGCCTATATGCTACATCATTGATCTTTTCCAAGACTTGAAAAGGGCCATAGTAGCACACGCTTAGATTAGGAAACAAGCGTTCCTTGCCTTTCATCTTTTTTAACTTGGCTTTTTCAAAGTGTAAGAGGATCCAATCATTGTGTTATCGTAAGCATACTCATTGTGTTATCGTAAGCATACTCAACAATGGCAAATATTGCTCCCAACTTGCCTTATGCTCTGACACACAGCATTTAAGCATGTCCAAGACAAAAGAGTTGGCCGCTTCAGACTGTCCATCAATTTGTGGATGAAAAGAAGATGAGAACTTGAGCGTAGTACCCATATTTTCAAACAGTTCTTTTCAAAATAAACTAGTCATCCTTGGTTCCCTATCACTAACAATAGACCGTGGGATCCCATGGTATTTAAAGATATTCTGCATGAATATCTTGACCATATGTACAGGCTTTATCTTCTTCTTAACAGGGATGAAATGTGCTTGCTTATTGAATTTGTGAATGATTGTCCAGATTCCATCATTTCCAATAGGGGTCCTTGGAAGATAAAATATGAAGTCCATGGCAATACTCTCCCATGGCTTATCCGGAACCGGTAATGGTTGCAATAACCTTGGTGCCTTTTACTAGTCATACTTGACCTTTTGGCAAACAATGCATGCTCACACAATGGCATCTACATCCCTCCTCAAGGTGGGCCAATAAAAGAATGTCTCCACAGCCTTGATGGTAGCATCAATGCCATGATGTTTTGCATACGGTGGAGCATGGCACTCAACTAGAGCCTTGTGTCTCAATGGTTTAGTAACAGATAATCTTCCATGCATCATGATATAGCTGTCTTTGAGAAGGTAATGGTCATGATGTCGTCCATCCATTAGTTTGCTCGTACACCCTAGTGAAATCTTCATCATCAGCATATTGTGCTTTCATATCATCAAGTTCATGATGATATGGAATTGATACAACATAAATATGTGGCTTCCTCAATAGCACATCAGCCACAACATTCTTTTTGCCTTCCACATGTAAAATTTGAAAGTGGAACATGGACAAAAAGTTTGCCCATCGCATGTGCTTTTTCGACAACTTAGCTTGTGTCAAGAAGTATCGAAGGGTTTGATGATCTGTTTGGACAACAAAATCAGCCCCTAGTAGGTAATGCTTCTAGCTGCTAAGCGCATGAATAACAACTAGCAATTCTTTTTCATAGATTTGCATGGTCCTCTTAGGTCCTTGCAATATTCTACTCTCATAAGCTATGACATGGCTATCTTGCATCAATATAGCTCCAATGATGCTTCCACATGCATCGCATTGAACCTAGACGTTCTAAGATCTGGTAAGATGAGTATCGGATGAGAAGTCAATTTTTCTTTCAAAAGATTGAAATCTGAAATTTCTTTATGGGCCCACACATCCTTCTTTTGTAGTGCATGTAAAGGTGAGGAAATTTGAGCAAAGTGGCCTACAAACCTCTTGTAGTAAGATCAGAGACCTAAAAAGTTCTTGACATCATGTACAATTTTTAGGTTGCCATGTCTTAATTGCCTCTACCTTAGCTGGATCCATTCTGACACCATCTTTTGACACAATATGTCCAAGAAAATGAATTTGATCTAGGAAAAAATCACTTTTCTTAGCATTGATGAATAATCTATTACTGCGTAACTCATTGAACACAATGGCCAAGTGATGTCTATGCTCTTCTTCACTCTTTGAATGCACTATCATCTCTTCAAAGAATGTTCCAACAAATTGCCTATAGGAACGAAAGATTCTATCCATTGCTAAATTAAAGGTGGAAGGAGCATTGGTTAGACCAAAAGGCATCACTAGGAACTCATAGAGACCAAATGTCATTCTAAATGGAGTCTTATGCACATCCTCAAGTTTGATACGAATTTGATGGTACCCACTCTTCATATCTATCCTGCCAAAGATGCATGATCCCTCCAATCTGTCAAGTACATCATCAATCCTAGGAATAGGAAGCTTGTTTTTGATGGTATGTTTATTCAACGCACGATAATCGATGCACAAGCTCCAAGAACCATCGTTCTTTTGTACTAGAAGTACCGACGAGCAAAAGGGTGATGAACTAGGATGAATCAACCCTTTTTCCAGTAGCTCATTTACTTGACTCATAATCTCTTTTGCTGGGCTGCACTCACCCTATAAGGGGGCCTATTAGGTGGGCAACTACTCGACACCAAATCTATCACATGGTCCTCAGGCCTCTAAGGTGGCAATTCTGGTGGTAGAGAATCAGAAAAATAGTCACTGAAGCTTTGCAAAAACATAGAAATCTCGTTATCTACTAATTGTACTGAACTTGATTTATTGCAATACCTTGTTGGAAACAATGTCATATCGTGCATGTCCATTGGTCAAAATTTATGCCAGTTTACAACATGTGTAGCTATTATTCTATAGCTTTCATACACCAAAAGGCATGGGCGCCTTGGGTAAAGCAATCGCCTCCCAAAACTCCCACCATGGTTCAAATCCCACAAACGGTAGCGTGAGCAGCTAAAGAAAAAAAGATTTTTTATTAAAAGCTCACGGGAAAATTCACGGGCAGCGCCAAACTGGGCTGCGATCATTTGTTTTGTTTTCTTCTCGTGAGCGATCGTAAAGCTTTTTTATTATGCTTTTGAGGGATCAACACGCACTATATAAACACAAGCTTGGGCTCATTGTAAAGTATCCTTCACCTAGTGTTCAACACAAGCCTTGGTGCTTGGACCTCAATAGAAGTGGTGTTTCTTCTAGCACATGGGCAGCCATGGTGCTAACTTGGAACATGTTGAGGAGCGGCTATGGAGTTCTTCTTGGAGGAGAAGAGTGTGCTCACACTCTTGCTCATGGAGAGGACTATCATTAGTAGCTTGGTGGTGAGGATCGGCCATCTACATGATGTATTTGAAGATTTTCTTCTACATGGAGATTTCGGGTTACTTCAAAGACATTGGATGGTGGTTAACATAAGATTTACATCTTATGTTAAGGATTCAGGTACATATTCTCTTTATGCACACAGGTACTACTTGAAGTTTATGGAGTCAGTAACATCCATATCAGGAGGAGTCCTAGTCGGCATAGGTACAAGAGAATCAGTACATATATGCTTTATGCATATTTAGATGAGGTGTTCAAGAAGGTATGGTCATATGAGTTTGAGGATTTCTCGCAGTAAACTTGTTAGCATTCTTTGCTACTTTTGTACGTATGTGATCTTTTCACACACGTATCTGACTTAGGGTCTTCCATAGCGTAAGGTTAGATGAGGGTTTGTTGATTATCAGTTTTAGACCGATCCTTCCTCTTTCGGTCACTCATATTCATTCTTCTACAACCTATGAGGTCACACATCTCATGTATATTCAGATTTCTGTCCATACATCTGAATATGTTTGTTACATTTGTACATTCTCTCATCCATCTATTTTTGTTCACATAGAGTGGTTGAGAATTTTGCTCCCACATTGTACATTGAACTTTGGTATATATGATAGTGTGAGTAAGCCTTGGCTTACGTAACACTTTATACACTAAGTTGTGAGTTATCAGTCACAAGTTCCAGGATTCAGTTCTTGATTTTGTTTAGTGTATTTATATAACACAGCAGAAGTACGTTGAGAAATCTTTTTGGAAGGTAAATGCAAATATGTGGATCCTAGTGTATGTTTTCAGGTTTTTGAAGACAGGAGATAGTAGGTTCAGTGAGAGTTCATGCTATATTTGTTGGCAAGCAGTGATTGCTTGATGAGTACACTATTGGATATCTAGTTTGCATATTTTCTCAAGTATTATGGTTCATATTCAACAAGTTCAAGTTTGAAGGGAAAGTCAAATAAGACTTTTTGAAGAAAAGGTTTGAAGGTCAGTTCTGAAGTGTGGGAGTACAAGCTTGAAGCTTGTGATAGTTTGCAGCTTATGAAGTTTGCAGATCCAGTTCAGTTTGTACCAATATGACATTGCAGGGGGGATTGTTGGAAACAATGTCATATCGTGCATGTCCATTGGTCAAAATTTATACCAGTTTACAACATGTGTAGTTGTTATTCTATAGCTTTCATACACCAAAAGGCGTGGGTGCCTTGGGTAAAGCAATCGCCTCCCAAAACTCCCACCATGGTTCAAATCCCACAAATGGCAGCGCGAGCAGCGAAAGAAAAAAAGATTTTTTATTAAAAGCTCACCGGAAAATTCACGGGCAGGGCCAAACTGGGCCGCGATCGTTTGTTTTGTTTTCTTCTCATGAGCGATCGTAGGGCTTTTTTATTATGCTTTTGAGGGATCAACAAGCACTATATAAACACAAGCTTTGGCTCATTGTAAAGTATCCTTCACCGAGTGTTCAACACAAGCCTTGGTGCTTGGACCTCAATAGAAGTGGTGTTTCTTCTAGCACATGGGGCAGCCATGGTGCTACCTTGGAACATGTTGAGGAGAGGCTATGGAGTTCTTCTTGGAGGAGAAGAGTGTGCTCACACTCTTGCTCATGGAGAGGACTTGATCATTAGCAGCTTGGTGGTAAGCTGAGGATCGGCCATCTACATGATGTATTTGAAGATTGTCTTCTACATGGAGATTTCGGGTTACTTCAAAGACATTGGATGGTGGTTAACAAGATTTACATCTTATGTTAAGAATTCAGGTACATATTCTCTTTATGCACACAGGTACTACTTGAAGTTTATGGAGTCAGTAACATCCATGTCCGGAGGAGTCCTATTCGGCATAGGTAGAAGAGAACTAGTACGTATATGCTTTATGCATATTTGGATGAGGTGTTCAAGAAGGTATGGTCATATGAGTTTGAGGATTTTTGGAAGCAAACTTGTTAGCATTCTTTGCTACTTTTGTAAGTATGTGATCTTTTCACACACGTATCTGACTTAGGGTCTTCCATAGCCTAAGGTTAGACGAGGCTTTGTTGATTATCACTGATCCTTCCTCTTTCGGTCACTCATATTCATTCTTCTACAACCTATCCGGTCACATATCTCATGTATATTCAGATTTCTGTCCATACATCTGAATATGTTTGTTACATTTGTACATTCTCTCATCCATCTATTTTTGTTCACATATAGTGGTTGAGAATTTTGCTCCTACATTGTACATTGAACCTTGGTATATATGATAGTGAAGTTAAACAAATAAGATTTATAAGTAACTTGTTATGGGAGTGTCAAGTGAACTTTGAAGTTTGAACAATAAATCATCAAAATATTGAAATAGAATGAAGATTCAGCATATCGAGCCACATTGAAAGCTATGTGGTCATGGTTATTATAATTAAAAAAAAAAAAGTGCCACTGTAGTGTCTACCTCCTCCTTCAATGCAAGGTTCGAATTCTCATGGAGTTTTTGTTGACGTTATGGACGTACATATGGCATTGCCGATGGTATGGAGGGACTAGGAGTAGGATGAGGAATGGAAGTAGGAGTAGGAGTAGGAGCACGAATCGGAGGCGATGAAGATGATGCTTTTGAAGAGGATGGTATAGAAGACCTCACAAACGATGTCGGGCAGATAGGAGCTTGTGAAGCACGAGGAGCATGAGTTTGAGCATCAGTGATAGCAAGTTTGAGCATCAGTGATAGCAAGTTTGCTGAGTAATTCTTGCTTCTTCTCCAAAGTGATTGCGGAACAAAATCCTACTTCATGTCCATGCTCATCAAGTAAGTGTACACGCACCTTGTTTGCTTCACCGGTTCTTTTGTAGCCACATAGCTTGCAACTCCATGGTCTTGCACCACCACTTTTTCCGATGGATTCGAGAGATTTCACCTCTTCCCACCATGTCCATTTGTTTGTAGCATGCCTCCTCTTGGTGTTTGGCCCACTTGTTCATGATGAAGAAGCCATAGGAGAAGAGAATACTATAAGGAGAGGAGCAAGAAAGAGAAGGGTGAAGAGATGGTTGAGAAGATAGAGATCAGCCCTTGAAAATGCAAGGGTGAAGATAGCTAAGCTGCTCAAATTTTCACACACACAAGATGATTGCAATGAAGGCTTTAAGTGAGCTGTGGCTTGAAGAGCTGAAATGAGGGGTATTTATCCTTGTGTATGCAACCAAAGGAACATTCTAGAATTTCGTAAAAAAGGTGCAAATGCCTAAGTTTCAAAATCGGAAGAAAAATTCGAATTCATTTTTTAAAAATTTTTTTCCCTCCAAAACCCGAGCTTATCGCATGATGTGATGATAAAAGGAATGTCTATATTCCTGTTTAATAGAGTTTGTGGGTGCCTTTAGTTGAGACTTTCTAGATTTACCAAAGGGATTGCCTCATGCAAGAGGCAATACTTTATAGCATAGTCATTCTTTCTCTTGTAAGCCATATAGGTTTAGTCAGGCTCAAGAGCACGAGATAGCTAGGTAGATAAAGGAATAAAGACCATAGTCACAGGGGGACGCGTTCTCGGGCCCTAGGGACGCCGTCCCCCCATTCAAAAATATAGGGACTCCCAGCCGGCGTCCCGGATTTTTTTCTGTCACAAGGTATCGTCCCCGGGACGGCAGCATGTGATGACGCCAATTCCGGGATGGCTATCAAAAAAATGACGGAATTTTTTTCCCTACTTTTACCATTTTGAAGCCTAGTTTTGAACACTTTGCTTTAGGATTTTTTGGTGCCCATTTTAACTCTCTAGAACCTTCTTTTGAAGGCCCACCACAAGCATAAAAAGACCTCCTTGCTGCCCTTTAAAGTTAAAACACACATCCAGCTTTCAGCTTTCCCTCTTGCATCCCTTGTGTATGGAGGTTTGATTAATCTTGAGCCTTGGATATTCAGCAGCCCCTCTACCCTCTTATCCTTTAGGCCTCTCTGAAGAGTGCTTTCAACAACTCCTCACTTGAGTCCTCTCCTCAAGGCTCAAGACCTTACCATTTGGAGGTCTAAACCTTTCTCCTCTCTTTCCTTTGGAGTGTAGGTCCTAGGAGGCTAGGAGCAGCCATTATGGCCTCTTTGTCCAGTACATACATAAGAACGAAGGTGGTGTTGTCTTCCATATAAGTGATAGTTTGATTAGTGATAACTTATAAGTCATTGTTCAATCTTTATCTATAGTGCCACATTGTTACGACGCAGTTGCACACCACATGTACTGAAAAAGACTTGTTGCACATCACATGTTGTGTATATTTCACTTAAAAAGACTTGTTTATTCTATTTTCTTGTTTATTTGTGTTCTTATAAGCTAAGAAAATAGATATGAATGGTATTTATTTAAAATTGGCCTCCAAATCAGCATATTTTGAGTGCCGTCCCCGGGACGGTCCAGGTACCTTCCCCGACCCCAGGATGTCATCGTTCCCAAGACACGTCACCATCCCCTGGTGACTATGCTAAAGACTATCTAGTTAGACAATTTTTTGAGTGGAGTAAATCCCCATGGGGTGCTCTTGTCCTTTCAGTTAAGAAGAAGAATTGTCGTTTTAGTTAAGAAGAAGAATTAAGGAATCTGCTTGTGTCGATGATAAGGAACTCGATAAGGTCACCATCAAGAACAAGTATCGGTTACCTAGGATGGATCATTTGATTGATTGACTCTAAAGTTCTAGGCACTTCTCCAGAATTGATCTTAGATCAAGTTACCATCAAATACGGATAGCATCGGATCATGTCTTGAAAGTGAAGTTCCAATGTACGATTCCTCCAAGATGAGCTTTGATATCAATGTTAGATCTTTGGAGGATCAGCCTTGCAACACAAGGCATGAAACAAACCATATTCAGAGCATAGGGAATCAGACATCTAACTCACCTCCTAGCCATAGGGTCCACGACAACCCATCCTTGAGCTTAGGAGCTTTCAACCATATATGAATATTAACCTAGATACACAAATATGCACACATGACCAAGAGAACAAATACTTAGAATACACAAAGTATGGTAAAAAATGTTATGCTCTAATTTATAATTAAGTATGTTCAAGATAATGACATGCTCCAAATACAAACTAAAGAAACATACTCACAATTCGTAATCATGAAAGAGAGCAAGAGAAGGGATAGGGAAATAAGGCATGAAGAGGCTTAGGCTGAATAAGAAACTCCAAAAAACCCTCTCACAAGAGTAAGGTCCTCCAAGTGTACAAAGCATACACTACTACTCACTCCAAGCACTCCAATACCTCAAGAGTGTAAGCACACTCCAACGCCTCCAACTCCTCCAAGCTTGATGAAGAGCCTCCTCCAAGTGTGTGTGTGTGTGTGTGTGTGAGAGAGAGAGAGAGAGAGAGAGAGAGAGAGAGAGAGAGAGAGAGAGAGAGAGAGAGAGAGAGAGAGAGAGAGAGAGAGAGAGAGAGAGAGAGAGAGAGAGAGAGAGAGAGAGAGAGAGAGAGAGAGAGAGAGAGAGAGAGAGAGAAAGAAAGAAAGAAAGAAAGTCATATTAACGTCTACTTGAGGCCAAACTTGGCCTATGAGACAAAACCATGTACAAGTGTAGTAACCCTGTGCAGAAAATGAAATGAAAAAAGTACTTACTACATAAAGCTATATCGGGCTGGAAAAGGCTGGGAAGAGGTGGCTCTGACTCTGCAGATAATGGCCACCTTATACATGGCAGGCCCATAATGTGAGTGAGTAAAATACCCTAGCTACTGGTGATGGGTGGAGGTGGGTGTAGTATGTGGTACATCGGTGCTGGTCTGAGTGCCTCCCGAAGGAAGACAACCCAGGTGGTGGTGGTATGCCTCTGCTCCATCATGTGGTCATAGGCTGTCCTGATGCATGAGATATCCTCCCCATAAAGTCGTGGTCGATGATATCCAACCATGCGTGGTCGACGTCGTGCTCTCTGTGTTGCTGCCTGGTGGAGCGTAAGCCCTCTAGATGGACCTCTTTGGTGTAACTGAGCTTGCTGAAAGAACTGAGTAATGGTCTGCTGGATACTCCTCCGTGTCTGATGTGTCGGCTGTAGTGTCTTCTCTTGCCTCTCATATGCCGCTATGAGGAAGCGTCCCAACTGCCGTTGGTCTCCCATAGTCATGCACAACTGGAGCGACTCCTCTATCTGGAATTGTGCACGTAGGTCTAAGTATGCTGGGCATCTGACAACAAAATGCTCCTCACTCTCTAGCTCTGTTTGGTATACTGGGCACCACCTCTCCTCTCGGGGGACTCCCCTAGACCGACCCCTCTCAATCTCGAGCTGATGTGATGACACCCGGAGCTGCCCAATGACAATTCGAAGGTGGTGGGGTAGGTATGTCTGCATGTATCGCGGAATCTCAATGAAGCCCTCGCCCGATATATGTAGAAAATGCTCACGGTAATAGAGCATTTTCGGAGGCAATGTATCTCTAGGGCACACCCATGTCCTCTGTATGTATGTATGCCATATCTCCTGACGAATGACCCTATTCCTTTCCTGATGGGAGAGAGAATAGGTGGGTGCATGTAAGTCGTACTGTAGTGGTGGTAGCCTGTCTATATCAAAACCATGGTGGGCCAGCCAGTCTCGTGTCTGTGCATACCACGAGAGAGAGAGAGAGAGAGAGAGAGAGAGAGAGAGAGAGAGAGAGAGAGAGAGAGAGAGAGAGAGAGAGAGAGAGAGAGAGAGAGAGAGAGAGAGAGAGAGAGAGGGAGGGAGGGAGGGAGGGAGGGAGGGAGGGAGGGAGGGAGGGAGGGAGGGAGGGAGGGAGGGAGGGAGGGAGGGAGGGAGGGAGGGAGGGAGGGAGGGAGGGAGGGAGGGAGGGAGGGAGGGAGGGAGGGAGGGAGGGAGCCTGTCTATATCAAAACCATGGTGGGCCAGCCAGTCTCGTGTCTATGCATACCACGAGAGAGAGAGAGAGAGAGAGAGAGAGAGAGAGAGAGAGAGAGAGAGAGAGAGAGAGAGAGAGAGAGAGAGAGAGAGAGAGAGAGAGAGAGAGGGAGGAGGAGGGAGGGAGGGAGGGAGGGAGGGAGGGAGGGAGGGAGGGAGGGAGGGAGGGAGGGAGGGAGGGAGGGAGGGAGGGAGGGAGGGAGGGAGGGAGGGAGGGAGGGAGGGAGGGAGGGAGGGAGGGAGGGAGGGAGGAGGAGGGAGGGAGGGAGGGTGGGTGGGAGGGAGGGAGGGGCGGGGGGGGGTGGGGGGGGGGGGGGGGTGGGGGGGGGGGGAGGGAGGGAGGGAGGGAGGGAGGGAGGGAGGGAGGGAGGGAGGGAGGGAGGGAGGGAGGGAGGGAGGGAGGGAGGGAGGGAGGGAGGGAGGGAGGGAGGGAGGGAGGGAGGGAGGGAGAGAGAGAGAGAGAGAGAGAGAGAGAGAGAGAGAGAGAGAGAGAGAGAGAGAGAGAGAGAGAGAGAGAGAGAGAGAGAGGTATATTAACGTCTTCTAAAGGCCAAACTTGACCTATGAGACAAAATCATATACAACTGTGGTAATCTCTGTGTAGCAATGGAAAGGAAAAATACTCGCTACACAAAACTGTGGAGGCTGAAAACAACAAAGGATGGTGTTCCTGGTAATGAGGAGGTAGTGGGAATAAAATAATGGTGCCTGGGGGGGGGGGGGGGGGCGTGGCTCTAGCTCAGAAGATAATGACCACTTGATACAAGGGGGGCCCATGAGGGAGTGAGTGTGTATACCCTAACCCCTGATGATGGGTGGAGGTGGGTGGAGTATGTGGTACATCGCCGGCGGTAGGAGTGCCTCTTGGAGGAAGCCTGTCCAAGTGGTGGCGATGCGCCTATGCTCCATCATGTAGTCATGAACTATCTTGATGCAAGAGATATCCTCCTGGTGCAGTCGTGGTCGTCGGGGGGGGAGAGAGAGAGAGAGAGAGAGAGAGAGAGAGAGAGAGAGAGAGAGAGAGAGAGAGAGAGAGAGAGAGAGAGAGAGAGAGAGAGAGAGAGAGAGAGAGAGAGAGAGAGAGAGAGAGAGAGAGAGAGAGAGAGAGAGAGAGAGAGAGAGAGAGAGAGAGAGAGAGAGAGAGAGAGAGAGAGAGAGAGAGAGAGAGAGAGAGAGAGAGCAGTGTGGTTAGCAACGGGATGGCAACGTCGTAGGCAACGCGTTAGCAACGTGTTAGCAACGTGAGGAAGTTGCGAACCTAAAGTTGCGATAAAGTTGCCTATAATTCAATTTTTTTTATCAATTTTTTATTATTTTTTTTGATTTTCAATACCCTAACTGTATAAATCCTCTTATAAATGCTTTAATATATGCAAAAACACACATAAGCATTATATATTAACGTTTTAAACATTTCATATATAGATCATTTGACGTCGACACCTGACCTGCATTTCAACTTAGAAATTTGATCACAATGTGAATGCACATTAACTTTTAATATAGATCACATTTCAAACTTCATAGGAATACTCAATAAATTCACAAATCACCTTTAAAACTTAAATACTAAAGTGACAAGAATGGAGATGGAACTTGGAAGTGAGCAATGAGCACATGCCACAAAATACAGTAATCAATTATAATGCAAAATCTAGGTACATGAGTCATCTCAAAGAGTCAAAACAAAAGTCAAGAGTCAAGACAATCATACTATCATCTAAATGTCTGATGTCATAAATACATATCCAATGTCCATAACCACTGATGACTGATCAATGACTCATCAGTCATGACTCATGTGACATGTCCAAATAAATATACAAATATAAGTCAGTCCAAGAGTCAATCATCAGAATCTGACTCAGTATCTGATGAAAACTCATCCTCATCAGGCTCATCCTCGTCCTCATCCTCATCCTCTCTACCATGTGGAGCAGAACTAGTAGAGGCCCTTGCAAATGCTACAGCTCGTGATCGAGTACGTCTGTGGGAGCGAGTTTGATGATGTGGCTCGGTCAACTCCTGATATAACATGCTGTAAAGGTCCAACTCCTCTGAAGGTATAGTAGGCATCTCATGGACCTTCTCTATGTCAATGTGGTCAATGTTGACCTGTCGCACATCTGCTGTATGACCTCCGCTCTCCAAAAGGCGCAAGTTGCAGTGGCAATATACTAGCCGCTCCAACTGTGCAGTAGATAAGCGATTCCTCTTCTTTGTGTGGAAGAGGGCCCAAGTGCTCCAATTTCTTTCACATGGACTAGCGCTACAGTCCTGTGAAAGAACGCGGATGGCAACCGATCTCTGCATGTTCCATAAAAAGTATGCATTATTTGCTTGAATTATGAGTTCAAAATTATGAATTAAAATTTAAATGAAACTTAGAAGTTTGTACTTACTACTTACCAACTCAGGTGCAGATAGGCCATATTTCTCCCACCAAGACACAGGTGACAACTGACTAGACCGGAGCATGGAGGTATCTTTCCCAAAACTACCCCCATAGTTCCGGAATAGTAGGAGCTGATCCTCAAGTGTCAAGCGCATATCAACATCATCAGGATATAATCTACCTATGTATGAAGTCCATGCACTGTCAAGCTCATGATCCAACATCTGCCTCTCAGTTCTCCATAAGGGGTGTAGAATGTGAGCCATACCATGAATCGGTCGATGGAACCAACCCCATCGATCCCTCCATATAGATCTAATCTCATCAAGCCTATTTATCCAAGAGTCAAGAATCAAGAATCAATGTGAATGCAGGTGACATGTCATTGATGATTGGTAATATAAATAAGAATAATAAAATTTGAATGTAACATTATCAAAATGCATATGGCATACCTGTCTGAAGAAATAGAAGTGCATCGAGCAAGGGACTCCCCAACACGGTCCATATACTCGTAAACGAGGCCTATAGTACTCCCCTCCATGTCAACAATGCGTAGCATGGAGTATAGAGGCTGCATCACTCCCACCAAAGCCTCTACCTCTCTCCAAAAACTGTCACTCAAACATGTAATGCGTACTGACTCTGCTTTACTGCATGTATGGCCACTCCATGCAAGCCACTCCTGAGAAACAACTGTCTGCATAAGTGATTGCCTCACTCGAAGCAAACTCTCCATCACAATGCACATATAAGCAAATCTGGTCTTTGCTGGCCTAAGAAGCTCCAAATCACTGTATGATCTGAAAATGGAAAGCAACTTTGGCCTCTTCGTGAACAAGGTGACCACTCTCTGACATGTGGAAAAAATCTCATGTATCCAAGGGACCTTCCCAACATCCTCAATCAATAAGTCTATGCTATGAGCTGCACATGGAGTCCATACAATGGATGGGAACTCCTGCTCTAACATCCGCCCCATGGAAACACAATTACTTCCGTTGTCCGTTATGACTTGGACAACATTCTGCACTCCAATCTCCAAGACTGCCTGTCTGATATGTCCAAAAATGTACTCCCCTGTGATGGATAGGCCTGGAGTAGATGCATCAATGGCACGTAGGAACATGGTACCTTTGCAACAATGAACAAGTATATTATATACATTTCTTTTCCTAATGTCTATCCATCCATCACACATCAAAGTGCAGCCATATTTCTTCCAGGTCTCCGCCATAGGCTCCAATTGCTTTTGCACAATTTCTTTTGTTCTTCTCAGAATCTCAGCTCACTTCCTCTTAGCTCTTCATAAGAAGGCCCTTCCCACTCAACCCCAAGCCTACTCACCATTTTCATGGCCTCTTTCCATGCGGGAGTGCGCACCACATTAAAACTTAAACCACATTTAATGAAGAGCCTCATAATACCTTGGGTGGCCTCCTGCTTCCCTTGCTTTTGCAAACTAGCCCGTATGGATGATGCATGTAGGCTGCCACGACCTGTAGCAATGCTCTGACTCTCCCGTGGTCTCTTTTGCTGCTGCTCTGATGCATGTGCTACCTCCTCTGTCTCCAAGTCCTCAACAAGAGGGGCTTGAGATGCTTCGGATGAATGTCCTTGAGGAATAGAGCTCTGTGCACTACTATGTGTTTCTGCTGATGCTCTAACCCCTCTTCTCATTTCCCGTGCTGCAACCCATTCCAAAAGCTCTTCTTTCATCTTCTTCTCTGGCATTGGTTTAGAGCAAGGACCAACTCCTATACCTCCAAAACGTGCTAAATGTGCTTTTATTCTATCTTCCCCTCCTGTCCCTTTGTACCCACACAAATTACACGTCCATCTCTCACTACCTCCTGTTCCAAACTTTCCTTGGCTCGTGACATGATGGTTGATTGCTGTAAACTCTCTCTCTCTCTCTCTCGCGCGCGACTTGTCTCTGCCCAGAGTGCTCTGAGTGCTCTGAGTGCTCTGGAATGAAATGAGAAAGGGCCCTCCAGCGGGCCGTTTTCGGCCCGCTGGAAGGGCTCTTTTTTTTTTAATTTTATACGCAACGCGTTGCGAACGCGTACGCAAAGCGACGTTGCGTTGCGTACGTTGCGAACGTTGCGAAGGTTCGCAACGTGTTGCGTATGCAACACAGAGAGAGAGAGAGAGAGAGAGAGAGAGAGAGAGAGAGAGAGAGAGAGAGAGAGAGAGAGAGAGAGAGAGAGAGAGAGAGAGAGAGAGAGAGAGAGAGAGAGAGAGAGAGAGAGAGAGAGAGAGAGAGAGAGAGAGAGAGAGAGAGAGAGAGAGAGAGAGAGAAAGAGAGAGAAAGTGTTTTTACGTCTATTAGGAGGCCGAACTCGGCCTATGAGACAAATCAATGTACATGGGTGTATCTTCTGTCAATCGGAAAAAGATAAAAGTGCTGAAAAAAAAAAGGCTGGCAAGGCTGATATAGATCTGTGTAGTATGCATGTAGAGATACCCATGAAAGTGGGAGGGGGGGATGGTGAAAAGAGTGCTATATCTATAGCCTATAAGGAAAAGGGTAGTACAAGCATGATAATGCATCTGAACGACTAACTAGCTCCATCCTGTACTAGTGGGCGGGTGTAAGATGTGGTACATGGGTGGAGGTGGAGTCATGGCTGCCCTGATGGCTGCAGCGGGATCTGCCATCATCCGGGATCGTCTCTCCTCCGTGGCGCGATGGTCACGATCCTGAATGTCTGCAATCTGGTGTCTGTAAAGTGTGAGGGCCCGATATCCTATAGCACGGGTCGTCTCCTAGCTCGAGAGGTCTGAGCCTGCTGAAGAGTCACCCCTCTCGATGTGTGCGCTAAGGGGGGAGGGCTGCTGCATGTTGTGCAATGAAGAAGTCAGTGAGCTCACTCTGTCTCCCTCGTGTCTGGGCAGCTGCAGTAGGCTGGAGGAGAGAATCTCTGTGACTCTGAATCTCTAGTAAGAATCGCCCGAGCTGTCGCTGATCTCTAGAGCCCATGATCTCTCGGAGGGTGGGCTGCCCTGTAAACAGAGTCTCGTATCTGTCTCTAATGTCATCATATGAGCTACATCTGCAACAAAGTGCTCCTCATCCTCCATCTCTACTCTGCATATCTTGCATAGCCACTCCTCTCTGGGAATGTCTGTGGCTCTTCCTATCTCAATCTCTAGTCGGTGTGATGAGACCCTCAACTGGCCAATAGCTACCCTCGAGCTATGAGGCATGTAGGTATCCATGTAGCGTGGTTGCTGCATGAAACCATCTGCTAGTATGTCCAAGAACCGGTCTCGATAGTGCGATAGTCTCGATCCCATGTGTGGTGTATGCCATGTCTGACTAATGTAGAGAGAGAGAGAGAGAGAGAGAGAGAGAGAGAGAGAGAGAGAGAGAGAGAGAGAGAGAGAGAGAGAGAGAGAGAGAGAGAGAGAGAGAGAGAGAGAGAGAGAGAGAGAGAGAGAGAGAGAGAGAGAGAGAGAGAGAGAGAGAGAGAGAGAGAGAGAGTTAGAGAGTTAGAGAGTTAGAGAGAGAGAGAGAGAGAGAGAGAGAGAGAGAGAGAGAGAGAGAGAGAGAGAGAGAGAGAGAGAGAGAGAGAGAGAGAGAGAGAGAGAGAGAGAGAGAGAGAGAGAGAGAGAGAGAGAGAGAGAGAGAGAGAGCATACATCTCCTCAAGTGAGGGCATGTAAGTGTAGTTCTGAGCTAGGATTCATTTAGACGATCTGTTTTTAATGGCATAAAGCTGGGTGAAGGCCTGTTTGTGATCTTTTAGAGATTCTATCGATAGGTTTTAAAGGAAAAAAGTGCAAATATTGTTATAGTGACATGTGGATTGAGCATTAAACTTTAGTAGCCATTAAATTAAGCTTCAATACTAGTAAATCTTAGCCATCCAATTAATTCTGACTTTTCCCACTGGCATTAACCTTTTTAATTGCTATTGATTTTTTGGCCAAAAATTAAGGTTTGTCTTTTAGTGGGTTTTTTGATGGAATTTGTGCAAGTGTCATACATGCTTGGGTTGCTCTCTTTGAGTACTACATTATGATTCATTTAATGATGCAAACTAATCAAAACGTCATATAGAAATTTTGTCCGCATCTCCTCCCTTGGGTAGCGTGAAATTAGGTTGAAGACAAGTACATCCCGAATGAGTGGAAGTGGATTGCAGGGAATATATAGAGAGATTGTTCCAATATGATGTGGACAGAGCTAGAAAGGTATTGAGGAATGGATCTTGGTGTTGGAAGGATCTTCAAAAAATTATAGATGGGGTTGAAACTGCTAGAGTATACCGATCCAAGTCTTAGGTTGGATGAAGAGGATTTGAATTTGTTTGGAGGCAAGATTTAGGCTTAGGGATGTGAAGATGTCATGCTTCTTTCTATGGAAATCGCTCCCATGCAAAAGAGACCTTTCTTGGAGAGGTAGAAATTCCATTGACATCCCTATGCACTTTCACAAAGATATTGATATTTGATCCGTATTAAACTTGAAGTAAAGGACCTAATGGTTTAGGCTGAGTTGGAAAATCAAGTTCCAAAGCTTAAGACATCCTCTCATTGAAAGGAAAGAGCATGTTTTGCTTTGGCAAATCATTCAACAAAGGATTTGGACCAACATTAGAGCAAAAAGTTGAATCTGGGTCCACGTTGGTGTAAAAGATGCAAGGAGGATTTGGGCCACCTTGGGTGAAGTTATGGGATATTTGGCATCCGTGTGGAATGCTATTAGAGAAGAGGCTCTTTGGAAGGTCTGGAAAAGAAGGAATGCACTCCACTTTGGTGATTTTCTTAAGGACCTTTCGTAAGGTAGCTCTCTTGTTTTATTCCGTAGAAGGATTGATAATTCTAATTGTTTTTCCTGCTTTGAAACACTCTCAGATTTTTGTTTTCCAAGGGAATCCGATGAAACTAGTTTGGATGCCCCAAACAATAGATGAGAGGTTCATTAACCTGCTTGATATACCACCCCCATACTTAGTCTTCTTCCTCTTAATATGATTCAAAGGTTTCCAAAAAAGAAAAAGGGATTAAAGATATTTCCAACAATGAACATATGCCATTTTTGTTTTATTTGGGGCACGGGGTATAATTCATTCCCTTGCCCTTCACGTGCTATCGGCTATCTGTTTCCTTCTGCTGAAGGCTGTTTTGCTTTTCTGTCATGCCTTCTACAAGTTTTGTAAATCTTTGATAAATAGGAAAACATGAATATTGGAATTGTATCGAATGTGTGGGTTATTTTGGTTTATAATTTTCATTTTTTTTGGTTAAGATAAAAAAGAATGAAGAACTTCGCTCCATATGGTTGCATAAGTGATACAAGAAATAATGTTAACCAGGATATGTTTCCATCAGTACAAGTTACAACTGCGGTGAAATACCTATAGGATGTGTTTTTTTATGCATGCGTGTTTGCGCTTTGTATTTGCAGTCACATTGCAAACTCTGGGGGTCTTGGGGTAGGTATCTACACATCTTCCATCATCCACATGTATGTGTACTTGTATGTCTAATATATAATGTAGAATAGATTGAAAAAAGTATCCCACACAACTTCTCACTATTTTTATTTAATTGAACATGCCCCTGGACGTTTGTTGTTTCTGATATATATTTATTCCTATAATCATTGCTAAGCTATCATCTTTTCTCTGTGTAGCGTGTTGAATGAACATTTGTTGGCTGTGATATATGCAAAAATTTTCAGAGGGACGCTAATGAACCACTTCGAGCCTATCTAGACTTGGAGGCTGGCAGGAAGAAGACAGGGTTTGAAGACATATTTATTAGTTACCATGCTGGTGATCATATTCAAGCAACTTATGCTGGAGCTTCATTCCACATCCACCGGAGCTATGTCACCTCTTCAGTCAAAAGAGATGTATGTATAAGAAGATCTGATTACTGTAAGAAAGCCTTGTGATAACAGCTTACAAGACAGGTAAACTGATACTTAGTTCTTTTGGATCTGTCAGGATATTCTTGTCTATTGGTCATCATCACGATGCATTCAGACTCGGGATTCACTTGCGAGGGAGCTGCTGTCTTACTTACCACACCACTCTTTTGGAAAATGCCTAAATAATGTTGGTGGCAGTGGAGTGCTATTAAGTATGTACCCTAAATGTAGAAAGTCCTACGGTGATGATACCTATTGGGCATATCATTTGCATTGCGCAATGTCCCATTATAAATTTGTGCTTGCTATAGAGAATACAAAAACAGAGAGCTATGTCACAGAGAAACTCTTTTATGCACTGGATGCTGGAGCCATACCTATTTACTTTGGTGCTCCAAATGTACAGGATCTAGTCCCACCGAATTCTATCATTGATGGCTCAAAGTTCAGTACTTTGGAGTCCTTGGCAGCATTTATAAAAAAAGTTGCAGATGACCCGGTTCTTTATGCTGAGTATCATGCTTGGCGAAGGTGTGGTATAATGGGAAATTACCATCAAACTCGAGCAGTAAGTCTTGATTCCCTTCCATGTAGACTCTGTGCATTTGTCAGTAGAGCTGGTGGAAAGTCTGCCCCAGTTGTGTCATAATATCTTAGAGCACATTGAAATGGAACAGGAGTGGGGTTGTTCATATATAAATGTGCTTAATCACAATATAATTGATTCAACTGGACAAATTATTAGAATGAATTATCTGCTCTCAAACCCCTTTATTGCTTTTTAAGAGCGCACTAACCATGATTTTTCATACATAGTTAGTTTCTGAATATGAAGCATTATGCTTTGATACTAACAGAGGAGTTATGTGGTGATTTAGTGAATTTAGTCTGTTGTAGCTTTTGATTGCCAGACTTCTATATCAGGGTTCATTTGTTTAGATTATTTTCTGCCCCTCACAACATAATGTAATCTCAGATGATCTAAAATATTGAGAAAGATTTCATTCTGTATGGCCCCTAGATAATCTCTCTCTCTCTCTCTCTCTCTCTCTCTCTCTCTCTCCCCCTCCCTCCCTCCCTTCCTCTCTCTCTCTCTCTCTCTCTCTCTGTGACACACACACACACACACACACACACACACACACACAC
>CM035434.1:125935466-126054072 GCA_020310875.1 Ceratopteris richardii | reverse complement strand
GTACAAATAGGAGATGACACAAAACATCTTGTGGAGAAAATAGGCGATGTCAAAGCACCTGATGGAAATGATGGAGAGTGTTAATCTCCAAAAGAACAACCTACTCTTGAATTTAGAACACCTCTATATCAAGAGTAAGTCAAAACCTTCACTAAATTAGAGGTCCAATCTCCAAATTATCAAAATTGAAAAATTCTGTGAAGAAGATGAACTACAGAAAGTCTGTTGCACAATTCTTCTCATTGACCTATCAAACATGTAAAGTTTTCTATGAAATTTTGTATGGAGTGTCGCCTAGAGATTGCGCACCTCCTCCAAGTTAAAGTTCTTCAAAAGGTTTAGTATAACTTGAGAAATCAACTTCACAAGTTACCTATGTCTGAATCTGCACTTCTGAGAAGTCGATTTAGACACCCCTAACTTCTTAACTTCAATTCTCTCAGTACAAAACCCGTTTAAGCAAATGCTTCTAGCCACGAGTAGATTACCTTCCAACTTAAAGATTAAGTGCTAGCTTGCACAAAACTTTAAACTATGGAGTGAGAACTGACCAAAAGATTAAGATCGAAATTTGCGCCTGTTTCAGAGAACTGTGAACACTCAACACATATGAATGTTCCTACTAACAATTCTCCTAGCCTGTTTGCAATTAGACTCTGAAACTCAGGTCACAGGCTCATTAACTACTAACTAGATATCCTCAAAAGGATTTCACAATTGATCAAACACAGACGGAGCAGACACGAAAAGATCGGGCGCAATATTTCTTCATTTACTCAGAAAGTTACAGTTGAGTGATGAGAGGAAACTCAACTAACTTTTCACATGTCTCATGACATCTATCTTCCTCATTCTTGACTTCTATCTATTGTCACATATGCTCTCATATCACGCCTCGACATTTTCAGGGTATTTATAGATAAATTTGTACAAGTCTATGACTAATCAAAGATCTAAGTGAACTATGTACATATGTGTACATTCCTCACATACTCTGAATGTATCTTCCTTCAAAGCTTCAAGAATTGATCTCATCCTTCATTCTTTAGTCTTCACACATTCAATTGGTGATTGATCTGCACCAACAGCTCCCCCTCAATCATCAATTGAGGTTTCTTCTTTCTTCTTTATACCTGCCATGTCTTTAAACTTCTGTAGCTTTGGTCCATCCAAGCTCTTTGTAAGCATATCAGCTATCTGATCCTTTGTTGAAGTATGTATAACTTCAATCTCTTTATCCATCACCTTCTCTCTTAGAAAGTGATACTGAATCTCAATATGTTTGGTCCTGGCATGAAAAACAGGATTAGCAGCTAAATACAATGAACTCATGTTATCTCCATATATAATTGGTACCCCATGCACAATGTCAAAACTCTTCATCAAAGTCTTGAGCCAAATTACTTCCTTTGCAGCTTCAACCATGCCTTTATACTCTGCTTCTGTAGAAGACAAAGCAACTGTATGTTGCTTCTTGGAACACCATGAGATAAGTTTATCTCCCACATAACACATATATCCAAAAGTTGACCTTCTATCATCTGGATTACCTGCCCAATCTGCATCACTATAAATTTTGATATTTGTATCTGAGGTAAACCCATAATACAAACCTTCATTGAGTGTACCCTTAATGTACCTCAACACTCTTTGACCTGCAATCCAATGTTCTTTCCTTGGGCAATGCATGAATTGAGACAAAACCCCTACTGCATATGATAAATCAGGTCTAGTTAGAGTAGCATAGATAAGGCTACCAACCAAACTCTGATATTGTCTCATGTCCTTGAATTCTTCACCTCCAAACTTACTCAACTTGTGATTCACCTCCATTGGTGTAGGTGCTACCCTGCAATCATCCATTTTAAACTTGATTAACAAGTTCTTCAAATACCTTTCTTGGGTCACAAATACTCCATGTTGAGTATATGTAATCTCCATGCCCAAGAAGTATGACAAGTCTCCCAAGTCACTTATCTTGAACTCCTTTTCCATTTGCTTCTTAAGTCTTTGTATTCCTTCTTCATCTGTACCTGTAAGAATTATATCATCAACATATATGCACATGTATATGAAACCATTATCACTTGCTTTGACAAGCAAGCTACTATCTGCTTTAGACACCTGAAATCCAAGTTCTTTTAGGAACTTCACAAGTCTATAGTTCCATGCCCTTGGGGCCTGCTTCAAGCCATACAAAGCTCTCTTGAGCTTGCACACATGATCTGGATACCTTTTATCTCTGAACCCTTGAGGTTGCTCCATGAATACATCATCTGAAATATAACCATTCAAAAAAGCATTTTTCACATCAAGTTGACATAACTTCCAACCTTTACATGCAGCAATAGCAATAAGAGTCCTGATGGTTGTCATCTTTGCAACAGGACTATAAGTCTCATCATAGTCAACACCATAAGTCTGAGCAAACCCTTTGACAACAAGTCTAGCTTTGTATCTAGACACACTTCCATCTGCAAACCTCTTGGTTTTATAAACCCACTTGCATCCAATGATCTTCTGACTATTTGGTTTTGGAACCAAATCCCATGTTTGATTCTCCAATAGTGCATCATACTCTTCCTGCATAGCTTTCTCCCATTTTTCCTTACCTTTTGCCTCTTCATATGTAGAAGGGTCTTCATCTGTATTCACCATATAAGCATAATCTTTTGTGGCCAAAAATGAAGTATCATAGCTATACCTTGTAGGTTGCCATTTATTCCTTGTAGACCTCCTAAGCTCTCCACTTCTTGAGGTTTCTGGTTCTTCATATTCAGGATCAAATCTTGGTGTTTCTTCCACTTCAACCTGCACTTCATTATTCTCTTGTTCATCAAATATTGAACCTTTGATTTACCTTTCCTTTGGCTTACTTCTTCTTCATCACCTGTATTGATATTGATTGTACCTGCATACCAAGTACTTTGTTCATCAAATGTAACATCTTTAGAAACCATGAATTGTTTTGTAGATGGACTCCACAATCTATAGCCCATCTGCTTATCATCATAACCAATGAAAACATATTTTTCAGCTTTAGGCTCCAACTTGTGCCTTAATTGTGATGGCACATATGCATATGCCACACATCCAAAAACTCTGCAATGATCCAAGGTAGGTCTCTTACCCCACCAAGCCTCATATGGTGTCATACCCTGCAAGGCTTTACATGGTAACCTATTGACCAAATAAGTGGCTGTATTTACAGCCTCAGCCCACAAATAATTAGGGCAATTTTTCTCCTTCATCATGGATCTTGCAAACTCAACAAGTGTTCTATTTCTCCTTTCTGCAACACCATTTTGTTGAGGAGAGTACCTGCAAGTAACTTCCCTTTTTATACCCGCATTCCATAAGTAATCACTGAACTCATTAGAGAAATACTCTCCCCCTCCATCTGACCTTAATCTCTTCAACTTATGACCTGTAATTCTTTCTGCATATGCATGATAGTGTTTAAATGTACTAAACACTTCTGACTTATCTTTGATCACATAGATAGTGATCCATCTAGTAGCATCATCAACATAAATCACATAATACCTTGACCCATTTATACTGAAATCTTTTGATGGTCCCCACACATCTGTGTGTACCAACTCAAGCTTCTCTGAGTGCATAAAACCATGCTTGGAGTAAGAATTCTTATGAGCCTTACCTAATTGACATGCCTCACATCTGTATGTCATATGTTGACCTGCAACATTAGGCAATCCAAGCACTGAACCATTATTAATCATGTCTTTAATACCTCTTTCATTGAAATGTCCAAGCCTCTTGTGCCAAAGATCTAACTCAGAGATCTTAAGTCCTCCATATGTGAACATAGCATGACCAATATTGCCTTGAATCTTCAATGTAAATAATCTTCCTTCCTTTTTCCCTGAAACAATCTGTTTATACCCTTGGCTAGGGTCTTCCACATATACTCCATCATTAGTGAACCTTACTTCATATCCCTTTTCAACAATTTGTCCTACACTTATCAAATTCTTAGGAATTGTAGGAACATACAAGACCTTACTCAATAAGGTGCTACCATCCTTGGCCTTCACTGATCCAATTGACTTCACATTATGCTTTGTGTTGTCACCTGTCTGAACAACATGATTAAAAACTTTACTTTCCAAATCAGTCATCAAAGATATGCTACCACTCAGGTGATTGCTACACCCTGAGTCAATGTAGAAAATTCTTTGATCTTCACTCTGCCTTTCACAAGTTGCATTCATTATCAATGTTGAATCCTCCTTTTGATCTGAAGCATAATTGTAGTATGTGTTGTTATATTGTTGACTTTGGAATCCTCTACCTGCATTTCTTCCAAAGTAACTCCTACCACCTCTGCCTCTGAAATTACCTCTTTGATTTCTGCCACCTCTTCCTCTTGCATTATAATTTTGATTATATCCATTATTACTCTGAGTATTATGCCAACAATCATTAGCTAAGTGATTTGTCTTACCACAAATCCAGCAAGCTTTGCCTCCATCCTTGTTGTTTCTGCCTCTTCCTCTACCTTTGCCACCTCCTCTTCCTCTTAGGAAGTTGGCTTGAGTAGTTGTTCCTTCATCTTCACCTGCTTGTTGCTTTCCTTTGCTATTCTTCTTCTTGTCCTTTGAGTACATTGCATGACCTGTACTCTTGTCACCATCTCCTTTAACATCCTGCTCAAATGTTAGCATATGACCTAGCAATTGATTTAAATCAGGAGTGAAATGGTCAAGTGATAATTCTGTAGACAAAATGAATGGCTTCCATTTGTCATCACCTCTCAAACCTGTAAGGATTTGCCTTACCAATTTATCCTCCTCAATGTCCTCATCAACAACTCCTAATGCATCTGCAATGTCTTTCATCCTTGTTACATAGTCTGAAATAGATTGAGAGGCCTTCTTCTTAAAGGTTGTAAACTCTGCCCATAAGGATGCCTTCCTTGACTTTGTAGTATTCTGGAAATGCTCCTCCAAAGCATTCCAAATATCAGTTGCACTTTCAAGACCTCGAATATGAGGTAACAAGTAATCATTGACTGCCATATAAATAATGCTCCTAGCTTGAGCATCTTTCTTCATCCAATTTTTCAAATCTGCTAACTCTTCCCTAGTTGGAACACTAGGATCTCTGAACTGTGGCTTCTCTTCTTCTCCTGTGATGTAAGCAATTAAATCTTTGCTCATAAGATGAGCTTCCATCCTCATTGACCATGCAGGATAGTTTTCCCTATCCAATTTCTCTATCTGTAGAGAATCTCCCATCTTGTGTCTACCTGTGTATTGAAATCTTCAAGCTTTATGAACAATATATGTACCTTTACTTCGAATTAGACTCCTTTTGTCCTTCTTGATATCGTATGGTCTCCTCCTCTTGCTTTGCCTTCAAACTTTCACCTTTTAGTTCTTCAAATGTTGAATTTCTTGAATCTGCAGCAGTCGGGACCCTCCTTTCCTTGATTTGATGTCTCCTGCTTTGATACCACTGATGGAGAGTGTTAATCTCCAAAAGGACAACCTACTCTTGAATTTAGAACACCTCTATATCAAGAGTAAGTCAAAACCTTCACTAAATTAGAGGTCCAATCTCCAAATTATCAAAAGTTGAAAAATTCTGTGAAGAAGATGAACTACAGAAAGTCTGCTGCACAATTTCTTCTCATTGACCTATCAAACATGTAAAGTTTTCTATGAAATTTTGTATGGAGTGTTGCCTAGAGATTGCGCACCTCCTCCAAGTTAAAGTTCTTCAAAAGGTTTAGTATAACTTGAGAAATCAACTTCACATATTACCTATGTCTGAATCTGCACTTCTGAGAAGTCGATTTAGACACCCCTAACTTCTTAACTTCAATTCTCTCAGTACAAAACCCGTTTAAGCAAATGCTTCTAGCCACGAGTAGATTACCTTCCAACTTAAAGATTAAGTGCTAGCTTGCACAAAACTTTAAACTATGGAGTGAGAACTGACCAAAAGATTAAGATCGAAATTTGCGCCTGTTTCAGAGAACTGTGAACACTCAACACATATGAATGTTCCTACTAACAATTCTCCTAGCCTGTTTGCAATTAGACTCTGAAACTCAGGTCACATGCTCATTAACTACTAACTTAGATATCCTCAAAAGGATTTCACAATTGATCAAACACAGACGGAGCAGACACGAAAAGATCGGGCGCAATATTTCTTCATTTACTCAGAAAGTTACAGTTGAGTGATGAGAGGAAACTCAACTAACTTTTCACATGTCTCATGACATCTATCTTCCTCATTCTTGACTTCTATCTATTGTCACATATGCTCTCATATCACGCCTCAACATTTTCAGGGTATTTATAGATAAATTTGTACAAGTCTATGACTAATCAAAGATCTAAGTGAACTATGTACATATGTGTACATTCCTCACATACTCTGAATGTATCTTCCTTCAAAGCTTCAAGAATTGATCTCATCCTTCATTCTTTAGTCTTCACACATTCAATTGGTGATTGATCTGCACCAACAGGAAACATCAACCTACTCAGTAAGGTACTCTATGTCCCTACCATTGCAAAGAATTTGATAAGTCTTGGGCAGATAGTAGAGAAAGGGTTGCAAGTCAGGTTCACAAAAGCAGGAGCATTTGTTGAAGATCCAAGTCAAGGATTCAGAAGAATTGCAAAAGGTGAAAAGGCAGGTAGATTGTTCACATTTGAATTAAAAGACACTAGAAATATTGCTCTCTTTAATTATGGTAGTCAGACACTCACAGAATTGGAAGTATGGCACAAAAGGTTTGCACATATTGGTGAAAGGTCATTAAAGCAAATTTGCAGGGACCAAAGTGTACTTGGACTCCCTAATTTGTTAAAACAACATATGATTTATAAGTGTAGTGCATGTCAATTTGGAAAGTCTCACAGGTTACCATTCATGAAGAAAGGTTATATGCATGGAGATCTCTTGGAGTTGGTTCATACAGATGTATGGGGACCTAGCAAGGAAGCTTCAATATCTAGATCAAGGTATTATGTCTCCTTTATTGATGATTGCAGCAGATGGACTATCCTATTCTTTATGAAACACAAAGATGAAGTTTTTTCATGTTTCAAAAGATATTTGGCTCTTGTGGAGAATCAAATAGGTAAATTTCTAAAAAGGCTAAGGTCAGATGGAGGGGGAGAATACTTCTCCCATGAGTTTGATTCTTTTCTTCAAGAAAGAGGAATCAAAAGAGAGGTAACTACAAGGTACACTCTTGAGCAAAATGGAGTGGCAGAAAGGAGGAATAGGACAATTGTTGAAACTGCAAGGTCTATGTTAAATGAAAAGGATTTACCTAATTACTTATGGGCTGAGGCTATATCTATAGCCACTTACTTGATTAACAGGTTGCCTTCAAAATCCCTTGATGGGATGACTCCATATGAGGCTTGGAATGGAAGAAGACCAAGCTTAGATCATTGTAAAATTTTTGGATGTATTGCTTTTGCTCCTGTTCCTTCACAAGTTAGAGGCAAGATGGATCCAAAGGCAGAAAGGTGTGTATTTATTGGATATGACAACAATCAAAAGGGCTACAGGTTATACAACACTACCAACAAAGGATTCTTGGTAAGCAGAGATGTAGTTTTTGATGAATACAATTCATGGTATGAAGATTCATGCAGGAAGGTCAATTTACCATATAATCTTGAAGAAGATTTTCCAAAGCTTGGTAGAGAACAACCAAAGATTGAACAACAAGACACCTTGGAGGATGATGAAGAATCTCATATGGAAAAGATCAAAGCATGGAAGTCTAAAGGTAAAGCAAAATTGCAAGAACTTGGACATGAGGCAGAATCATCACATCATGGCCTAAGAAGATCTATGAGGGAAAAGAAAAAACCAGAAAGGTATGGGTTTGACACCTCATTAGTAACTAAACATTCTATCTACATAGCAGAGGACATAAATCAAGAGGAGCCATCATCCTTTGAAGAGGCCAAAGCAAAATCAGAATGAAAGCATGCAATGAAGGAAGAGATTGAAGCACTTGAGGAAAACAACACTTGGGATTTGGTGCCCAAGACTTCATCCATGAAGGTAATAGGCTCAAGATGGGTCTATAAACTCACGAATAATTATGATGGTTCCATTAACAGGTATAAGGCAAGGCTTGTAGAAAAAGGCTTTGCAGAAACTCAGGGAATTGATTATGAGGAGACCTTCTCTCTTGTGGCAAAGATGCCTACTATTAGGGTTTTGCTTAGTATTGCCTCTTCCAAGAAGTGGAAGATACTTCAACTAGATGTAAAGAATGCATTCTTGAATGGTTGGATAACAGAAGAGGTATATATGGCACAACCACCTGGTTTTGAGAATCAAGTTTATCCTGATTATGTGTGTAATCTTAAAAAAGCATTGTATGGTCTCAAGCAAGCTCCAAGAGCTTGAAATTTCAGAATTGTTTCATTCTTGCAGGACAAAGGCTTTCAACCAAGCAAGGCAGATCCTTCACTCTTTATTAAAAAGAGTAATTATGAGATCATCTACCTATGTGTATATGTATATGATATTATATTGAAAGGAAATGATGAAGATGGTATGAAGAAGATCAAAGATCAGATGAGAGAAGAGTTCAAGATAAGTGATTTGGGTTCACTTACCTACTTCCTAGGTTTGGAAGTTGTCTACAAAGATCATGGTTTGTTTCTCACTCAAAGAAAGTACATTAAGGACATGTTGGAAAAATTCAAGATGCAAGATTGTAAGATTGCAGGTACTCCAATGGAGGTCAATCACAAATTGAGCTCACATGAAGGTGAAGTCATAGAGGACATCACATCATATCAAAGTCTAGTGGGTAGTCTCAACTATGACACATTGACAAGAGTAGATATATGTTACAGTGTGAGTGTGTTAAGTCAATTTATGCACACACCAATGAAACCACACATGGATGCTGCCAAAAGGATTCTCAAGTATCTCAAAGGAACCATAAATGAAGGACTTTATTATCCTTATGTATCTGATTTAGGTTTGAAGCTATTTTCTGATGCAGATTGGGATGGCTCCAAAGATGATAGAAGGAGCACTTCAGGTTATCTTACCTTTGCAGGTTCGAAGCTTATTTCATGGTCATCCAAGAAGCAACCCACAATTGCTCTCTCTTCTACTAAAGCTGAATACAGAGGTCTTGCCATAGCTACACAAGAAGCTATGTGGATGAAGACATTATTCAAAGATCTTGGATTGGAGTTTGGAAGTCCAACTATTTATGGTGACAATATGAGTTCTATTCATTTGGCTGCTAATCCTATTTTTCATGCAAGGACTAAACATATTGAAGTTCATTATCACTATGTAAGAGAGAAGGTTCTAAGCAAAGAGATTCAAATATCATATGTGTCCACTCATCAACAATGTGTAGATATTCTAACCAAAGCATTGGATGGTACAAAGCTTTGCAAATTCAAGGCTATGATTGGTTTGCAGGTAATCTTGGAAGATTGAAGACCTCAAGCATACTTGGCTTGAGGGGGAGCTGTTGGAGCAAGTCTATGACAAGCCTAAGTATTGGCTTGAGTCCCACAAAGTCATAGAAGAAGCCTTAAAAATGAAGACAATGTAAAGTTCACTTGTGAACTATCTCTTGTAACTTTTGAAGAGTTTACTTAATGTAAAAGTGAGAGAATCTTAAGTGGTTGAGTCCACTTGATCAAAAAGGGAAAGAGGAGCCACAAATTCGTGATTTGTGGTAGGTAGAGAATCAAATCAATCACTAATTGATTGGAGAGTGATTGAGGGAAGTTAGCCTCCCAAGCTCAACCATAAATAGTTGGCAATTTTAGTCGTGGTTAGAGAGACCTATGTGAAGACCTCCAAGAGCTGAGCTTTATGCCATTTCAAGGTGTCATTACAAGGCACACATATGTATCAGTAAGTCCATTGTATTGCACAAGAAATATACTTTCATTTTCATTATCATTTGGGTTCATATTTCCATGTTCTTGTGAAGTGTACTACTCACTACCATATCTCTCAGTTTTCTCAGTCAGATTGCAGAGATGGTTTCTCTGAGCTTGGTGCATCATTTTCAGTGATTTAACTTGTTAAAGTTATCTCTATAAGTATACTATATGATCACAAATTTTCATTTCATTTGGGTATTGCAATCTTCAGGTATGCTCAGTTGAAGTCAACCCTATCTGTCATTTTCACTTGTCTGTCAGGTACCCGACTTTTTTACTCATCTTGTCAGAGCTGTTTCTCAGTGTGTACTTATTCAAATTCCATGATTTAAAGCTTGTTGGATTCAGCTTACTGTCTAGTATAAGCATACAAATTTTCATAATCATTGAATTCTTAAATCTGGAGGTATGGTCATTTTGTTGCTCACTGGTTTCAAACTGTAGCAGCCTGTGAAAATTGGGATGATTTCATCAGTTGCTAAACATCATTCTCAGTGTGTGGTTCATTATTTTTAATGAGATTACTCTTGAAAGTTAGCTTTGTAAGTTAACTAGACTTCCCCAAGAGGAATTAAGTTAATTGCTGCTGTGCTCAGAGAATTAGGCAAAACACTGGACAAGTGTATGAACCAAAATAGCAAGTTCTTAACCTCTGAGCTAACTCCAACTTATCTGTTTTGATCTATCTTTTTGAGAGTGATCTTCCAAGGTACATAGGGTGTCTAATACATCGATTGGCAAGCTAAAAGGACCCACCATATACTCTTGAAGTTCATTTGGATGGTGTTGATCAAGGATTTTGCAACACCTCTTCATCTTCAAGCACATACCTATCCATCTCTTCACACCAGTTGGATGTAAAAAATGCATTTCTAAATTGTTCGATTTTACAGGAGGTGTACATGTCAAAACTTCTTGGTTATGAGGATCCAAACAAGGTAACATATGTATGCAAATTAAATAAAGCTCTTTATGGATTGAAGCATGCACATAGGGCATGGAACCATAGGTTGAGCAAATATCTTCAGGACCAAGGTTTTGTCATGAGTAAGGCAGATACTAATCTATTCATCAAGAGAAGTAATTCAGAGGTAATATACCTATGTGTATATGTTGATGATATCATACTTATAGGTAATGATGCTAATGGCATCAAACAGATCAAGAATTAGATGATGAAGGAGTTCAAGATTAGTGATCTTGGATTGCTAAAATGTTTTCTTGGGCTTGAGTTAGTCTATACTAACTTTGGAATTTACATTACTCAGAGAAATGTTGGAGCAGAGCAATCATCAATAGGTGATTACATGAAGTCCAAAAGTGAAAAGATATGTGGAAGGATGAAGATTACTTTCAAAGGAAGAGAATAGAATCAGAAATGTTTTCTTTTGTATATTACTCTTGTAAATAGTTCAATGTATTTTGAAAAAAGATGACGAGTTAGACTCGTATATATATCTACAGATATGTATTCGTAGTAAAAAAAAAAAGAAAAAAAGAGAGAGTGATATAGATCAGATAGAGAAGACAATAGGTGAACATGTGATGAACATTGTATGTATCATCAACCATATGTATGAAAAGTAATGAAGAAGAAAATGTTGTAGAATTCTGCGTGTCGATCTTCTCTCCCATTCTCTTTCCGTGTTTGATCTTTTGAGAAATCCTTCTGCACGTATCTAAGTCCATAGCTAATCTATCTATGGCTAGAATTTGAGAGGTTAATTGCAATCAGGTTGAGAGAATTTTGATTAGGAACATTCATATGTAAGAATGTTCTAAGAGTCGAAAAATCTGGCGCACATTTCATCTTCAAAGAAATGGTCAGTGCTCAGTCCACAGTGTAAAGTTTTACACAAGTGAGGGCTCAAAATCTAAGTTGGAAGGTAAGCCATCTATGGCTAGAAGATCTTGATCAAACGGGTTCAACATTGTGAGAACCATTGCTAAGAAGTTGTAGGTGTCAAAGTCGCCATTGCAGAGAAGCTCTTTCAGACATAGGTAAATTGTTTCACACATTTCTCAGTGTGTACTCAATCATTTTGAGAAATTTAACTTGGTAAAGTTGCGCAATCTCAAGGTGAAGTGTTGTGCAAAGTTTTGTCAAAAACTTTATAGAATTGATTAGTCAATGAGTGATTAATCTGCAGCAGACTTTTCTGAAGAAGTTGAATTTTTCAGAATAATCAATTTTTTGATAAATTGGTGGATGATCTCTAAGTTTGGTGGAGTCTAAGGTTAATCTTGATATAGAGGTGATCTAAATTCAAGGTTAACTTGTTCTTTTGGAGATTAACACTCTCCATCAGTGGTATCAGAGCAGGTTGTGTCAAAATTGAAGTGAAGAAGACTCCGACTATTGCAGAAGTACAAATCTTTACATTTTGATCATAGAAGGGTAAAGGTTGAAGAAAACTTGAAGGAAGACATACAAAGAGTATCAAAAGGATCAGAAGGAGCAACATTCGAAGTAAAGGTACATTCATTATCTGTAAAGGTTAAAGTTTTGAGACTACAGGTGAAGCAAGGATGGGAGATAGTCTCCAAATTGAGAAGCTGGATAGAGAGAACTATCCAGCTTGGTCTATGAGGATGGAAGCTCATCTTATGAGCAAAGATCTGATAGGATACATCACAGGAGATGAAGAAAAGCCAGAATTCAGAGATCCTAGTGTTCCAACTAGGGAGGAGCTTGCAGACTTGAAGAATTGGATGAAGAAAGATGCTCAAGCAAGGAGCATAATCTACATGGCAGTCAATGACTATTTGCTTCCTCACATTAGAGGACTTGAAAGTGCATGTGACATTTGGAATGCTTTGGAGGAGCATTTCCAAAATACAACCAAATCAAGGAAGGCTTCACTATGGGCAGAATTTACTACTTTCAAGAAGAAGGCCTCACAATCAATTTCTGATTATGTAACAAAGATGAAGGACATTGCAGATTCTTTAGGTGCAGTGGATGAAGATATTGAAGAAGACAAATTGGTAAGACAAATACTCACAGGGCTAAGAGGAGATGAGAAATGGAAGCCTTTCATTTTATCTACAGAACTTTCATTAGATCACTTTACTCCTGACTTGAATCAATTGTTAGGTCATATGCTAACTTTTGAGAATGATGTCAAAGGAGATGTTGATAAGAGTGCAGGTCATGCAATGTACTCTAAAGACAAGAAGAAAGCTAACAAAGGAAAGCAACAATCAGGTGAAGAAGAAGGTACATCAAACCAAGCAAATTTCATAAGAGGAAGAGGAAATGGCAGAAGTAGAGGAAGAGGCAGAAACAACAAAGATAATGCAAGAGCTTGTTGGATATGTGGTAAGACCAATCATCTATCTCATGATTGTTGGCATAATAATCAAAACAATGGTAATTATCAGAACTTTAATCAAAGAGCAAGAGGTGGTAGATTTCAGAGAGGAAACTTCAGAGGTAGAGGTGGTAGGAATTCTTTTGGAAGAGGTGGAGGAAGAAGCTTCCAAAATCAATCCTATAATAACACCTACTACAACTATACATCAGATCAGAAGGAGGACTCGACTCTCATTATGAATACATGTGAAACCTCACATGAGGACATGAGAGTGTTCTACATTGATTCAGGATGTAGTAATCATTTAAGTGGAAATATTGCTTTGATGACTGACCTAGATCATAATGCTATTAATCATACAGTTCAGACAGGTGATAATACAAAGCATAAGGTAAAGTCAATTGGTTCAGTCAAAGCTAAGGATGGGAGCACTCTTCTGAGTAAGGTACTTTATGTTCCCACAATTCCAAAGAATTTGATCAGTGTAGGTCAAATTGTGGAAAAAGGATATGAGGTAAGGTTCACCAATGATGGAGTTTATGTTGAAGACCCTAGTCAAGGGTATAAACAAGTTATTGCAGGAAAGAAAGAAGGAAGGCTCTTCACATTGAAGGTACAAGGAAATGTTGGACATGCTATGTTCACATATGGAGAGCAGAAGGTGTCAGAATTGGATCTTTGGCACAAAAGACTTGGACACTTTAATGAAAGAGGTATCAAAGAGATGATTAACAATGATTCAGTGCTTGGGTTGCCTAACATTGCAGGTCAACACATGACATACAGATGTGAGGCATGTCAATTAGGTAAGGCTCATAAGCAATCCTATTCCAAGCATGGGTTTATGTATTCAGAAAGACTTGAATTGGTGCATACAGATGTGTGGGGTCCTTCAAAGGACTTTAGTATAAATGGTTCAAGATATTATGTCATTTATGTTGATGATGCTACCAGGTGGATCACAATTTATGTGATTAAAGAAAAGTCAGAAGTGTTTAATACATTTAAACACTACCATGCATATGCAAAAAGAATTACAGGTCAAAAATTAAAGAGACTAAGGTCAGATGGAGGGGGAGAGTATTTTTCAAATGAGTTCAATGATTATTTGTGGAATGCAGGTATAAAGAGAGAAGTCACTTGCAGGTACTCTCCTCAACAAAATGGGGTAGCAGAAAGAAGAAACAGGACACTTGTTGAATTTGCAAGGTCCATGATGAAAGAGAAGAATTGCCCAAATTATTTGTGGGCTGAGGCTGTTAATACAGCTACATATTTGGTTAATAGATTGCCTTGTAAAGCTTTGCAGGGTATGACACCATATGAAGCTTGGTGGGGTAAGAAACCTACCTTGGATCATTGCAGAATATTTGGATGCTTGGCATATGCATATGTGCCATCTCAATTGAGGCATAAGTTGGAGCCTAAGGCAGAAAAGTATGTATTCATTGGCTATGATGATAAGCAAATGGGATACAGGTTGTGGAGTCCATCCACAAAGCAATTTATTGTATCCAAGGATGTTACATTTGATGAGCAAGGTACTTGGTATGCAGGTAAATATAATGTACATGCAGATGATGAAGAAGTAGTGGATCAAAGGAAAGGTAAAGCAAAGATTCAATTACTTGATGAAAGTGAGAACAATGAAGCACAGATTGAAGTTGAAGAGAGGCCAAGGTTTGATCCAGAATGTGATGAACCAGAGACCTCAAGAAGTGGAGAAGTTAGGAGATCATCTAGGCACAAATGGCAACCTACAAGGTATAGCTATGACACTTCATTCTTGACTACTAAAGATTATGCTTATTTGGTAAAAGCAGATGAAGACCCTTCTACATATGAAGAGGCCAAAGGAAAGAAGAATTGGGAAGATGCTATGCAAGAGGAGTATGATGTATTGATAGAGAATCAAACATGGGATTTAGTTCCTAAACCTAATAGTCAGAAAATCATTGGTTGTAAGTGGGTTTACAAGACTAAAAGATTTGCAGATGGAAGTGTGTCTAGATACAAAGCTAGACTTGTTGTGAAAGGATATGCACAGACATATGGAGTGGATTATGATGAGACTTATAGTCCTGTGGCAAAGATGACAACCATCAGGACACTCATAGCAATTGCTGCTTGCAAAGGTTGGAAGCTATCTCAATTAGATGTTAAAAATGCTTTCTTGAATGGTTACATTTCAGATGAAGTCTACATGGAGCAACCAGATGGGTTCAAAGATCAAGTGAGTCCAAATTATGTGTGTAAGCTCAAGAGAGCTTTGTATGGATTAAAGCAAGCCCCAAGGGCATGGAATTATAGGCTTGTAAAATTCTTAAATGATCTTGGATTCCAAGCATCAAAGGCAGATAGTAGCTTGCTAGTCAAAGCAAGTGAAGATGGGTTCATTTATGTTTGTATTTATGTTGATGACATAATACTTACAGGAACAGATGATAAGGGGATACAAATGATCAAGAAGCAGATGGAGAAAGAGTTCAAAATCAGTGATTTGGGGAACCTATCATTCTTCTTGGGAATGAAGATTTCTTATACTCAACATGGAGTATATGTGACCCAAGAAAGGTATCTTAAAAATTTGCTAACCAAATTTAAAATGGAAGATTGCAGGGTTGCACCTACACCTTTGGAAGTGAACCATAAATTGTCTAGGTTTGGAGGAGAAGAGTTCAGAGATATGAAACTCTATCAAAGTTTGATTGGTAGCTTGATTTATGCTACATTGACAAGGCCTGACTTGTCATATGTAGTTGGTGTGCTTTCACAATTCATGCATTGACCTAGAAAGGAACATTGGATTGCAGGACAAAGAGTACTTAGGTACATCAAGGGTACACTCAAAGAAGGGTTGTACTATGGGTTTACTTCAGATACAAGAATCAAGATATATAGTGATGCAGATTGGGCAGGTAATGTGGATGATAGAAGATCAACACATGGATACTTGTGCTATGTAGGAGACAAATTGATTTCATGGTGTTCTAAGAAGCAACATACAGTTGCTTTGTCATCCACAGAGGCAGAATATAAAGGTATGGTGGAAGCTGCAAAGGAGGTAATATGGCTAAAGACACTTATGAAAGTTTTTTTAATGTGGTTCAAAGTACTCCTATTGTTTGTGGAGACAACATGAGTTCTTTATACTTGGCAGCTAATCCTGTGTTTCATGCTAGAACTAAGCATATTGAAATACAGTATCATTTCTTAAGAGAGAAGGTCATTGAGAAAGAGATTGAAGTCATACACACTCCTACAAAAGATCAACTTGCAGATATGATGACTAAAAGTTTGGATGGACCTAAATTGTAGAGGTTTAAAGATATGGCAGGAATAAAGAAGATGCAGGTAATCACAATTGAAGATTGAGGGGGAGCTGTTGGAGCAGAGCAATCATCAATAGGTGATTACATGAAGTCCAAAAGTGAAAAGATATGTGGAAGGATGAAGATTACTTTCAAAGGAAGAGAATAGAATCAGAAATGTTTTCTTTTGTATATTACTCTTGTAAATAGTTCAATGTATTTTGAAAAAAGATGACGAGTTAGACTCGTATATATATCTACAGATATGTATTCGTAGTAAAAAAAAAAAGAAAAAAAGAGAGAGTGATATAGATCAGATAGAGAAGACAATAGGTGAACAGGTGATGAACATTGTATGTATCATCAACCATATGTATGAAAAGTAATGAAGAAGAAAATGTTGTAGAATTCTGCGTGTCGATCTTCTCTCCCATTCTCTTTCCGTGTTTGATCTTTTGAGAAATCCTTCTGCACGTATCTAAGTCCATAGCTAATCTATCTATGGCTAGAATTTGAGAGGTTAATTGCAATCAGGTTGAGAGAATTTTGATTAGGAACATTCATATGTAAGAATGTTCTAAGAGTCGAAAAATCTGGCGCACATTTCATCTTCAAAGAAATGGTCAGTGCTCAGTCCACAGTGTAAAGTTTTACACAAGTGAGGGCTCAAAATCTAAGTTGGAAGGTAAGCCATCTATGGCTAGAAGATCTTGATCAAACGGGTTCAACATTGTGAGAACCATTGCTAAGAAGTTGTAGGTGTCAAAGTCGCCATTGCAGAGAAGCTCTTTCAGACATAGGTAAATTGTTTCACACATTTCTCAGTGTGTACTCAATCATTTTGAGAAATTTAACTTGGTAAAGTTGCGCAATCTCAAGGTGAAGTGTTGTGCAAAGTTTTGTCAAAAACTTTACAGAATTGATTAGTCAATGAGTGATTAATCTGCAGCAGACTTTTCTGAAGAAGTTGAATTTTTCAGAATAATCAATTTTTTGATAAATTGGTGGATGATCTCTAAGTTTGGTGGAGTCTAAGGTTAATCTTGATATAGAGGTGATCTAAATTCAAGGTTAACTTGTTCTTTTGGAGATTAACACTCTCCATCAAGAAAGTATATACACGATATGTTGAAGAAGTTTCATTTGCAAGATGCCAAAATTTCAAGTACTCCAATGGAGGTAAACCTAAAATTAAGTGCTCATGAAGATGATGTACTTGATGACATTACAAGATATCAAAGCATAGTGGGAAGCTTGAATAATGCTACCTTGACAAGGATAGACATTGCTTATGGAGTAAGTGTACTAAGTCAGTTTATGCATAAGCCTAGGGCACCTCACTTGGAGGCTATCAAAAGGATCTTGAAGTACCTTAAGGGTACTCAACATCATGGTTTGCATTTCCCTTATACATTAGACTTGGATATTAAAATTTATTCAGATGCAGATTGGGTAGGATGCAAAGATGATAGGAGGAGCACCTTAGGATACATTTCATTTGTGGGTGATAAGCCAATATCATGGTCTTCAAAGAAGCAACCTACTGTTGCTTTATCGTCTACAGAGGCAGAGTATAGATGTTTGGCCAATGCTACTCAAGAAGCCATATGGATCAGATTGTTGTATATAAAATTGGGTTTACATACTACATCTCCAATGATCTTTGGAGATAATACAAGTTCATTACACCTTGCAGCTAATCCTATTTATCATGCTAGGACCAAGCATATAGAGGTTCATTATCATTATGTGAGGGAAAAGTTACTAAGCAAGGATATTCAACTAGCATATTTATCAACTAACATGCAATGTGCAGATTTGCTCACTAAAGCATTAGATGGTACAAAACTTTTCAGGTTCAAATCAACGATTGGATTGTAGGATATGTATGAGGTTTGATTGAGGGAACACAAGCACTTACTATCACACAAAAGGGGAAAAGCAAGTATGGTTCAACTTTGGGTTCATCAAAACCAAAGCCTCAAGCTTCCTCTTCCACTCATTCCTCTAATAATAGTGATTTTCAAAAGAAGAAGAGATGCAAATATTGCCAGAAGGCTGGTCATACTATTGATGAATGTAGAAAGCTTGCTAAACGCAATGAAAATAAGAAGGAATCCGGCATGTCTATTGCTGAAAATTCAGCAAACGCAAAGAATGATGAAGCTAACATGGCTCAAGATTTTTGGGCATGTGTTGTTACATGTCATTATGATGCTTCTTTGCATTTTAAATGTATGGTTGTGAGTGAGGCTGATTCGGATTGGTTCTTTGATAGTGGTGCTTCAAAGCACATAACATCATGCAAAAGATTTTTTACCTCTTTGAAAGATGCACCCAAAGGAGGACATGTGGTGTCTGTAAACAATGCCTCTTATCCTATCATTGGAGTAGGAGAAATTGAGCTTACGGCTGCAAACGGAGGTGTGATTCTCTTGAAAAATGCATTGTATGTGCCTGGTATAAAGAAGAACTTAATTTTAGTTCCATTGATTGCCAAAGCTAGACTTCATGTACACTTTGTTGATGATAAGTGTATGGTTCATGATTTCAGCAATGGCGATGTTATCGTGATGTCCGGTACATTATGTAATGGTTTGTATCGCATGGATACATACAAGAGGGCTGCCTCGAATGCCTTGGTTGCTCATACTTCTTCCATGGCTGAAATGGAGCTTTGGCATGCTCGTTTTGGTCACTTGAACTTCAATAGTTTGCTTTACTTGCAAAAGAAGGACATGGTTATTGGTTTGCCTCCACTTGATTCCATTGAAAAGCATGCATGTGAAGGTTGCATTCTTGGAAAAATGCATCATGCTTCTTTTCCAAAAGATAGTCATACACACACCACAAGAAAATTGCAGCTTGTTCATAGTGATGTATGTGCTCCTGTCAAGATTCCATCTTTTGGGAAGCATGTATATTTTGTTACCGTCATTAATGATGCTACTCGTCATACATGGATGTATCCTATGAAAGAAAAGAATGAGGTATTTTCTTGCTTCAAAGCATTTTTAGATATGGTTGAAAATTTTTCTTCACAAAAGCTTTTGACTCTACGCACGGATCGTGGTGGTGAATACATGTCACATGAGTTTAATGCTTTTCTTCATGAAAGAGGTATTTCACACCAATGTACAGTGCCATATACACCTCAACAAGATGGTGTTGTCGAGCATAAAAATAGAACTCTACTTGAAATGGCACGATGTATGGTTAAAGAAAAGCATCTTCCTGATAAGTTTTGGATGGAAGTGGTCATGTGTGCAAACTATGTGTTGAATCACTACCCTACAAAAGCATTGAGAGTCATTACTCCTTATGAGGCTTGGAATGGTTATAAGCCTATGGTTAGTCATATGCGTGTGTTTGTTTGTTTGGCATATGCTCTTGTGCCATCACAACAATGTCACAAACTTGATGACAAGGCAAAGAAATGTATATTTGTTGGTTATAGTGCTGAAAGTAAGGGATATCGTTTATACCATCCATTGATGAACACAATTATTGTGAGTTGAGATGTGGTAGCTGCTGAAAATTTAGTTTTCCCTCTACTTGAATGCAAAAAACAGCCAACAGTTAGCTCACAAGATGTGTTCGATACACTCATGGTTTTGTTCCAAAATGGTGCGCTTGACTATGGCCATGTAGTCCAGCCAACTGGGGTTCAAAGGGCTGAAAAATTACAGCCAAATAGGGCTGAAAATATAGAGAATTTTGAGCCAAACATGACTGAAAAATTTCAGCCAAAAATGATCAAAACTGCTAAAAATTTTGAGTCATATATGGCTGAACATTTGCATCAAAATATGGCTGAAAATGAGCATGAAATTCATCCCACGCATGATGTACATGTTGAAGATGTATTACATAATGAATGCATGTCCATCAAGAGTGCACAATCTATGCCAAAGTGGCTAAAACAAACTTTGCAGGACAACAAATTGAGTGCACCTTTACTTGGTGGAACAAGATCAAGCTCTCACCATGCATCAAGTAATTTTGTGGATTATTCTCTTATTGCTACAACATGTAATGAAGAGCCACTTTCTTTTGAAGATGCATGTGATGATCCACAATGGATGAGTGCTATGCAATCAAAAATGGATTCCATACATAGGAATGGTACTTGGGAGTTATGTGAATTGCCAAAAGGAAAGAATGCCATTGGTACAAAGTGGGTTTATAAGATTAAGAGAAAATATGATGGTAGCATTGATCGCTACAAAGCTAGATTGGTTGCCAAAGGATATGCGCAACAATATGGCATTGATTATGAGGAAACATTTGCACCTACTTCATGCATGACTACCATTCGTACCATGGTTGCATTGGCTGCCCATCGAGGTTGGAAAGTGCATCATTTGCCCATCGAGGTTGGAAATTCTGCTTCAAATGTGACAGATATGACTGAATTCATCAACCTTTTGTTTGAATGATGAATTACCTTTCTAGAGTTACCTCTCTAGATCATATTCTGTACCTGGACATCCAACCAACTTACAACAAAAAATTGGTTGAACACAAAACTCATCCCATCTTCAAATTTGTCTTCTTAGATGAGCTTTCTTGTCATGAAAGAGATCTCTCAAAACTCTCTAGAAAAACCTCTAGATACCTATTTTGATGTAGCCTTTAACTTTCAGAAAATGAAAATGCATAAAAAGTACTCCTTGAATCCTTCAAATCTCTTCATAACTGCTCTTCTAAGATATCACCTACAAATGATAATTTGATAGTAAAAACTAATACCTGTGATTTGATGTTGATCTGATTCCTTCATCTTCTCCAAACCATTGTTCTTCCTTGAATTTGAAGTAGTCTTCTCTTCATCAAGTCTTGGTCTTCAAACAATACTTTCTGTAAAGTATTTTCATACTCTTCCAAAAATATTCGACTGCTAACAGATCATCAACTTCATACTCCACACTGACGAATACACAAATTGTCTAAATCTCAAATCTCTACTCATCTAGATTAAGTGTGTATGTCAAATGTCAAATGTTAGAAGATGCCCTTTAAATCATATGTTGTAAACATGAATGTCTAGAAACTTGGGAATCTGAATGAGCCTTAATGCATTGATGCCAAAGCCCTAAAGCTATGATACCAAATGTTGGAAATGAGGTAGGCCCATAGCTCATATCACAGGTCCATGGTTCCATAGGTCCAACATATACAACATAGAATCTAGCAATCTTAAATATTCAGAAAACATGAACATCGAACAACTTAATCAAATGATGAGACAAAGATAGAGAAAGACTAGACAACATGTATAAAGTGTTACGTAAGCCACTACTTACTTACACTATCATATATACCAATGTTCAATGTACAACATTGGAGCAAAACTCTCAACCACTCTATGTGAAGAGAAATAGATGGATGAGCGAATGTACAAATGTAACAAACATATTCAGATGTGTGAACAAAAATATGAATATATATGAGATGTGTGACCTGATAGGTTGTAGAAGAATGAATATGAGTGACCGAAAGAGGAAGGATCAGTCTAAAACTAATAATCAACAAACCCTCATCTAACCTTAGGCTATGGAAACCCTAAGTCAGATACGTGTGTGAAAAGATCACATACTTAAAAAGTAGCAAAGAATGCTAACAAGTTTGTTGCCAAAAATCCTCAAACTCATATGATCATACCTTCTTGAACACCTCATCCAAATATGCATAATGCATACATGTACTGATTCTCTTGTACCTATGCCGAATAGGACTCCTCCTGATATGGATGTTACTACCTCCATAAACTTCAAGTAGTACTTGTGTGCATAAAGAGAATATGTAACTGAATACTTAACATAAGATGTAAATCTTATGTTAACCACCATCCAATGTCTTTGAAGTAACCCGAAATCTTCATGTAGAACACGATCTTCAAATACACCATGTAGATGGCTGATCCTCACCACCAAGCTACTAATAGATAAGTCTTCTTCATAAGCAAGAGTGAGAGCACACTCTTGTCTTCCAAGAAGAACTCCATAGCCGCTCCTCAACATGCTTCAAGTTAGCACCATGGCTACCCCATGTGCTAGAAGAAACACCACTTGTATTGAGGTCCAAGCTCTAAGGCTTGTGTTGAACACTAGGTGAAGGATGCAAGATAATGAGCTAATGCTCTTCTTTTATATCTTCATACCTTGAAAAGCACCCCTCAAAAGCATATAAATCAAGTGATCGTCCTTCAAAGCCACATCAAAACTCTTATTGGAAAAAACTTCACGATTGCTAAGGATCTAAAAAAAATACGTCATCGGCACTATCCGTTGCTTTATTTGAAAAGCATGGCAAAAAAAAATAATCTTCGTGCACACTATTGTAGGGGAGATTCGAAATCAAGTGGGTTGTCTAAGAGTGTGCTGCACTATCCACGCTGCCAACAATTTTTTGGTTGTACAAATAGTAATAAGGACTACTACACAACCTATGATCTAAACATAATTTGACCATGGGATAATGTACAATATGATATTGTATCCAACCCTTTTTACTCTAGTGCTGGCTAGAGGATTTTTCCCCATGTTACCACATACTTGATACTCTCATATGTGGTGGTACTTTGTACTTAGGGAAATAATTCGACCCTACTTCAATTCAGTTCATTGTCAATAGAGAGAGCTATTCCAGCCATCATCTTCTCCGTGTGTCTTGCTACATTTGTGCTCCTTGTGTGTGCTTCTTGTGTGTCTCTCGCACTTCTACACACACCCAACATAAATTCCCATCACTAACATAATGACGATGACGATGGCACTTGAAATGATTGACATGACTACCACTGCAATATCATAGCACAAGACAAAACGACCTCTCAAACCATAGACACCGGTGTATCAAGTCACCCGACCTCCCCACTTAGAACTCCTGGAATGGAAGTGACCATCATCCAGAAGAGGCATCCAAACCCATCTTTCATACACCTCCAACATCACCCCCTAGGATCGAAGATGTAGCTCTCACACCTACTATTGCTTCGAGTGTACCCACCTTCACCTTTCATAACCCCACTTCTATTTCATCCCTATTCTCTTCCTTTGACAATCCACTATATGATACATCCACCCATTCAATAGGTTTTACCATCAACCCTTCCATTTGACACCCATCTTCCACCACATCTATGGTAGGTCATCCATATGTTTGATCTACTTTCATGGGATTTCTTTTCACTTCACCTCCTTTGACTGTAGTTTTCCCTCCAACCTCCCTCCCAACTATGATCCATCCATTTGTTGCCTATTTGTCAAGCCTTCTCCAACCACACCCCCAAACCCCTTTTTCCTTTCTACTATCAACACCCACATCCCAAATATTCACAGCCACCACATGCACATCACCTACCCTTCCTCTATATATGGTAGACACCTCACGCACTCCCATGTCTATATCACCACCCATAGCACCTCCCCCTCCCCCCCATGGTTTCACCATCTCCAATTCCCCTTCCACCAAATTCACCTACACTCACTTCATCGTTAGCCACTTCATCATTAGCCACTTCATTCATGCTTCCCATTCCCCATTCTCCTCCCCTTGCATAAAAAAATGTACAAATTTCATTCACCACTATAAATGATGCATTTAATTTCATGACTTAGTCTGTAACACAACTCAGGAACGAGTATCGCAGACTCGAAGAACACAACAACATGCTACAAGCTCACTCTACATAGTTACAACTTATCACAACACTTGAAGCAAACAAGGAAGGCCTACAAGATCAATATTATACCTTATAGAAAGCTCATGGCATACTTGAGGCAAGACTCCAAGAAATAGACCAAGAATCCATACAAATAGTAGAAGGCCATCTTCACACACAAACGGAACATAACTCCAAACTTCAATGCAACATGCCATTACTATGAAGAAATCTTGTTGCTGCTTAGGAAGAAAATTGCTACTTGCAAATACACAATCAAGAGAACTTAGAAGCTGCCATAGAGAATATCCCAGGTGCAATGATGACTCCATCAAAATTCCAATTCCAAGCGTTTCCCCCTGAGAACATTCACATCATTCTTGAAGATTATGCCAATTTACTAGAGGCACATGAAAAATTATTCGAAGAGCTGACACAATCATAGCAACAAAAGGAGTCAAGACCTACGATTTCCCTGAGTCCAATACAATCACCACCTCTAGTAGTCTTCCGCTCAACTACAATAATGGCACTACAATAGTAAATAATAGAATTTCAAACTAACTTACTCCAATACTAATGACCTCCATCTCCCCTTGAGGCACCGAGAGAAGAGGAACTAGTACATGTTCTTGTGCAATAGAGTTTCAAAGAAGAATATGAACCTCAACGTGTTTCTAGTTGTAGACTTACTAAAGAAGGACAAGCCATCTTTGAAGCACCAAGGCCACCATGGCTCAAGCAGGTCAAAGAGATAGGACATACACGAGAAGATCAAATTTCCATTTAGATTCGTGTAATGCATAATATGGAAGAGATTGTGCTCAAATAAGAATATTTCTAGAACCTCGCTCATCAGCATCTCAACACCTCTTTTGAACTACAATATCAATCATGTTTTGTTATTCTCATGCAGATTGTATTCAAAGCATTCAAGAATGTCAGGGTACCCAACATCTTAGCCCTAGGATTTATGAATGACAATTATGATCTAATCTACAACATGAGTACTACTCCAAGTATCTATGTTGTGTATGCCTACCATGCCAGAATAAGGTACCTCCTAACTTGTTATAAGCAAACCTTTGAAGACATGTTTGCAACAGGTTTCTGGGATTACAATTATGAGGTGTTCCTATCAAAACCCACCCATCTCCTTCAATTGTTTGCTTATGAGCAAGCAATGTACTTAGAATTCTACAAAACACCCTACCTTGAGATTCTAGGTGTCAATAATTGGGAACATCTGCAATTTGATCTAGCGAAGGGACTCTGATTATAGACACATGATCTAGCATCGGATGTAATACAGAACTACATTGACCATCCCAACCAACACATGTTTGTCAGTGATGACAGACCCTAGAGAGGGGGGAGTATTAGAAGTTTCAAAGGACAAGAAGTCCAAAGAAAGGGATTAGAAGGATCAAGAAGATAGAATAGTCATGCATATCATGCAAAGAAGAGAGCCAATCCAATTTTTAGAAATTAATTTTCCATCAAGAGTGATTTTTATCACTACATCAATATTATAAATATCATTTTTAATATTTCATACTCCATTTTGTTCAAGAAAAGGAGTCCTCAAGCTTGAGGAGTATTAGAAGTACCTATGTATCAAATTTTGTATTTTTTTGAGCTTCTTTGAGCCTCCAAATAGGCATAGCCCTATTTTTTAACTAGCTTGGACACAAGGTCTAGACAAGGACAAAAATAGCCAAAAAACTATAAAAGGAACTAGAGAGCTCATTTTTGAAGTTATCTTGTTGGAGATAGGAGCTTCTCATGGGTGTTGTAATCTTGTTCTAGTTAATCAAAGACTTCCATTGTTCCTCTCTTTGTTCTTGCCTTGTGTGCATGTGTGTGTGTGTATGTGTGTGCATGCTTGTGTGCTTCTTGCTCACTCACTTGTGCATTCCACTTGCTCAAGGTCATCATACCATCCTCACGTCTCCGTGAATTGATAATTATGAGATGGATCTCCTCACATTGGTACTCACCATTGTGCTAGAGTGACAAGTATACATGGACCAACCACAAGGATATGAGGATTCAAAGCACCCAGAATATGTTTGCAAGTTTCAAAAGGCTTTGTATGTGCTTAAACAAGCCCATCATGCTTGACATGCAAGGATTGATGATTACTTAACCACCACTAGATTTTTCTGTGTGATGTACATCATTCATTATATGAAGGGAAGGGTAATGATGGCATCATGATTGTGGCTATTTACATTGATGACTTGATTGTAGGTGGTGATAATGAAAAAAGCAATAATGAGGTAAAGCAAATCCTTATGTGGGAATTTGACATGAAGGTTTTGGTGTGTTGCACTATCTTTTGGGCATTGACTTTATGCATATAGAAACAGGTATAAGGATGTCGCAAAGGAAATATGCCTTGAGTATATCGCAAAACTATGGTGTGGATGATTGTAAGATAATTTCTATGCCACTAGATCAGACTTTGAAGTTGGATACTACATCAGGTGAAGCATTGGAAAATGCTACTATGTGTAGGTAAAATTGTGGGAAATTTGATATATTTCACAATTACAAGGCCTGATCTAAGCTACACTCTTGGACTTGAAAGTCAATTTATGTAGGTTTTGAGGAAACCACATTGTTTTGTGAGTGCTACTTTGGATTATGCATTGTTTTATGAACTTGGTGGAGAATAACAAGTTCATGGATACACCGATGCAAATTGGGCTGGTAGTAATCTAGATAGAAGATCTACGCATGGCTTTCTACTATCACTTGCAAGTGTAGCTATTACATGGAGCAATAAGAAGCAATCCACTATTGCATTGTCAAGTACAGAGCCATAGTATAGAGGTGTTGCAATGGCTACATGTGAAGCATCATGTCTAGTGATGCGACTTGCACATTTAGGTGTGGAAGTGCAAAAGCTAATCATCATCTATTGTGATAATCTTAGCAACATACGACTAGCACAAAATCCTACTTTTCATGCTAGAACAAAGCATATCAAGGTAGATTATCATTTCATTAATGAAAAGGTATTAGCAGGTGATATTGACCTTGTTTATGTGAGGATAGATGAGTAGGTTGTTGATATTTTCACTAAAGCACTTAGAGTTGAGAAGTTGAAGACGTTTTGGAAGATGTGTGGATTATAGAACATGACATTGAGCTTGAGGGGGAGTGTTGAGATATCAAGCTCACATGTGATGATTGAGGATGAAACTTTCGTTTCTTTGACCTGTATAGTGATCAAGCCTGTATATGTGAAGGATACATTAGTGAGCTTTACCAGATTTATCTACCGAGAGTGATGGCACATTTGTTTGTTTCTAGCTCACTCATTTGTGGACATTAGGATTTTCCTTATATACTATTCTTTATATGTTGCACTACTTGTATTATTGTATTAGGTAATTCTTGTATATTTTGTTTATGTAATAGAAGAAGAAGAAGAAGAAGAAGAAGAAGAAGAAGAAGAAGAAGAAGAAGAAGAGGAGGAGGAAGAAGAAGAAGATCATTCTTCGTTGCCTCAATCTATGTGTGATCCTCTTTGAGAGTGAGTGTGTGAGTGAGCTCTCTTCCTTATCTCCCTTCTTGTGACACTTCTTATATCTCCAACATGTCTTCCTTGTTGAAGTATTCTTATATCTTGAGCTCTTCAAGTATATCCGATAGAGGTGATACAATTGATCTAGAAGATTTATAGGTTAGGGGTTCCTTTCAAGTTTTATTTTCACAAGAAGAAGAGAAAATTATGAGTGAAATAAATTAACATGAGAAGCTATGGTTGGGTTCATAATGGGTGGTGACAGTCTCTATAAAATGCTTTTATCCAATGATTTATGGCCATTTGTAACCCTCTATTCACAAAGGGCAAATCCACAAGCATATTTTCTTTCCACATCATGGCACTCAAATGATAATTTCATTCTGGCCTCACCCCCTTGCCCTTTGAGTGTATCGGGTGCCAGAGAAGATTAAAAGTCAATATTTTAACTATTTTTTTATCTCCATTGAAATAGATCTTTACAATTTCATGTTGATCTATTGTTAGAAGAGGGCAGAGGTTTGGAATAACACTTTTATATTTCCACCCACTTATGTGAATGCCTAGAAGATAGCAACATATGTTTTTGTACTCTTGAACATGGAACCTAGCTAAGATTCTTGAAGATTCCAACAATTCTATGTGAATTCAACCTATGCAATGCCCATTCACAAAACAAAAGTAGATTTAAGAGCTTTCTCCAAGTGCTCATAAGAGATTCTCTCTTGCGAGGAGAGATGGAACAACTACCTACCTTTCCCTGAGATGAGAGCTATTGAGTTATACTCAAAATATTTGTAAATGTAGTGAAAGGTCTTATTGTATGGATTATAACCAAGTATAGAATGGTAGAAACAAATGGAAAGGTACCCGAATACAATCAGATATAATTAAAATAATATGAAATGGAGTGTCCCCCAGGTACGAAATGGAGATGCACTCATACAAATACAAATGGAAATGAAGTAGATGAGCTCATGTTGTCAACATTATTGACTAACCCAAAATTCCATTTCTTCTAGATATGATTTGTATTATACTCATCATCCCCATGGTAAAAGGTATGTCATTGGGGTTCTACTTCTATTGTGCATTTGATTGACAAAGTTATACGTAGTGCTGCCCACGTGGGTGGTTGTGACTCTTAAAGCCCCTATCATGTAAACTTTAGTTAGCATTTATGCTTCTAAATTCAATCAAGTTAGAGATCTTTGTTGGGATGAGTTGACCTTGATTGATGGTCCTCTTCTTATTATGGGGTACTTTAATATGGCAGACTCTCAACCTTATAAACTTGATATGTAGGCTCCATTCTTAATGGAAGAGAAAAACGTAATTGGTTCAAGCTTATTAATGCTCATGGAATTATTGTCATTGCCAAGAAGGTTGAATCTTCTTGGAATAAAAAGTAAAAAGGTGACTTCTTTAGTGCTGGTAGGCTTGATAGGTGTTATCTCAATGATGCCTATCTTCAGGAGTTGTGGGAGCTTCAGTGTGAGCTTGATAGCTCTTTCTATATGTCCGATCATAAGCCTCTTAGAATTACCTTTTTTAGAGATTTCCCTTAATATAGAGCTCATTGGCCTCATATTGATGATTCCCTTCTCCATATCCCCATTGTTTATATGAGCACCATGGACATCTTTACCCACTATTTTGTTAAAAAGAACTACCTCTCTAAAGCTTAGGAGAGGTCTATTAAAGATGTTTGATATTTTTCTCTCACTTCAAGCAAATCACTAAGCAAATTAGGGCTCAAAGGAGAATGAGAATCCTTAAATACATAGAAGAGATTAGACGCCTGTAGGACAAGGAACATAGTACTTTTCAAAAGATTTGTTATCTTCATGAATTATTTAAACTTGAGGAGTACTTAGAGGTTAGTATCTCTCTCTCTCTCTACTTCAAGAGAATGTTGGTTGGAAAAGGTGGATAGACCTAACAAAAACATGTTTGCAAAAAAAGATCAAAGATTTTATACCTATGTTAAAGAAGAATTCAAGAGGGGACGTTGCAATAAACATTGGGGAGAATTTGTAGGAGGTTGTTAGCTTCTTCACTGATGTTTTTTTTAGCACTCTTGAGTGGGGGAAGGCTTCTATTGCCCTTAAAAGGAAGAAAATGATTCCTCAGAGCATGGCTGCTATCTTGGACCTACTCCTCGTCATCACTGAGGTTAAAGAAACCATTAGTAGATTGAAAACCTTTAAATCTCTTGGTATTGATGGGATTCCAAATGAGTTCTTCATAAATTTAAAAGATTTCTTGAATGTCTTTATTCTCTTGATTTGGAAAGAATCCACTAAAAAGGATGATCTTCCAGTTGACATCAATAGTAGAGTTACTAGACTTATGCATAAAAAGGTCAAAAGGATGATTTGAATAACTAGAGACCTATTACTTGTCTTTCCACAATCTATAAGATTTTTTCCTCTTCCTTGGCTAGGGAAGTTAGTCCCTTGATGGATAGGATCCTTCTCTAAGCTGAAAAGTTTTATAAATGGTAGATATATCTTGGATTCCATTAGTACCTTATAGGAGGGGATGGATTGTGCTAGAAAGCTAAAGTAGAACTTTTACTTCTTCAAAGTAAACTTTGACAAAGACTATGATATAGTTTGTGTACTTAGACCCATGTATTCTTTATCATTCTGTAAGTTTCTCAAATAGTCACTTCAACCATGTTGGCCTTTAGTGGGAGATTGGTATACATGAGTGTACATATAAAACTATACCTCCCACGTGATGGGCATGTTACATAGTATACAAATGACTCTCTAAGATCATGAATCAAGTAACCCCTTCGAGTGACAACAATGTTGAAAGCTATCCTGTGGTAGAGCTTTAGTCAAAGCATCTACAACATTATCGATGAAACTTCTCAAGAATAATGCACTCATTGGCTAAGCAATCTCTAGAGAAGTGATACCTCACCTCGATGTTCTCGGTCTTTGCATGATAAACCAGATGCTTAGCCAAAGCAATGGAACTTTGACTATCACTGAGCAAACGAGGTACATGCTAAGGTAGACCCATAACCCAAGCAAGACAAGAAAGCCACAAGGCTTCCTTACATGAGTCACTTGCTACAACATACTCTACTTCTATGGTGGAAGCCGATGTACATTCTTGAAGATGAGTTTTCCAAGAGATAGCACCTCTAGCAAAATGAAAAATGTACCTTGATGTAGACTTATGATTGTCTACACAATGAGCATAATTGGAATATGTGTAACCAATAATGGATGCTTTGCCTCTACCTAAGCATAGACGCTTGTCCTTAATGCCACTTAGATATCTCAAAATCATCTCAACTGTTTCCCAATGCTTCTTGCCAAGATTAGAGATATATTTTCCATTGCAAATGCAATGTCTGGTCTTGTACCTACCATAGCATACATGAGACTACCAATAATAGATTGATAAGAAATTTTGGTCATGAATTCCTTTTCCTCATCTGATTAAGGGAAATCATCCTTGCTCAATTTCACATATGTGGGTAAGTGTGTACTCAATGCTTTTCCACCCTACATATTGAACCTGTGAAGTATTTTGGATATGTACTCACCTTGAGACAAGTATATGCATCTTTTAGTCCTATGATGAGTAATGTGCATGCCAAGAATATGTTTGGCATCCCCCAAATCCTTCATATCAAACGTCTAAGTCAACTTCTTTTTGAGAGTTGACGAGTCATAAGAGGACTTCCCAGTGATCAACATGTCATTGACATAAAGTATCAAGCATATCAAGCTGCCATCTGAGCATCTCTTTTTGTAGAGATAATTATTCTCATTGCTTTGAGAATAGGCTTGAGACTTCATAAAAGCATCAAACTTTTGGTACCATTGTCTAGGGGACTTTTTAAGTCCACATAAGCTCTTCTTTAGCTTACAAAATAGACTTTCCTTGCTCAGAACTACATAATCCTCTTGTTCTTCCATATAGATCTCATCGGTAAGATCTCCATGCAAGAAAGTAGTTTTCACATGCATTTGGACTAGCTCTAAGCCCTCCATTGCAATGAATCCAAGCAACATTCGTAGGGTAGTCATCTTGACCATTCTAGAGAAGATTTCCTCAAAATCAACACCATGTTGCTGCTTAAAACCTTTTGCAACAAGTCCTATTTTATACTTTGGAGAAGCACTATATGATGTGAATTTTAGTTTATATACCCACTTACATGGTAAAGCTTTCCTGCCCTTTGTCAAACATACTAAATCCCAATTACTATTCTTGTGAATAGAATCCAACTCACTCTTCATGGCATGCTCCCACTTGACGTGATCCTTTGTCTGCATAGCCTCTTTGTAGCAAGAAGGCTCACCAACATCTATTAGCATAACAAAATCTAAACCTGGAACATATCTATTAGGTGGATGTGAGACACATCCATAGCGTCTGAATGGTTGTTGAAGATGAACATTTGCAAACAGATTAGATCAAACATTCTCTTGAATATCCATATGTGTAACATTTTTATGAATGCTTATTGGAGGACTAGCATCCTCAAACACCACTCTTCTCACTTCAACCTCCTAAATGGGTTGTTTCTGCATGTTAGAATCATTGAAAATGACATCACTACTTTTGATCACTCATCATGTTTCACGATCCCATAAGCGGTATCCAAATTTTCCTTCTCGACCATATCCAAGGAAAATGCATTTCTTTGACTTATAGTCCATCTTTTTTCTAAGATTCTTGGGTATATGAACATATCATTCACACCAAAAAACTTGAAGATGATCGTAATATGGTGGCTTCCTATCCATAACTCTTGTGCCACTTTCAAACCTTTGACAATACTAGGTGAAGAGTTAATCACGTGAAATATAGTCAATATTGATTCTACCCAAAAGCCTTGTGAAAGATTTGCATGATGTAGCATATAAACTACTCTATCTTGAATAGTTCTATTCATCCTTTCACCATTCTGTATTAGGGTATAAAGAATTGTAAACTCTCTAGAAATTCCTCTAGACTAACAGAAAAGGCTGAATTCATGTGAGGTATACTCACCCCCATTATCTGAACTTAAAGCCTTAAGCTTAGTTCCGTTTTCAGTCTCAACTAAAGCAAGACAGTTTTTGAAAATAGGGAATACCTCATCCTTTGATTTGATAGGATACCCATACTTTTCTAAAAGCATCATCTATGAAAGTGACAAAGTAAAGAGAACCACTTAATGGCCTTGTGGGCATAGGACCATGCACATCTGTACAAACAAGATCTAAAGGCTGAATTGAAGAGTCAATGTGTGGTTTATGCACATTCCTAGTTTGCTTTCCATATTGAAAATGCTCACAAAATGAAAAATCAGACAAAGATAACACATGTAAGCAATCAAAATGAGAAAGATTTTCCATTCCACTATGAGATATATGGCCCAAATGGTCATGCCAAATACAAGCCATAGGCTGTTTAGTAACAGCTAACGAGTGTTCAATCTGTGATACAAATAAAGGTTAAAGTGAACCAACTTTGGTTCCCTTTGAAATGATCATATTGCCCTTTGATATGTGAAAGGACTGAGCATAGAAAACCACCTTGTAGACAAGGTCATCAAGTTGAAAAAGTGACATCAGACTATGTGATAACTATGGTACATGGCATACATTATGCGTAGTAAGTTTTGAACCATCAATGAACTGCACAACCACATCTTCAATCCCAACAACGTCATACTAGTAAGAGTCATCAAGTCTCCTAGTACCAACAAAATTTGCTACATAATTAGAGAACTATTCTCTATGTGGTGTCACATGGAAAGAAGCTCCAAAATCTACTAGCCATGTGTGGGAAAGAGAATCAGCCATAAGAGCCTTAATAGGCACAATACTATCAAGAGTCAACACATCATCATCATCTTCATCAGAAATAGCATGGATTTCTTCAATCTTCATAGTCGAAAAAGATGGTGTAGGTAGTTGTTTAACATACCCATCAACATTTTGTCCTTTACCTTTAGCATTCTTTAGTGCATATCATTCTTTCTTCATGTGTCCTTTCTTGTGACAATAATGGCATTAGATATCCTTCTTCCTTGATTTACTTCTACTCTTATTATATTGACCATTCTTTTCTTTGTTCTTGCTCATGCCAGTTGCTGATTCTTTCCTTGACAAGAATCATGAACATTATATGCATCTCCACTCTGAGTGCCAACCATAGATTTTCTATGAATCTCCTTACTCAAGAGTGCTCCACATATGTCATCATAGACCAATTTACCACCAAGTGCACTATTACTAATGGCTCTACAAAATGTATCCCATGATGATGGCAAGGTGCATATCAATAAGATCGCTTTCATTTCATTATCCATATCCATTTTTTGAGCCTCGAACTGGGAGAATATACCATCAAACTCATTTAGATGAGCAAAAACACTATCTGTGTCCTTCATGCAAAGGTCATATAACTTTCTCATCAAATACACTTTATTTGATGTTGTTTGTTTTTCATATGTATCGTATAACTTCTTCAAAATCTCCTTTGCACTTTTGCAGTCTAATATTGTAAAGTAGTATCTTCTAGGTGCAGTTGAGTGGTAGACTTAGCCATTTCATCCACCTCATCCCAATCATCATCATCCATATCAACATGCTTCTTTGAGATTCCATTTACTAGCTTCCACTGTCTCCTTTGAATCAACACATCTTTAATATAATTCTTTCTTAGAGCAAAGTTTGTGCCATCAAATTTCTAGATCTCAAAATGGTCTTTGCCTTGCAAGTTATAGCTCCTCTTGGGAGCTCTAGCACTAGATCTAGATCATGTTTGGTAGTATGGAATGTCAGATTAACACACAACACCTACAAAGGACTAGATCCGGGAATGAGGATTATAATTACAACACCGTAATCATAATATACATTTCTATTCCTTAAATTACCACTGCATACTTACTATGAGTTAAGATTTATTAATACAATTTAGATTGCAATCTGTTGCACTATAGGATTCAAAATACTTAGAAAAAACTATAGACTTCAAGGAATACAAAATAATGTTAGGAATGTCACTATAATTCAGTATAAATCATCATACATTACACGTAAAGATCTCGACATTTGCCTCCAGGCTGACTTCCATAACACATATAGAATACCATAGTACAGATAGTCCATAAGAACGTCTTCGCTTCTCCATAATTTTGGACTCACTGTCTTCTCTCGTTCCACACCAACAGGTTACACCACTATATTCTTTCCCCAGCTAACACCATTCCGAACTTCAAGATATAAAAGATACCACACTTTCGGAAGTAACTCTTTGGATATCTTAAAAATAACCCCCTCCTATTACAAAGGAATATAGCTTTACAAAATATTTTTTAGTCCATTCTGATGGATAACATTGGCACACATGGTGGATCTGAACCCACTAGCTACAAAAATTTTTATACATCATCATTGTCATTGTTCTAGAGATCATGATTCATTATTTGTTTGATATCCCACCTAAGCTCTTTAAACATCTCTTCTAGGTTCTCTTTGGACACTCACAACTCCTCTACAAAAAATTCCTTCGGCTCCAAGAGTTTCTGGCTTGCACTGTGGTAGCTTATGGCTGCTGCCTCTAGTTCCCAAATTCGATTTTGGAGTTTCTCTAGCATATTGTTGAAAGCTAAATTTATATATGATAATTTTACAAGATTTTCTTCATTCATTTTATTCTTTTTGTCTAGTTTTGTCTTACATTTTAACTCCATAATACGCACATTTCTTTTTAAATCTTCTATTTTTGTATCTTTGCGTTCCAAAATTGTATTTGCATCTGCACCTTTCCCTTTCCACTTTGCTACTTGCTTCTCTAAATCAGCAATTTTGCATAGTTGGGTTTGACCCTATCATAAACTTCTTGCACAGTGTGAAGTTTGTCTTCTAATGTTGTATACTTTGAGTTTTGCAGTGCTAGCTTTTCTTTGGCATCTAGTATGGCAGCTTCCTATTTGGAGACTTCGTCCACTTGATTATTGACTTTCTTCTTTAATGTCTGAACTTCTTTTTCTTCTTTCTGAAGCTTGGTGGATAATTCTTTTATTATTTTTCTTTAACTTCTATAGTGCCCTATATCCTTGTTCAGCTATAGCTTCTAATTCCTCTCTTTGTTTTTACTTCCCTTTTAAGTTTGCTTTGAGTTGTGTATTTTCAATTAAAGGTTCATTTGACTCTTCAACAATTTTTTCATGAGCCACACTCTCTTTTGGCATGATCCATCTGGAGTTCATCAATCTCTACCCTTAAATGGCTGGTTTTTGCATTCATGCCTTCTCTTTCCTCGATCCACTCTTCCTTTTGTTGAACCAAAGAATTGTACTTCTTTTGTATGTCTTCCACTCGGAACACTATCTAACGGATAGCCTTGGCCATGTTGCCTAGATACTCTAGTTTACAGTGCTCATGTAGGAACATCTAGGGATATATGTTGTCACTACAACATACTGATGACAACTTGACTCGTCCATCTGATTGCTTCCATTTAATTGTAAGATTGCAAGAATTGAAAGTAGGGAGTACCAAATTTTTTTGAGAACTCTTCGTAGTACAATCTGTTTGTTCTCTTTGTTTTCGATAGCTTTTTGCTTGCACCTCAGCTTCCACTCTTCTTTTTATTTTCTTCTTGTAGTATTTTCCTTGTTGCTTCTTCTTCTGCTTTCCTACATGCTTCCTCCTCTTGCTGTCTCCTTATTTCTTCTTCTTCTACTACTTTCTGGTCCTCTTCTTGCCTCTGTGACCTTTCTTCCTCCATCTTTTGGTGATTCTCTTCCATTTGTTGCCACAAAGCCTCTTCCTTTGCATCCCTGTCACCTGTCTCTTGCTCATTAGAAGTGCCTATGATAGGCTTCCTTTCTACGGGTCTCTTTTTAAGGGCTTGCATGAAAACTTTGAGTGTGACGATTGTACATTCTTTGGGTAGTAAGGAGGGATGTTGAGAAGAATTATAGAATATAATACTCCAACTTAGTGTCGAGAGTAGCATTCACTCCCCAACCTATCTTTCTATAGAGTCTTTAGATCTCCTTTTTCATTTTTCGAAAGATCCACTCCACCCAATTCACTTATGTTTTGTAGATTCCTTCACCAACAAATACAATTGCTAGGATACTCCATACTGCTTTGCCTATATGTTGATAATCATAGACATAAAAAGAAATCTGAGCTTCAATGAGTTCTTAGCCAATAGTTAGGAGAGCTTGTATTCTATAGAACAAGGCCTCCCCAAGACACGAATAATTTTTGCTCCCTCCACAGTTTTCGTAACTCATGTGATTCATTCGTTTGCAACCTCCAGTCGTTCTGCAATCACTTCTGGTGATATTTTGGAATGGCTTACCCTATCCAATTCATAGGTAGACTTGTTGGATATTGAAATTGCTACCATTTGTCTATCTAGCTATATCTTGTGCTATTTCCTTTGAGAGAGGGTGTGGCCGGATGCTTCTCCAATCAATGACGACACTCTATAGTGTTGATATATTTAGGTAGTGATGTGTGTGAGCACACTAGAACCATTGGGACATTTTTTTCCCTCTTTAGGAGGTTTTTTCCCCTCTGCTTGTATATATGCCTATTGCCCTAATGGACTACTTCTTTGTACATTCTCTAGTAATACATTCAGTATTGTGTGTTGTGCTCCAAGCTTCTTCTCCTTCCTTGTGCTGTTCGCATGCTTCCGCAGACGTCTATCTCCAATAATTGGTATCAGAGCAAGTCGTCGCTTCATCTAGGGCGCCGTCGACACTCCTCCGGTTGCAGCCTCAGAATCACATGAATTTTGGTGAGCATACACAACATGTTTTCAAGATCAAAAGTGCTTCGCTCTGTGGTGCCGAAATTGTGATCTGAGCTCATTTCGGCCTGCGAACGCACTATCGCAATGCTTGTGTAGGCTATTTTGTCTTTTTGTGCCAAAGGTATATACCAGTTTTTGTTCGCCAGTATAAGCGTCTCAAAGTCTGCTACAGGTCTAACAAAATTTGTCTGGGTAGTTCTGTTCAAATTTTTGAGATACAGTCAATTTTTTGCATCAAGGTATTTTAGTCACCGACCGTGGCTGAAAGCAGTGATGTATTTCGTATGTTCGCTGTTGAGGATAAGTTGGATGGTACGAACTACCCGTTATGGGCTTATATGATGAGACATGTGTTGGTTGCAAAAGGACTGTGGAACATTGTGTAGGGTGTCGAAAAACCTCCTATCACACCTACAACTGTTACAACTGCAGGTACTAAAGCTAATGTAGAAGGTGTCGAAGATGATGATATTCTACATATTCCTGTTCATGCTACGGTTTTTGCTGCACCTACTGTAGAGCAGATTTGTTGGGATGACAGAGATGCCCAGGCACATGCATTGATAGCTTTGTTTGTCAAACGTGCCATTATTCCTCATATTTTCTCTTGCAGAATAGCTAAGGATGCTTAGGATACACTTACCACATTGTACCAAGCTAGGAATGAGGCTCGTGTTGCTTACCTCCGAAAATAGTTGGAGAGTGAGCACATGAATGAAGATGATTCTATGGACAGTTTCCTAACGAAGATAAAGGACTTGAAGGAACAGTTGATTTTTGCTGATGAGGTTATACCAGATGGCTCAGTTGTGTAGATGGTTCTGAATGGTCTTCCTGATTCATATCAGAGTTTTGCTTCTACTCTTCAGTTGATGATGAAATGAAATCCAAATGCCTTGTCTTTTGAGGAGTTAGTCTCTGTTTTGTTGCAGGAGGATCAATCCAGGCAGAACAGGTCCATTATGCGTGTTGCAGATCAAGCTTTCGTGGCTAGTCAGAAGGGCAAAGGAAAATGGAGCTCTTCAACTAGTAAGCAGAAATCTGCAAATGTTGCACATTCGAAGAAGGAAGATAAAGATGAGAAGAAATCAAAAAAGCAAAAATTGTTTTGCAAGTACTGTAAAGGGAATGATCATATAATAAAGAACTGTCCAAAATTGGCTGCTAAAGAGGCAAAGAAGAAAGATGTTGGGATGGTTGTTGCAGAGGCCTCTACACCAAATACAAAGTCTGCTAATCTTGTGTAGGAAGAAGAATGGGCATTTACTACTGTTTGCAGCTTTGATCCATCTTCTCATGAGCAGTGCATGTCTGCAGTAGACTCAGATGTTTGGTACTTTGATAGTGGGGCGACCAAACATATTACCTCGCAGCATAGTTTCTTCTCTTCACTCGAGCTTGCCCCTACAGGGAATACTGTTACATGCACCAACAACTCCTCTTATCCTATTATGGGAGTTGGTAATATTTTTAGACTACTGATGATGGTAGTTCTTTAACTTTGTCACATGCTTTGTTTGTGCCATGGATCAAGAAAAATCTGTTATCAGTTTCTGCATTAGCCAAGATTGGCTTGGTTGTGAAATTTGTTGATGATAGGTGTACAGTACATGATCTATCAAATGGCGATGTGATTATTGCTTTTGGCATTTTATGTCGTGGGTTGTATAAGCTCATAGACTATGAAAGATATGTAAATGATTTGGCATGTGCAATACATGATTCTCAGGCTATGTCAGATGCAAAGCTTTGGCATGCACGCTTTGGTCATCTGAATTTTTGCTAGTTTGCTACGCCTATAGAAATATGAAATGGTGTCCTCTTTGCCCAAACTTGAGGCACCCAGAAAACATGTTTGTGAAGGCAGTATTTTGGGCAAAATGCAGCATTCTTCCTTTCCAAAAGATGGTTCAGTTCGGGCTACTAAAAAATTGCAGCTTGTACATAGTGATGTCTGTGGTCCTATGCATACACCTTCTTTTGGAAATTACCTTTACTTCGTGACTTTCATCCATGATTTTTCCAGGCATGCATGGGCATATCCATTGAAGGCAAAGTCCGAAGTGTTCATGTGCTTCAAACAGTTTTTGCTTTTGGCTGAAAATCTGTCAGCATGTAAAATGGGCACCCTCCATTCTGATTGAGGGGGGGAATATATCTCTTCTGATTTTAATGCATTTCTAGCTGAATGTGGGATAAAACACTAGCGTAAAGTGCCGTATACACCTCAACAGAATGGAGTTGCTGAACGAAAGAACAGGTCACTCATGGAGATGGCGAGGTGTATGGTCAAGAGTCAGGCTTTACCACATAGTTTTTGGCTTGAGGCCATCATGTGTGTAGCATATGTACTTAACAGGTGTCCCACTAAAGCACTGCAGTCTATCACTCCATATGAGGCTTTGCATGATCGCAAGCCATCTGTTGCTCATATACGTGTTTTTGGTTGTTCGGCATATGCATTAGTGCTTGAACAACATCGCAGAAAATTGGATGATAAAGAAGTAAAATGTATTTTTGTTGGGTACAGTTCTGAAAGTAAAGGCTATTGTCTGTATCATCCACAAATTAAATGCATTCTGGTTAGCCGTGATGTTGTTTTTATGGAAGATGCTATTCCGCCATTGCTTTCATGTACTAAGGAGACATCTGTTAGGTCCAAAGACATGTATGATACTTTGCTGCCTCTTTTTACAGGTGGATAGGCTAGTGCTAGTCCTAATGAGGCAAATTCTCAGCCTTTGTAGGTTTCATGTGACGATGCAGATCATATTATTTCTGATGCATATTTACATGATGCACTTATTGATGAGAGAGTAGATATTGAGGAGGCAAGAACTATGCAATGGCTGGTGCAGACCTTGCAAGATAGCAAATTAGATGCACCTTTGTCATATCGTACTCGATCAAGCTCTCATAGTGCCTCTTTTGCATTAGATTGCTATGCTATGGCTGCATCTAGTCTCTGTGATGAGACTGAGCCTTTTTCATTTGATGAAGCACAAAATTCAAAAAATTGGATGGTTGCTATGCAATCTGAATATGATGCAATAATGAAGAATGGTACTTGGTCTTTATGTGACTTTCCTCCTGGAAAGAAGGCCATTGGCACTAAGTGGGTATACTAGATGAAGCATAAACCTGATGGTACAGTTGACAGGTATAAAGCTAGGCTTGTTGGAAAGGGTTATGCACAGGAAAGAGGCATTGATTTTGATAAGACCTTTGCACCTACATGCCGTATGACTACTGTTTGGAGCACATGTGCACTTGCAGCCCATCATGGTTGGAATGTACATCAGTTGGACATTAAAACTACATTTTTGAATGGTGACTTGCATGAAGAAGTGTATGTTTTTCAACCTCGTGGCTTTGTGAAGAAAGGGCATGAAAACCAGGTGTGCAGGTTAAAGAAGGCATTATATGGTTTAAAGAAGGCACCACGTGCTTGGTATGAGAAGGTACATGCCTATCTGATTACACATGTTTTTGAGAACAATCCAACTGAAAGCACCTTATATGTTAACTGTGCTAATGATGTGCTTCTGATCATTGTTGTCTATGTCGATGGCATGCTGCTCACTGGTCATATTGAGAAGCATATTGCTGATTTTAAGGCTGATTTGCATGCCTCATTTGAGATGTCTGATTTGGGGAATTCACATCACTATTTGGGCATTCAATTTATGCAAGTCGATGGTGGAATGGCTTTGTGTCAAATGAAATATATTGACACATTATTGCAACATTTTGGCCTTGAAGATTGTAAGCCTATTGCCACTCTTATGGAGACAGTTTTACGATTGAGTCTTCATGATGCTGGAGATGCATTTGATGTTGTTCTCTATCAGCAGGCTGTTGGATGCTTGATTTACTTATGCGTTACTCGACCAGATATTCAGTTTGCTGTCTCACAGATGAGCAGGTTTATGCATTGCCCAGGAGTCAAGCATTGGCAGGCAGTTAAGCGCATCTTTCGCTACTTGAGTGGTACTCGGCTACTTGGGTTGTTTTATCCCAAGGGGGGATCATTACCGCCAGATTTGTATGCTTGTTTTGACTTTGATTGGGCTGGTTGCTATGACACTCGTGTGTCCACTAGTGGCTTTTGCTTCATGCTTGGTAGCTCATGTATATCTTGGTTGAGCAAGAAGTAGCCTACTATGGCCACTTCCAGTTGTGAGGTTGAGTATAGGGCAACTTTCACAACGGTTGTTGAGTGTGTGTGGCTCAGATGCCTTATGCCTGATTTGGGAGTTGGTTAGTCTTCTGCCACCACCATCTTCACTGACAGTCAAAGTGCATTGGCAATTGCGAGGAACCTTGTGTTCCATGCTCACACTAAGCACATTGAGGTGCATTATCACTATGTTATGGAGAGGTTCTCTGTTGGGGAGATCATCTTGGCATATGTGCCCACGCAGGAGAACATTGCAGATCTTTTCACGAAGGCTCTACTTAGGGAGAAGTTTGAAGCTTTCTGCAAGACTTTGGGCTTACTTCCTTTTGTGGAGTGATTTCCACATAGCTTGGCACTTCCTTATACATGAGTGCCAGCTCCTTGTTCACCGCATCACTCCCACGGGGATTTGTTGATATATTTAGGTAGTAATGTGTGTGAACACACTAGGACCACTGGGGCACTTTTTTCCCCCTTTAGGAGGTTTTTTTCCCCCGGCTTGTATATATGCCTATTGCCCTAATGGGCTACTTATCTTTGTACATTCTCTTGTAATACATTCAGTATTGTGTGTTGTGCTCCAAGCTTCTTCTCCTTCCTTGTGCTGTTCGCGTGCTTCCGCAGACATCTATCTCCAACATATAGCAGGCCCTGACACTTAAACCAATCTGCTTACTATTGAGAGAGACAATCTAGAATGTCATTAGGGGAAAAAGTGAGCCCCCTTTGGGCCTTGTAAGGATTCCTAATTTTAAGGGATTAAAATGCTTAATCCTAGAGATTAAAGGCCACATGAAACCACTAATGGTATTGTGAAATAAAGTATTATTTGTAGATATTTGAACAACCAAGATGCTTGGATTTTATAGATCAATGGTCCACATTCAAATTCATGAGAGACTAGAGAGAGAGAGAGAGCCATAAATGAGATGGCAAATTGGAGAGTCTCTGCAAAAAAAGGAGACGTTAGATCATGCTAAATCGGAGGGGAAACTACAAACAGGGCTGATCTTACCTCCTCGGAGGTTGCAGAGGCATCGGATCTTCTCAAGATCTAATGTACCGCATTGCAAGGCACATTTCCGCCATGGGGAGGCCTTAGAACCATTGGATAAGAGGCTAGATCTAGTGGAGGAGAGAAAAAGGTGCCAATCCATCATGGGGGAGCATCAACAACCATTGGATTTCATCGGAATCTAAGGGAGGAGATGAAGAGGTGCTTTTTTAAGCCAAGGCCATCAAGGCCCTTGAGATTGAAGGTAATCTAAGGGCTAGAAATGAGGGCGCCTCACTTTCGATGAGTTTCATGTTTCATTCATATTCGTTAGATCTTCAGTGAATCTAAGGGCCAAGGCTTAATGATGCCTTGAATTTTGCACTTTGAGCTTAGCGATTGGATCTTTGGGGCCATCTAAGGGCTCTAGTTCACTCGACTATGATCTCAAATGACTTATGGAAATGAAACCACCAAATGAAGGTAGTTTTTGCATCTTTGACCAAAGAAAACCAAGGGAAGCCTATGCCTAGTCTAGTTGATTAAGGGACTAGACTGTGTCCATTGCTCTCTTCCTATTGGTGGATCACTAATCACTCCTTAAGCCAAAAGGCCCAAGGAGGGTTCATTTTTCCCCTAATGTTCAGAAGCTGCACATTAGAAAAGTTGACTGCCATCATTGATCTACTTGTCTACTATAGGGTGCACGAGAATTTGATTTCTCAAAGTGCTTTGTTTGATCCTTCACAAAATAACCTAGATTAAGGATCATTCACACCCTTTTATTGCCTACCTTTTTGAGTTTAGAGCACCAGGTATGCATCATGATTACGACATCTATTGTCTTTATTTCATTGGTTATGCACTTATCATGCACATGGGGATGAAGACCATCATTATAAGGGAATGAAATATGAATCAACCAACCACCCATCACTGAGTACTCGTACAATTTTGCATTTCAAGTGGTTATGCTACCAGTTTTGCACGTCAAGAGATATCCATATTGAATCATGTATGTTTTATATTTATGATTATTTTTACCTTCTCTCTTCTTTTTTTTTGAAGAACTGGATTACTTGCTAGAGGACTGGTAGTGCCACAATTTTGACCCACTAATGACCGTAGTAAAAGTTTGCCTCACAAGGTAGCTAGTCGAAGAGAAGTTAGTCCACATCATTTGTGAATTCAGATGGGACCCATCCACCATAACTTCAACTTGCCCATTTTTCTTTTCATCTTTGAGAAAAAATATAGTATTAGATCATCGAGGTGAAAAATGCATGTCTGTAAATTTTGATCATGCCATTTCTTCTATCGATTCTACACTTCTGGAAGTAACAAGAAATTAGCATATCTATTTTCTTCTAGTTGCCACAATTTGTCGATTCTGTAGGCAAAAGAGTCTTCCAAAATTAAACATTTCTACACTACAATCTATAGACTGGGTACCACAAATTCAAATGGGAGAATTGCTTCATATCCATACAAGAGTTTCAAAGGTGTACTTCCTACCAAGACTTTATAGAAGGTTCGGTTCGCCCATAGTACTGTAGGAAGCATGTGTTCCCATTGATCTATAGAATCCAATAGCATTCTACAACATGTGCAGAAGAACCTTATACGTACTTTTTGCTAGGCTGTTGGCTCTTTCATAATATGGAAAACTGTATTTGTGTTTGATTTGATATTCTGCAGTTAATTTTGAAATGAGTTGTTTTAAAAAATGAGTGCCACAGTTAGGCACAAGTTCTAAAGGCAAACCAAACCATGAGAAAATTTCATAGTAAAGCTTCATAGCTATTGTTTGTGCCATAGCATTTCATGTAGCCCATGCTTATGCCCATCATGTACAATAGTTAGTACAAGTCAGAATGTATAGTGCTCCATTTCGAGCTACAAAGGGTTTAATAAGACTAATGAAATCTGGGCCCCACTTTTGAAATGGCTCCAATAAGAGGATTAGTTGCAGTGGAAAATGATGACTATCTCATGGTTTGGTACGTTGACAAGGATCACAATTCCACACCGCAATAAGCACCTCTGCATACATTGTAGGCCACCAAAGGCCTACATGTTGAATCTTTTGAATTGTAATTGAATGATTTAAGTTTCTTCTAGCTTCTCCAACATGTGCTTCTTGAATTACTATAACAACTTTGTGTGGAGAAGAGGAGTTATTGGCACATGTGAGAGTATTCCCTATAGGGGTGGGCTCAAGTGAATTGAAGAAACTCTGCTGCAAGGTAATATGTTTGGTTGCCCTAGTATCAAAGTACCGAACATCCGAGTCTACAATAGACATACACAAGATTAGTAGGCTCTATTTTAGGTGTAGAGGCCTCAACAACCACCATTCTAGCCTCTTTCTTCTTTGCCCAATCTTCATTCTACACAAGATTAGCAGGCTCTATTTTAGGTGTAGAGGCCTCAACAACCACCATTCTAGCCTCTTTCTTCTTTGCCTCTTTTGCAACTAGTTTCGGACAAATCTTTATGATATGATCGTTTCCTTTACAATGCTTGCCAAATAGTTTCTTCTTTTCTAATTTCTTCTTATCTTCATCTTCCTTCTCTGAGTGTTAAGCATTAGCACATTTTTTCTTGCTAGTAGATGAGCTTGATTTTCCGTTGCCCTTCTGAATAGCTAAGAAAGCTTGATCTACAACACACATGATCGACCTATTCTGTTGAGACTAATCTTCTTGAAAGAAAACAAAGACTAACTCCTCAAATGCTAAGGCGTTTGGATTTTCTTTAATCATCAATCGAAGAGTAGAAGAAAATTTGTGATATGAATTTGGAAGAACATTAAGAAAAGTTTTCACAAGTGAATTATCATGTAAGACTTCGTCAACAGAAATCAATTGCTCCTTCAAATCTTTGATCTTTGTCAAAAAATTATCCATTGAATTTCCTTCATTCATATGCTCACTCTCGAACTTGTTTCAAAGGTAAGCAACATGAGCCTCATTTCTTTCCTGGTATAAAGTGGAAAGTGTATCCCAAGCATCCTTTGCTTCTTTGCAAGAGCAAATGTGAGGAAAAATGGCACGTTTTATAGAAAAATCTATCAATGCATGTGCTTGAGAATCTCTACCATCCCAATGAAGTTTCTCTATAGTAGGTGCAGCATGAACTACAACAAAAATAGGAATTTGAAGATCGTCATCTTCAACGCCATTTGCATCACCTTAGATAACTCTATTTGCAGGTGTAATAAGACGTTTTTCAACATCCTACACAATATTGCATAGTCCTTTTGTAGCCAATACATGACACATCAATATGCCCATATTGGGTAATTGGTACCATTCAACTTATCCTTAACAACCAACATATGGAATACATAATTGCTTTTAGCCATGGCCATTGACTAAAATACCTTGATGCAAAAAAATGACTGTATCTCAAAATGTTGAACACAACTACCTTGTCAAGTTCTACTAGGTTTGATATGAATTGTTGGAGTTTGAGGTCTATGAAAGCACATGAACATCAAAAGGAAGAAGAAGAAGCTTGGATCACAACACACAATACTGAATGTATTACCAAGTGAATGTACAAAGATAAGTGACTTGTTAGGGTTATAGGCGTATATGCAAGCTAGGGGAAAAGAACCTCCTAAATAGGGAAAAAAGTGCCCCGATCATCCTAAGTCTGTTCACACACATCACTATTGAAATATATCAACATCTGTAAAGAGAACTATGCATGAAAGTACTCCAAGATTGCTCCAAGAATCACCAAAAATGCTTCAAAACAAGGCTTAGAAGCAAAGAATGAAGCTTTGAGGGCAAAGCATGTTCAAGGTAATGTGAAACTTAGTCTTTCCCCCTCCTCATAGACCACAAGAATGTAGCTTAGTGACAAGAGATTGCTGGTTAAGTAAGCTCTGAGGAGAACGGTATTGGGATGGGTGGCCTCCTGGGAAGTACCAAGAAACTCCATCATCCTTGATCATTGGGGTCCTCCTCAAAGTACCAAGAACCTCGATCTTGCTTGATTGTTGGGGTCCTCCCTTCTGCACAACCAATAGTGCCAACAATGACTTTGGTGACTTAGATGACAAGGTATGCCAAGGTCTATGCCTTCTTCACCACCTTAAGCCAAAAGTCATGGGTGGACATGTAGGTGATCTCTTTGCTCACACAATGGCAAAATCTTTTGCTTTGAACTGCTTTGGTACTAGTGTGATCGTGACATAACAAGGTGGAATCCCTTCTCTTGACCTTCAAGATGATATCCTCATATGACAAAACTGAGCTTTGAATGTTGCACACAGTACTCCACATGGGACTTGTGGAATATGTAAAAACCACAGAGTACGCACAGAGAACAAACACAAAATTCCTAGGTTTCACAAAATCTAGTCAAACATAGAGTCTATGGTTGACCAAACCATTAATTTTTTTATTAAATATTATATACAAAAGTGTTCGATATCATATGAACTTTCATATGTTCAATAACGATAACACCTTGAGGTACCAAAGTACCCTTTTGGATGCAACAAGATAAGATACTCTCGATGCCTACAAGAATTGAGATATGGTTATAAGTCACTTTGTGACTCTTTGTAAGGACTTTTTGCCATTGTGAAGAAGAAGAGCAGAAATTCGAGTTTTCTTCTTTCCTGCTAATTTTCATCTTCTCTATGATCTTTCGTGTGTGTGTATGATGCTAGGAGTGTGTGTGTAGGAATGTTAGCTATCCCTTCCCGCCATTTTCAAACTACTGTAGTGTGTGTGTGAGCCACCACGAGTTGTAGAGCAAGTGTTGGTGTTTCCTTCCATTCACTATTTTGCACATAACTTGAAGAGCATTTGTCAGATTCAAGTGAAATTATGACCAATAGATGCGTCTCATTGAGAGATTCAAAATGAATTTGGTATTGCCCATATCCTGGGTTCTGAGCTAAGAGAAAAGTTTGAATTTGTGCTTACTACTATGAGTGGTATCGCGGCATGCATTTTCAGAGAGTAAGTGAGTTGGAGAGGAGATAAGTCTTTTCACATGAATTGTACCTAAACCACTTCACTTTCCATCATGTGTGCACACATCTTCATACACTTGGTTCATGTGGTTCTTTGGATTGATAATTAAACATGTATCAATCCATCACTATACACACTTGTGGGGTGATTGAGATTTAGTCTCATCGACACAAGTCCCTAAGGCTTCAGGACTTAGGTACACATGTTTTTGGCAACATTGCCAAGGAGCAAACTTAACCAAGGTGCCTTCGTGATGGTTATAGCTCTAGAGTGAAGGAATTGTACTTGTAGAAGTGAATTCTTTCGGTGGCAAGTAGTCAAGCACTTCAACACTTGTTACTTCACACTCTTGAGGTGTGTGTAATGAGTTTTCAGTTTCGGGTTAGGAGTGAACAAGGAAGGGAAGAGTAAGGGCTAGGTTAGAGAGAGGAGTAGAGTAGGAGGAAGTTGGAAACATCAAGAAAAATCCCAAAAAATTACCAAAATTAGTGTAGAGTAGGTCTCAGGTATCCCAAAACTATAAAAACAAAAAAAAATAGTTCATTTGACACGAGTGTGAGAATTCGTATTGTGGGTAGAACAATGATCCATATCGCCTAAGTGGTATCGTGCATGGCAAGCTAAAAAGCAACTTTGAGAGCTCAAATCTTAGGCAAGACATCCTTGAAGGTAAGCTACAACAAGTTTTTGATATCAAAAGTACTTCAGAAATACATTTGCACATGATTTGAATCATTTCCAATATCACGGGGTAGAACAGAGAGTTTTTGGAGAGTCTTTGAGTGATAAAGAGGGTCAAAGTGAGGAGGGTTGAGAACTAAATATATTTGCACAAAAATTTCTGAGTTTAGAGTGATTTTGGCTAAGGTCTCGGAGTCGGTTGAGTTTTGGCATCACGATACCAAAATTCCCTAGTATCACAATACTCGCCTGGTATCGTATCACTACATACCCACTTGAGGTATCGCAATACCATTCTGGTATCGTATCGTCAAGTTGGTATCGCGATCATGATCAACCGATGGTATCATATCGTGCTCCACTTGGTATCATATCATCCCGGTCATGGCCCTTCTTGAAGTCTAGCATGGTAGGCCTTGAACATCATGTGCAAGTCTTCTAGGGTTGGATCTGCAAGAACAGACCCTAGATGTGGTTTATTTACTGTGAGTTGTGGGGTGGCATGAAGTGGAGTGAATGGAGTTTCGGCATGCGAGGGATTTTGAGAGGCAATATCTTCTATTTTGCTTTTTCTCATCTCTCAAGCTTTCTTCGAGTTCAGATAGATTTCTATTCCACTTGCAATTGGCTTTCTCTCTGGTATCCTTCCATATTCTTGTTTTCCTCTTACTAGGCTCTCTTGATTCACTTGACTCGGATTGTTTAGTTGGTTTTGCTTGTTGTAAGGCTTGTGCCCTAGTAACTGCATGTATAGGATCCACCTTAACACTGCTTGAACTTGAATCCACCAAGCCTACCTTATGCACACTAGAGGGGTTCCTTGGACAATCAATCAGGAGATATTCTTTGCCACACTCAGAACAAAAGGATTGTATTATGATGTTCTATCCTTGTCCCAAAGTTGGTGACTGGGGACATTCACAAATGAAATGGTTAGAGCATAGGATTAGGATTCGTATACATGACATTGGAGTATTCAGGCTCCCAATTTTATTCCATAGGTGGTGCCTCATATTGATATGGATAAGTCTCACTATGCTCAAGGGACTGTGTAATAAGCTTGTGGACTATCTTCATAGGATTGGTCAGAACTCTAAGCATGAGGATCATTCTCTGGTACCAATGGGGTCACTCACGCCAATGCTCTATTAGGATTCTCCTCTGCCACTACATACTTAATTGGAATCACATTGGTAGGAGGTGGTGGTTAGTTTCCTAAGACCGGTTGTGGCCTATATGGTGCTTGCTATTGTTGTTGGTATTGAGGTTGATATTGCTATTGTGGCCTATAATATGGTTGTTGGTGTTGGTTCTAACACCTACCTTGTTGGTAAGGTTGCTAATAAGTTTTTCTAAGAGCCTGCCTATTGTAGGGAAAATCTTGAGCCATATGGTTCGTGGATTTTCTCTCAATAGTGAAATATTGGCCATTAGGGTTTCCTTGGGGTTTAGCAATGATTAGGCAAACATTAGCCATGTGGTCTCCCACATAGTTGTAGCATCGTTTCACTACGGTGACCCTTGGTGCTTGCCTATTTTGAACTTCTAACATCTTGGCAACCTACTCAGCTATTTCATCTATTTCAGTGGAGGTTCTAGAGGTATGACTAGTAGAACTCTCGAAATCCCTATAGAGTTTGGACAATTCTAACTCCTCACCCAAGTTGTCTTTTATGTCAATGCACATCTGCACACACTCTTCTATGGATCTAGACTCTTTGAAGTACACATATGATCTCAACTTTGTGCTTAGTAAGCCATCTAAAAACAAGGCCACTTGTTTGGCTGGTGTGGGTAACTCTGGAACATGGCATCTTTCTAAGTATTGTCTAAACCGTGTTCGTGCAACTCACACTATTTCTTGGGGTGTCTACTTGAAGTTGTGGATCAAGGATGACGTGTTATGCCTGATACCAATCTTGGAAAATTCTATAATGAATTCTTTTAGTAGTTGACCTATATCTCGATAGTTATGACTATTCAAGGATTGAAACCAAGCTAAGGTAGTACCCTTAAGAGTCAAACCAAATGCCTCGAACTAGGTGAATAAGTCCTCAACTTATTTAGCTCTTAACACTTGTTTGAACTTGGCTACATGATCATAAGGATCTCCTGACCTATCAAAATAGTTCTTCATTGCCTTGACCACTTGAGAGGGTCTAAGGGTTCTTGGATGATCTTGTGGAAAATTATGTTCATCGCTTTGATGCCTTCTTGCTCTATGTCTCTATCGTTCAGGTCTTTAATTTTCAAATCTTGATCGGTCCCTACCCATAGTGTTTGCAAAACTTACTTCAGGTCTCTCTTTGGTTCATTCTCGTTGGGTTTCATGAGCCTGGGATGATCTTGCTCCTTGGAGTCCATAAGAGACATTGGACCACGGTTGGGGAAAGACAAATTCACTCGTCCAATTGTAGGCATGTCTACCATGTTTTGAGACCACAAAGACCCTCTCTGAAGTATTGTCGAAATAGGTCACTTTGCCTGCGCTATCAAGATCTTTAAATTCATAGATTGTGACCATTCCTACTTCACTAGGCTGATCAAGCTTATACGTTCAAAAGGCCTCCTCGGTCTCTCTCAGTTTAACAACAGATCTAGTCACGAATGATTTGCCTCGGGGAGTTCTAGGCTCTCTTCCTAAGTTCCCTTACTCTATGTCACATATGTCTGTCTCTAGAATCACATTACCAAATTCATATGTTCTATCCGGTTGGTTGGTGAATTTCGCTTAGGCTATCACTTCTTGTCCAATGCTTTTCATCGCAAGGAACACTTGAGTTTTATCGTACTTGGGTTTGATCGCATAATTTATGTCCTTTTATTTTAGTGTTTATCACCACAAAAATCTATTTATGCTTGCACTTGAGTAATTAGGGTTCTTGTTCTTGATCGTGCTTAATGTTGGCCTTAAGTAATCAATACCTCTATCCGTACTTATCCTAAACTAGGAATTGACAGAGGGAGTTGAGAATGATCCAACCTCAATTGCTTATCCCTTGCTCTTGGGTGCTCAAAGAACCCATTCTCAAGCTAGTAGAGTACCCTTGCTTTGGATGCCCTCTATTGCTCTCAATAGACCTGTAGCAGTCCCCTAGTTAGCTCAAGATTTAACTTTAATTGAATCAATAGACCATGTCCATGCATGCACTTCACAGATCCAAATTTTTCTTTGTTTTAATGAAAATTCCCTTAGAGATCCCTCAACTTGTCACCCCTCTGTAAAGCCCAAGATCACTAGAAACGGAGTTCATATGAGGACGTTATGTCAATTCAGGGTTCTAGGGTCAAAATAGGGGTGAAACAAGCTAATAGGCAAACATGATTTCTTGAACTACTTGTGTAGGGGCCTCACAATGCAACAATTACTTGATATTTTATGCCCGAAATTTTCCAAAGTTTAGAAAATAAAGACCCCTAAAACATTGGCCGAAATTGGTTGTCAATAGCGATCGACAAGGCTCTCAATCGTGATGGATAGAGCTGTCCGTTGTGGTCTGTCAATATCGATGGACAAAGTCAATCGCGATTGATGGTGTTAATCACGATGGACAGAGTTGATCCTGATGGATTGAAGTGTTTGGGTTATAGTGTGAATACTTGTCGATCATGGGTCTATTAGTCACGATGGATGTGTTTTTTTGCTGAGATGGGGTGTCTATCGTGATTTTTTTGTTACTCGCGATGGACAGGGGTGTCCATCTTGATGGACACATGTCAATTATGATGGACGGCTATCAATTGCGATGGACAAGCACTCCATCATGGGGGTATCGATCGCAATTGATTGGATTTCTCAGATTTTTGCATGCCTATATGTCACTCGAGCCTCTATGTGTCGCGATGGACAAGAATATTGTCATGTTTGAGTGTCAATCATAATTTTTCAGTCAATTGTGATGGACAGGGCTGTTAGTCATAATGGACACAACTCTTCATCGTGGCTTGTCAATCGTGATGGACAGAGTCAATCATGATTGATGGTGTCAATCACGGTGGACAGATTCGATTGCGATGGAGTGAAGTTTTTGGGTTTTAGCGTGAATGCCTGTCAATTATGGGGCTATTAGTCGTGATGGAAGTGTTTTTTTCATCGAGATGGGGTGTCAATCGTGATTGTTTTGCGAGTCACGATGGACAGGGGTGTCCGTCGTGATAGACACATGTCAATCATGATGGACGGCTATCAATCACGATGGACATGTAGTCCGTCATGGGGGTGTTGATCATGATTGATTGGATTTCTTAGATTTTTTCATGCTTATGTGTCAGTTGAGCCTCTATGCATCATGATGGATAGGTTGTTTGCCGTGTTTCAGTGTCAATCGCATATTTTTAGTCAATCGTGATGGAGAGGGTGTCCGTCGCGATGGATACTATCAATCGTGATTGATTCGAAGTCCGTCAAGGTTGTCGATCGCGATGTATAGGTTGTCCATCATGATGGACAGGTTGCCCATCACGATGGACACTGTCAATTGTAATTGATGTTGTCAATCACGATGGACAAAAAGTTTGCAAATTTTTGAAAGATTTTTGTGGATTTGAGATGTGCAAAGCATCTAGATTGTGAATATGTGCTTAGTTTTACCAAGGAGGTGATTTTTCTATCAATTGCGATTGATAGAGCTCAATGCCCTAGGACTTGTGCACATTTTCTGTCCTACACAAGCTGCTGGAGATGATGATGTGGCCAAAACTTGCAAGAAATGCTCAAAAGCACACAAAGACAAGCACACAAGCTCTCTCTCACTCTCTCTCACAAGTGAAATGCGGTGGGGAAGGGGATATGTCTAAAAAACTAAAAATTTTGCGAAGGTGGAGATGGAGGTGGGGGATGGTGAGGATGATGATGGTGAAGTAAGAAATAGAAAAATAAGGAAAAGTAGAGAAATTACCTATGATTCCAACATCACTACTCTATGTCTTACCATCACATGCTCATCCTCGAAGCTCTCTCCCTGGCAATGGTGCCAAAATTTGGTGTAGCTCAAGCATAAGCATCACCTCCTTTACTTGTCTATCCGTGGAGATGTGAGGAATGGTATGAAGACCGTGAGCATGTGAAGGCAAAAATGTGTGAGTGAGAAGCACACTAGCATGCACATACACATACACACACATGCACATAAGGAAAGATCAAAGAGAGGAACAATGGAAAGCTTTGATTACAAAAGCGTTCTCTTCCAAAAGCTCAAATCTACAAAAAGCCAACCTCAAACATGAGATCTCTAGATCTTTTTATAGTTTTTTGACTAGTTTTGGCCTTGTCCAGACCTAGTGTTTGGCATAGTTAAAGGTTAGGTTCTAGGGCTTATTTGAGAGATCAAACGGACTCTAAAAATTATGAAATTTGGTAGGTAGATACTTCTAATACTCCTCAAGCTCAAGGACTCCTCGGCTTGAACAATTATCAGTTGTTAGGGTCAAAAGTGCTAATTTTGACTTCTAAATCAAAATCTATGCATGATTAGAGATCAAAAAGTGATTTTTTTGAAAAGAACTAAAAATCCCTCTCTTTTCCCTCCTCAAACTCTCATTTTCATACCCAAAACCCAAAAAGTAAAATATTTCTCTTCTATTCTGTCACTAGCATACAATAGAAGCTCTATTTCTCCTCCCACCCTTCTCATTCAACTTCTGTAGCAGCAAAAATAATTTGGACTCCCATGGAAACCTCCGGAGCTCATAAGCAACAGAAAGATGAAGTTCACACAATGACATGCCACAACATCAAAACAATGGAAGAAAGTTGACTACCATAAAAATTTTTCAAAGGTGCATGGGTGCACATGCAACCATCTAGACTTGGTCATCATCATATTCAAGATCGTGGAAATTTGGATCTTCATTGGAAGGGTAAGCTCTTAGGCTTTAAGTGCCAAACACATGGTGAGATGGTTGCTGTTGTCGAAGATGTCTTCACAGTGTCAACCACGAAGTTGGAAAACTCTAATAGAACTAGATATCTGATCCATTTGTGAGTATTTCTATACTGTTTTCAATGCTTCATGGTCTCAAATGTCTTAGTTAGTCATCTCAATATGTTTTTCTTTGTTACAATCATATTTCCTTCTAGTTTAGTGGAAGATCAACCACTTAATATTCCTTTAGGACACTAGTGTTTCCAGATGTACCTCCTACTAAACTTACTCGTGAAAGTATCTTTTTTTACACTCACAAATACATTATTCCTTCTACAAGTGATGATTACAAAAGGTTCCAGATTATTAAAGTTGATTCTGTTCTTAGTCTATACTAGCCAGAACCTCATTTTTGGTCCATATTATCTTTTATGCATAAGATGGCAATGGACATACATAACTCTTTGAAATTCACATGAGTTTCCAGATCAATAGGTCTACATTAGGCTCTCCCAATCCAAAGCTTTGGTTTCATATTTCAAGGTCTTCATTTTGTAGAAACTCCTATAATGTTCCTATGTAAATATATTACATATGAGGTAGTAGAATGTTTACTAGGAGAACAATGGGGTTATGTAGAAGGATTGTCAAAAGGGGACAGATATCATTATAAAATTCGTGACATAGGTATAGGGTTTTTTTATTTAAAACATATGTACCTCTTTGTAGGTTAGATTTTATTATGATCATTGGATGTGTAAACTTGGAGAGTGGATACCTTTACAAAGCTCTAAAGGTCTTTAGTTTCATTTAAAATTAATGTAATGTTACCCAACAATGATATGGGGGTGGTTTTAGTTAATCAACATTAGAACTTGGCTGCCTTGAGAGAGCACTTACTTATCATGGGATATGATGATCTTCATGATTTCACATTTCAAATATGAGGGAACAAGGTAAGAGTTGAATTCCATTTATACATATTTTATTCTATCATTATTGTTCATGAATTTCATAATGTTTTACTCTATTATGAAATGTCCATAGATTGGAAAGGGATTGGAAGACAATTTGAAGGTCCTCACACATAGGAGCATGGATGGGACTGAAATTCCATTGTCACAACTCTTTTGCCATAGTGTTATCATTTTTATGTAAAGACAATGCAAAACTTTTGTACAAACCTATTTTTGCAATGAAAATATTTTCACATTTGCTTGAGGAAGGTTTTGGCCACATTCTACTTGTATCTGTACATTCTCAATATTTTTCTTGTAAGATCATTCTTGTTGTTTATCTACTTTTTTGTGATGTCAAATGTCAATTTCTTCTTACTAAAACTCACTTGTGTTTTTATTTTAAGAAAAGTCACTTTTGTTGAAAAGTGGGACCCATCACTTAAAGATCCTAGGAAATCTATAAATAAGAGTCTTTTCTCCTCATTTCTCACTTTTGCAAATACATAAAGAGTGATAGATAAGTTCTTTGTGTGTTTGCAAGCTATGGCTTCCTCCTCTATACCTCGTAAGAGTGGGTGCCAAACATTTATGGAATTTTTGGAGGACTTGGATTATAAAGGTCAACCTGGCCTATATGATATTCTCACCAAGCTTCTTGACCTCCATGGTACCATGCGAATGAATGTAGATGCCTTGGAGGAGCTACTTCAATATATGCAAGTTCATATGTTGTGTTCCTCTATCAAAATGCCACCATATGATGGGAAATGGGTTCCTTGTGACCTTCTCAACTACATTCACAAAGGTGACTAGGCATTTGCAAAATGTTTGAAGTGGTTCCAAGTAAATGGAGAGGAAGCAAGGCACCTCCTTGATGAAACCATGTCAATAATAAAAAAAAATTAAATATGGAATGCAAGATGGGTGCAAAATACCTATCTTTCATTGTTGCCACAATCTTCATTGTGAATGAAGAACTAGATCTAGCTCCCCATGACATCCCTCATCTTCTTATGGGTGGTTTTGTTGTTGATAAAAAGGAACCACCCGAAGAACCCTTGGATCTCCTATTGGAGAGAGAAGCAATTAAAAAACTTATCCTCATGGTGTGGATGATAATTTTGAAGAAGTACCTGTGCCATCCACATCTTCGGAGCTAGAAGGGAATATGCTAGAGGTGGAAATTGAAGATTTTTCAATGGTTCTTGTTGAGGGACAAAAATCTTTATTGTCGCATGACGTGGAAAAGGGATTTGTGTTACAATTCGATGAATGCCTAAATCTATTTTTATACCATGCCAAATTACTTTTTGGATAGAAACTTCGAATTACTCAAGAAGAACTATTTTTGATTTGGTGAGTTAATCACAAGCACAATAAACTTTTTTTGTGATGCCATTTTACAAGTGAGCATCCAAGCAAGGATATTGGGATCAAAGGTTCCCAACTCACTAGTCATAAAGTAGAGTGGGATGTACCACTCTAGCATTAATTTCCATCTTCCATTGAAGAGAGGAGAAGAAGAAGATAGAGTTCAAGATGTAAGTATTTTGAATTGATGAAATTCATTCTTACAACCACATGTAGGTACTAATCACAAGACTTTGTGTAGGAGGTGATCAAAGTCCATAAGTTTGCAACTAGGAGTAGAGGGGATCAAGTGTCTCATGGAGGTGGCTCATCCCTTGCAAACTACATTGGGAAACTTCCCAAAGAACATTTTGTAATTATCCATAAAGACTATAGTCCTCAGGGCCACTTCATGACAAGTTGTTTGAAGGCCTTTAGTAAATTGCTTTGTTTATGAACCATTACTCAGGGGGCCGATTGTGTCTTTTTAGTTAAAAAACCCCTTGTAATTACAACTTTAGGTTCCAAATTCCATGGAAAAATCTTAGGTCAAATAGGTATATTGTTGACAACATGGTCGCTCCTACTTCATCTACATTTGTATTCGCATGAGTGCATCTCCATTTTGTATCCAGGAGGCACTCCAGTTCTAGTCTATTTCCATTTTATATTGTATTTCCTTTGTATTTGGGTACCTTGCCATGTGCTTCCACCAATTGTATTCATTCTCCTTTCAGGAGACTTATCCCACATATGATGTACTTTTGAGAGCCCCTCCCAAATCTATATAAGGAGGGCATCTCCCCTCATTTGTACTTGGTTAGAAGCTTGAGGAGCCTACTCCATGCTCTTGGCAAGCTCATTTCTAATCCACATGAGTTTACCCATTTCATGGTCTACTCATTTTGTGTCTCACACATTCTTTGTTTTGTGAGAGTACTTTACTTTTCATTTTGCTTCCACATGCATACTCTCTACATGGTATCAGAGCTACAAGAGGAGGCCTTGGTGATTCTTTTGGTGGTGATGATGGTTTGTGTGGAAACATTCTTTTGGTGGTGAAGGTTTCATCATCATCTTCATGCTTTGATAGCATTTTGAATGTCATTTGTGTTGGAACAAGCCAATCACAAATTGGTGATTATAGAGATCTTGAAGAAGACTTATGGTCAGAATGAAGTGAAGGAAGACACTTATGAAAGTGAAGAAGATTTCAGGATGATGTCTTGTACACATATGTACATATAAGTGAAGAATCTTGTAAGCTGAGTATAGCTAAGTCTTTAGGATGATTAGTAGCAATGTCACAGACGCGGGATGAGTCTAAAGTCATGTATATATAAGTTAATGAGGACAAGAAACAAGAGAGAGAGAGAAAGAGAGTCATTTGTAGATGACAAACTTCAGAAAGATGAGTAGAGAGTTTTTTCCCAGAAAATAGCGACGGGTTTTTCTCTGAGTGCTCTCTATCTGATCACGTGGATCAGAAATCCTTTTGTACACATCTAATTGAGAAGCTAATGAAGCTATGTCTAGAGTTTCAGAATCTAACTCCTCTCCTACTGTGAGAATGATCAATAGGAACATTCATATGTGAACTTTGGAAAGTGAAGTCTGAGAGTAGCGCACTTTTCCGTCTCAGTATTTTGATCAGATCTGAGTGTATACTATAAAGTTTTTGATGAGTGAGCACTTAAAATTTAAGTTAGAAGATAAGGAAGCTATGGCTAAAAGCATTTAGCAAAACGGGTTTCAGATTGGGAGAAATCAACTTAAGAAGTTGACTATGTCGAAGGCGTAACTTCTGAGAGACAATTTCTGACATGTCTTTGATCTTAATGATCAAATTAATCTTAATGAGAACTAATGACTAGTATGATTGCGCAAAGGTATTGCTAATACTTGTGCATCATTTACTTGAAGAAATTTGAAGTTATGTGCAGGTAATGAAGTTGATTTCTGAAGCAGACTTTCTGAAGTAGACACTTCTTCACTCAGAGAAGTGTTGCTTGAAGTTTTGGTAAAGAAGAACATTATTTGTGTAAAGTTTGGTTTATAACTGACATAGAAGTGTTCTTAAGTCAGTATAGATCAAACCTTTGGAGATTAAGAGGTCTCCAACAGTGGTATCAGAGCTGAAGGTGAAATACAAGAGAAGAAAAGACAATTGAAGTTCCGACTGGTGCAGATATTGAAGATCTTCCAAATCAAAGGAGGACATGGACAAATTATTGAAGATAACTTGCAGAAGTTCAGAGCACGAGTTCGAAAGAATCAAGAAGGACAAAGACTATATCAAAGGTACACTTTATCCTCATAAGTCATAGTAATTGCAGATACAGAAAGTCAAGGATGGGAGAAAGCTTGCAGATTGATAAGCTAGATAGGGAGAACTATCCAGCATGGTCCATGAGGATGGAAGCACACCTCATGAGCAAAGACCTTATATCATTTATTACAGGAGATGAAGAAAAACCTGAATTTGCAGATCCTAGTATTCCTACTAGGGAAGAGCTTGCAATGTTGAAGACTTGGATGAGAAAGGATGCTCAAGCAAGGAGTATCATCTACATGGCTGTAAATGATTACCTTCTACCTCACATTAGAGGTTTGGAAAGTGCTACAGATGTTTGGAATGCCTTGGAAGAGCATTTCCAAAATACAACTAAGTCAAGGAAGTCCTCACTATGGGCTGAGTTCACAACCTTCAAGAAGAAGAGCTCACAATCAATTTCTGATTATGTGGCAAGGATGAAGGATATTGCAGATAGCTTGGGAGTAGTGGATGAAGACATTGAAGAGGAAAAGTTGGTAAGACAAATACTTACAGGTCTAAGAGGAGATGAGAAGTGGAAGCCTTTTATATTGTCCATAGAATTGTCACTTGATCACTTTACTCCTGATCTTAATCAATTGCTAGGACATATGCTAACCTTTGAGCAGGATCTTAAAGGAGACAATGATAGAAGTACAAGTCAAGCTATGTACTCCAAGGACAAGAAAAAGAATGGCAAGGGAAAGCAATCGAATGATGATGAAGGGAATTCAAATCAAGCTAACTTCACAAAAGGGAAGATGAATTTCAGAGGTAAAGGAAGAGGAGGTAAGAACAAAGATAATGCTAAAGCTTGTTGGATTTGTGGCAAAACAAATCATTTGGCAAATGATTGTTGGTATAACAATCAAAATGGTGGAAACAATAATCAGAATTATAATCAAAGAGGTAGAGGAGGCAGAAACCAAAGAGGCAACTTTAGAGGAAGAGGTGGCAGGACATCATATGGTAGAGGAGGTGGAAGAAACTTCCAATCTCAGTCCTACAACAACAATTATTATAATTATGCATCAGATCAGAAGGATGACATGACTCTTATCTTGAATGCAACTCATGAATCAATGGGAGAAGATCAAAGAGTGTTTTATATTGACTCAGGGTGTAGCAACCATCTGAGTGGGAATCTATCCTTGATGACTGATATGGAAGCAAGGGTGAATGGACATACAGTTCAAACAGGTGACAATACCAAACATAAAGTGGAGAGCATTGGATCAGTGAAGACAAAGAGTGGAAGTACACTTCTGAGCAAGGTACTTTATGTTCCTACTATTCCTAAAAATTTGATAAGTGTAGGGCAAATTGTGGAGAAAGGATATGAGGTAAGATTCACAAATGATGGTGTTTATGTACAAGATCCAAATCAGGGATATAGAAACATAATTGCAGGTAAAAAGGAAGGAAGATTGTTCACTCTCAAAGTCCAAGGTAATGTGGGACATGCATTATTTACCTATGGAAGTCAAAAGGTATCTGAATTAGACCTATGGCATAAAAGGCTAGGTCATTTCAATGAGAGAGCTATAAAGGAAATGTCGAAGAATCAGGTGGTGCTTGGATTGCCAAATATTGAAGGGCAACATATGGTGTACAAGTGTGAAGCTTGTCAATTAGGTAAAGCACATAAGAGTTCTTACAACAAATCAGGGTACAAGCATTCAAACATGCTTGAATTGGTTCATACAGATGTATGGGGACCCTCAAGGGACTATAGCATAAATGGATCCAGATATTATGTGTTGTTTGTTGATGATGCAACCAGGTGGATTACTTTATATGTAATCAAGGATAAATCAGAAGTTTTCAAGACATTCAAACATTTTCATGCTTATGCAGAAAGGATCACAGGGCAAAAGCTCAAGAGGTTAAGATCAGATGGAGGGGGAGAGTATTTCTCTAAAGAGTTTGATGATTATTTGTGGAATGCAGGTATCAAAAGAGAAGTAACTTGCAGGTACTCCCCTCAACAGAATGGAGTAGCAGAAAGGAGGAATAGGACTCTTGTAGAGTTTGCAAGAGCCATGATGAAGGAAAAGAATTGTCCAAATTACTTATGGGCAGAAGCCATTAACACTGCAACATACCTTGTGAATAGGTTGCCTTGCAAAGCTTTGGATGGAGGAACTCCTTATGAAGCATGGTGGGGTAAGAAACCTACCCTTGATCATTGTAAGGTATTTGGATGTATTGCATATGCTTATGTTCCTTCACAATTAAGACATAAGCTAGAACCAAAAGCAGAGAAGTATGTGTTTATTGGATATGATGATAGACAGATGGGTTACAGGTTGTGGAATCCATCCACAAAGCAATTTCTTGTTACCAAAGATGTGACATTTGATGAGCAAAATACATGGTATACAAGATCAACAAATGAGTTTGCAGGTGTTGAAGAAATACAAAGAAAAGGAAAGGCAAAAGTAAAAGTGTATGAAGAAAGTATTGATGAAGTTGACTCTAGAAGTAGATTGCAGGATCATGTAGAAGAAGGGCCAAGATTTGATCCAGAATCAAATGAGGCTGAAACTTCGAGAAGTGCAGAAATCAGAAGATCTACAAGGGAAAGGAAAGAACCTATAAGGTATAGTTATGATACATCTTTCCTAACAACAAAAGATTATGCCTACATTGTGAAGACAGAAGAAGATCCAACCACTTATGAAGAAGCCAAAGGTAAACAGAATTGGGAGAAGGCAATGCAGGAAGAGTATGATGCTCTACTTGAAAATGAAACTTGGGAATTAGTACCAAGACCAAAGAATCAAAAGGTTATTGGATGTAAGTGGGTATATAAAACAAACATGTTTGCAGATGGTGAAGTGTCTAGATATAAGGCTAGACTTGTGGTCAAAGGTTATGCCCAAACTTATGGGGTAGATTATGATGAAACCTTTAGTCCTGTTGCTAAGATGTCTACAATTAGGACATTGATTGCTATTGCTGCTTGTAAGGGATGGAAATTATCACAATTGGATGTGAAAAATGCATTTTTAAATGGATACATTGCAGATGAAGTATACATGGAGCAACCAGAAGGCTTCATGGAATCAATTGGATCAGACTATGTGTGTAAGCTCAAGAGAGCTTTATATGGGTTGAAGCAAGCCCCAAGAGCTTGGAATTACAGATTGGTCAAGTTCTTGAATGAATGTGGATTTCAAGCATCAAAGGCAGATAGTAGCTTGCTAGTGAAGGCAAGTGAAAATGGATATATTTACATGTGCATTTATGTTGATGATATTATTGTTACAGGAACAGATGCTCAAGGAATCAATGAACTCAAAAAGCAAATAGAGAAGGAGTTTAAGATAAGTGATTCGGGAAACTTATCTTATTTTCTAGGAATGCAGATTGTGTATACTCAACATGGAGTATATGTTTCACAAGAGAGATATTTGAAGAATCTTCTAGTCAAGTTTAATATGGAAGATTGCAAGACCTCAACTACACCATTGGAGGTAAATCATAAACTAAGCAGGTATGGAGGTGAAGAATTCAATGACATGAAGAAATATCAGAGTTTGGTAGGTAGTTTAATCTATGCTACCTTGACAAGGCCAGATCTATCATATGCAGTAGGTGTGTTGTCACAATTCATGCATTGTCCAAAGAAGACTCATTGGATTGCAGCCCAAAGGGTACTCAGATATATCAAAGGAACCCTAAGTGAAGGTTTGTACTATGGTTTCACTTCTGACACAAGAATCAAAGTGTTTAGTGATGCAGATTGGGTAGGTGACTCAGATGATAGAAGGTCTACTCATGGGTATCTCTGTTATGTTGGAGATAAGCTAGTTTCTTGGTGTTCAAGGAAGCAACATACAGTTGCTTTATCATCCACAGAAGCTGAGTATAAGGGAATGGTAGAAGCTGCAAAAGAAGTGATATGGTTGAAGACCTTAATGAAAAGTTTTGAGACTGATCATAGTACTCCAATAATTTTTGGAGACAATATGAGTTCTTTGTATTTGGCAGCTAACCCTGTTTTTCATGCCAGGACTAAGCATATAGAGATTCAGTATCATTTCTTGAGGGAAAAGGTACTTGATAAAGAAACTGAAGTGATGTACACTCCAACAAAAGAACAAGTGGCAGATATGATGACAAAGAGCTTGGATGGACCTAAGCTACAGAGATTCAAGGAGATGGCAGGAGTGAAGAAGAATGGAATAATCACAATTAGTGATTGAGGGGGAGCTGTTGGAACAAGCCAATCACAAATTGGTGATTATAGAGATCTTGAAGAAGACTTATGGTCAGAATGAAGTGAAGGAAGACACTTATGAAAGTGAAGAAGATTTCAGGATGATGTCTTGTACACATATGTACATATAAGTGAAGAATCTTGTAAGCTGAGTATAGCTAAGTCTTTAGGATGATTAGTAGCAATGTCACAGACGCGGGATGAGTCTAAAGTCATGTATATATAAGTTAATGAGGACAAGAAATAAGAGAGAGAGAGAAAGAGAGTCATTTGTAGATGACAAACTTCAGAAAGATGAGTAGAGAGTTTTTTCCCAGAAAATAGCGACGGGTTTTTCTCTGAGTGCTCTCTGTCTGATCACGTGGATCAGAAATCCTTTTGTACACATCTAATTGAGAAGCTAATGAAGCTATGTCTAGAGTTTCAGAATCTAACTCCTCTCCTACTGTGAGAATGATCAATAGGAACATTCATATGTGAACTTTGGAAAGTGAAGTCTGAGAGTAGTGCACTTTTCCGTCTCAGTATTTTGATCAGATCTGAGTGTATACTGTAAAGTTTTTGATGAGTGAGCACTTAAAATTTAAGTTAGAAGATAAGGAAGCTATGGCTAAAAGCATTTAGCAAAACGGGTTTCAGATTGGGAGAAATCAACTTAAGAAGTTGACTATGTCGAAGGCGCAACTTCTGAGAGACAATTTCTGACATGTCTTTGATCTTAATGATCAAATTAAACTTTTGGTGATTAGTTTTGAGAACTAATGACTAGTATGATTGCGCAAAGGTATTGCTAATACTTGTGCATCATTTACTTGAAGAAATTTGAAGTTATGTGCAGGTAATGAAGTTGATTTCTGAAGCAGACTTTCTGAAGTAGACACTTCTTCACTCAGAGAAGTGTTGCTTGAAGTTTTGGTAAAGAAGAACATTATTTGTGTAAAGTTTGGTTTATAACTGACATAGAAGTGTTCTTAAGTCAGTATAGATCAAACCTTTGGAGATTAAGAGGTCTCCAACAATTTGCCCTCCCACCCTCCCTTTCTACCACTCTTTCCCACCCTCCCACCCTTGCTCGTTATGCTTGTGGATGTGCTTCATGGTTTTCCAACCTTCCCTATGCCATTTTGGATGCATCTCCACATTTTATAGTGTTTATAAGCACTTTAACATACAGATTTGTGGTCAAGTTCATGGCATGAGTTATTGATCTCATAATTTTGAAGTGTTCATAAACACTCTTTACCTTCATTTTAGAAACACATCGAAGTGATCTTCATCATCATTTGATAGCATTCTCAGCAATGACAGATCTGGTTATAAACACTTGTGTACGACCTCTTGTAAGAGTTAACGATATGCACATCAATAGTATTCTGTGTACCTACATATTTTCATTAACATGTTGACACATGAGAGATAGTATTAGTTCTCATTGAAGCATGTCAATCTGTTCGCCTAGTTGCACTATTCAGTTGGCTTCCATCTTGCAACTCCCCATCAGTTTGGCATTCTTCTAGACGTGCTTTACCTGAAACAATGCGCTGTTCCACACTTTGTGACATCCACACAGGCGGCCAGGTTCCAAGCCTCTCAGACAGAGAGAAAGAGAGGAGAGAGAGACTAAGGACAAGAGAGACCTTCTCTGCTCTCGGTCTCCTTGTCCGTGCAGACTACGTGTGTTAGCAGTAGTCGAAGCTAACCTATTGTTCTGAACAGAGAGAAAGCAAGAGAGTTCTTCTTAGCAAAAGTTGGCCAACGTGCACTCAACCTCGACAACCTCTTCTCTCTACAATGAATCAACTTCCCATAGTAGCCATCTCACGTTGTGCGTAGAGCATCAGATAGAATTTTGGTTTTTGCTGAAGAAATAGAGAGAGCCAGAGAGAGGGATAGAGAATGTCCACCTCAGTTACTCTCTGAAGCTTGTGAAAACATCTATGCCATTTTTGTTTTGTATGTAACTTCAATGTGCAGGTCTACGGATGCTATATGCGTGCGTTCTTAGTTAGTATGAGGTAGGAGATGTAGCAAATGGAGAATTTGATAAAATAAGCCGATTGCTATTTCACAGATGGAATCGAAAAGAGGCAAGTGCCGAGCATTATCTGCTGCAGACAAAGAGAACTGGGAGGCTAGAGATGTCACACAGAAAGTAAGAGATCACCGGATTACACGTCATGGAATCCTCGCGTGACTTCCCACTAGCAAAGAGAGAGAGGAAAGAGATGCGCCCATTTACTCCTTTCTGATGACCTGCAAGCCAGGACCCCATGCCTAGAGAGCAAACTGACTCCACGACTCGCTCAGGCGCAGCTGATAGTGGGCTGGATTCATTCCCTGCAGCACAAAGTGCCAGAGAGTACACGCCTACCACCGCCAGCCTCTCTGTATAATGCCAGAGTCTCGCTAGAATCGAAGCCCTCTAAGGAACTCTGACCATAGTTGGAGTCATCCAGCCATCTCTTACTGTGAATAGGCTAAAATCATTTGCCTGTCCACTTTTTGTTCACGGATTTAATGTGGGTTGGACTATTCAGCCGAAAATTCCTTCTATATTTATCTAGCTAGTAGTGGAGCTCGTTAATGTGTTGACCAAGCTTTTGCATTTGCAGACTTTGGCTCAAAACTTGTAAATTGACATTTACCTCATATATGATAGCAACTTGTTTTTTTTTCATGGTGAATGGTGTACGAGTAAAGCCCTCAAAACGAACAAGAAACTTAGAGTTTAGCCACATTTTTATGCACCAACACCTTGTTCACTTGAAGCCACATTCTTTTGTAATTCCTCAAAGGGTTTTATTACTCATTTGGCACTATCTTTGAATTTTTTTATTTGTAGATGTAGCCCTTACCTTTTTGGGAGTAAGTACATGGACATCTTTTTATTTCCAAAGGTTCAATTTTTTTGGGCTTCAACCATACTTTGACACCCTCAAGGCACTAAGTGTCTCCATCTTGTACCTCAAAATATAAAAAGAAAAAGTATTGTGTGTGTGTATGAGTGTGGGATTGGAGGCTAGTCTAAGCCCATCCACAAGTTCTCTTTGAGCATAGACTCTCCCCACTCCACGGTGTCTCTGTTTGCAAAAGTGAAGGGCTTCTCTAAGCCCTCCCCTCCCCAAGGAGTTTTTCAGTCTAGTATCAAGTCATTCTTTGCAAGCTTTGCAATTATTTTGTTGCATCATTTTTGGCAAGAGATTTTGGTAGTGTTTCTAAACACTTTATCTTCCAAGCTTGTGTGTTTGGCAAAGATTTTGGTAGTGTTTCTAAACACTTTATCTTCAAAGCTTTGTAATGACCAAAAGTGAAGGTAGCTCATCATCTATGGCTAACTTCTTACCCTCTTTCATCCCTACTTTTATGCCTAAGGATGAATGCCTAAATGGAAAAAATTACAATCTATGGAAAGATGTCATGCGCGCTCTACACGAATCTTCTTCATGAGGGAGTAGATGGGTCAGACCCCGAACCCAATAGGGATACCAGCTTAGACAATTGGCATGTGTGGAATGTCAAGGACAAAAGAGCTTTAGGTCAACTGTTACTTGCCTGCGACAAACTGACAAAAGGACATATCACGGCCTGCAAGATGTCCAAGGATGCTTAGGACACATTAGCCACTTTGTATGAAGACAAGACCCCTTTGAAGATATATGCATTAGAGGCCGAGTTTCATAATTTGACCATTAGGCCACATGACACTATTACCAAGGTCATAGCCCAATTTGAGGACTACCAGCATAAATTAGCACTTTGTGGTAGGCAGATCTCTAGTGAAGACATGGCCATTAGGCTTCTCAACAAGTTACCTAAGTCGTACGAGACATTTGTCACAACTTTGTATAATCGCGGCCAAGTCTTATCTTGGGAAGAGGTTCATCGACTATTGCTCCTTCACGACTCGCGAGCAAAATCAACTTCCTCCCAAGAGTCCGCCATGAAGGCCAAAGGCCCATTCAATAAGGGCAAAACCACAAGTCATCAGTTTAACAATGGATCTAAGCAAGGATCACAGAATTCATCAAAGAAATTGACTTGTAATTTTTGTGGAAAAGCAGGACACTTCGAAAAGTTTTTCTATAAAAATAAACAATCATCGAAGGCTTCTACGTCTAGGCAAGCATCCAAAGGATCCCAACATAGATCCCACTACTCAAGTGAGGAACTTTTCATCTCCACAGAAGCAAATGCCCTAGTCACTTCTAGCTCCCCGCACGAGTGGATTTTTGATAGCGGAGCTACCTCCCATATGTGAAAAGACAAGGACTCCTTTCAGGAACTCGAAGAGCACAAGGGAGAAGTCTATCTTGGCAACAACAAAAGTTTACCCATCGAAGGAAAAGGGAAAGTTCAAATTACCAACAATCAGGGTGAATGCAAGTCTTTATCAAATGTTCTTTCTGTTCCAAATTTATGTAATGAATGTACTTTCCGTCAAGCCCATTATAGATCACGACAAACAAGTATGGTTTGATAACACCTCAGTTAAGGTAGTTGATCCCCATACAAAGGATGTCATTTCTTTGTCTCCAAAGAATCCACCTCAAGTTTGTGGCACCAGAGATTTGGCCACACTTCTTACTTATCAAAAATCTCTTCATCCCAACTTGTGAAGGGATTGCCAAAGATCCGGAAACTTACTGATGTCTGCCAAGCTTGCATCCACAGCAAGCAACACAGAGCCCAAGTTCCCAAGGAAGCTTCAACACGAGCGAGGAACCCACTAGCCCTCATCCACATGGACTTATGTGGACCTATGAACACCCCATCCTTGAGTGGATCCCTCTACTTTTATCTTCTAGTAGATGAACACTCTCGCTTTATTTGGGTGTACTTTTCGAATTCAAAGGCAGACACATTCTCTAAGTTTCAAGCTTGGATCAAGGAAATTGAGAATGAAGCTTCAACTAAAGTTAAAACCATCAGATCCGATGGAGGTGGTGAGTTTATCAATCATGACTTTGATAACTTTCTCACCCAGAAAGGAATCAAAAGACAAGTCACTCAACCTCATACTCCATCCCATAATGGAGTAGCTGAAAGGAAGATATGCAGTGTGATGGAAATGGCACGAACAATGCTTCATCACAAGGATCTACCCTACAACTTCTGGGCAGAAGCTGTGCATACTGCCGTTCACATTCTTAATCGAGGATTTACAAGTGCATTACACAACAAAACACCCTTTTAAGCCTACTATAGAAGAAAACCAAATGTGAATTACTTTTAAGTCTTTGGTAGTGAAGCTTTTATCCATGTACCAAAAGAAGATAGAAACAAGTTACAATCAAAGTCCAAGAAACACATATTCATAGGCTATAGTGACCAATCAAAGGCATACCGTCTATATAATATGGAAAACCACTCCATCACCATTTAGAAGGATGTGATCTTCAATGAAGCTTCCTCATACTGAAGAACAGATTCAAGTACAAGTCTTAGTCCACCTATCTACACTTCAGAGGGGGACTTAGTATTTCCAAATTTCAAGTCAGAAGCAAGTACTTCACAACAACCACGCCGATCTCAAAGGCTTCTTGATAAGCGCCAACACAAACAAAGTCATTATGTTAATTATGCTCTAATGCACCAAATTCAGCAAATTCTAGAGCCATCCAACTACAAAGAAGCTCAAGGCCAAACAAAGTGGGAAACAACTATGAAAGAGGAACTCGATGCAATAGCAAAGAACAAGACTTGGAAATGAGTTCCCAAACCGACCAACCATCAAGTCATAGAAGTCAATTGGATATACAAAGTCAAATACAAGTCTGATGGCACTCAAGATAAATATAAGGCAAGATTAGTCGCTAAGGGATACAAGCAACAACATGGCATTGACTATGAAAGAACCTTTGCCCCTACTGCAAGATTCACAACCATAAGAATAGTCTTAGCACTAAGTGCTCACTTTAAGTGGCCCATTTACCAGTTGGACGTCAAAAGTGCATTCCTCAATGGCGATCTTCAACAAGAAGTATATGTTGAACAACCTGAAGGCTTCAAGATCAAAGGCAAAGAAGATCAAGTCTACAAGCTTCACAAGACACTTTACAAACTCAAGCAAGCTCCGAGGGCCTGGTATGAAAAGATTCATAAGTTCTTTGAAGACAAGGGCTTTCACAGAAGCAATGCTCATGCTAATCTCTACATCTATCAAAAGGAATCTTTCGTAGCCATCATCATTCTCTATATAGATGACTTGATCTTGACAGGCTCAGACAAAGAACGCATCCAGTTTATCATCACAGAGCTTCATCTTGAGTATTCTATGACACATCTTGGATTACTCCACTACTTCTTAGGTATGGAAGTTTGGCAAACAAAAGAAGGTATCTTTCTATCACAAAAGAAGTACTGCTCTGATCTACTTTCCAGATATAACATGGACCAGTGTCGCTCACTTTCTACACCACTTGATCCAAACATCAAGCTTACACTGGAGGACTCTTCATCACTTGTGGATGTGCATACCTATGGACAGCTTGTTGGTTCATTACTCTACCTTGCCAACACTAGACCAGATATTGCTTATGTAGTTAGTATACTCAGTGAGTTTGCACATCAGCCTCGTCAGACTCATTGGGATGCTGCTTAGAGACTACTTCAATATCTTGCCCTCACCCGACATCATGGTCTTTGGTACAGAGGGGGCATCCAACTCGTCGGATATTCCGATTCAGATTGGGCTAGTGATCCTGATTCTCGACGCTCTACTTCTGGCTATATATTCTTGCTTGGCTCAGGACCTATCTCTTGGGCAAGTAAGAAGCAACCTACAGTTGCACTATCATCCACCGAGGCCGAGTACCAAGCATCCAGCTTTGCAGCATGTGAGTCCATCTGGCTTCGATGTTTATTATCTGACATTGGTGTTTTGCAGGATACTCTGACATGTCTTCGCTCGGACAGACAGTCAGCCTTGGCCATCGCCAAGAATCTAGTGTTCCATGCTCGGACAAAGCACATCGAGATCCAGTACCACTTCATCCGGGAGAAGCTCCTATCTCAAGAGATTACTCTGGAGCAGTGTAGCTCTCAGGAGAACCTAGCCGACATGTTCACGAATGCTCTACCTCCAGTTCCGCTTCAGCGCTTGGTGGACCTCTGCAGCATTCAGCTGCTCCAAAATGGAGCTGCAGAGGGGCTGTTGATGACATGATCGCTCCTACTTCATCTACATTTGTATCCGCATGAGTGCATCTCTATTTTGTATTCAGGAGGCACTCCATTTCTAGTCTATTTCCATTTTATATTGTATTTCCTTTGTATTTGGGTACCTTGCCATGTGCTTCTACTAGTTGTATTCATTCACCTTTCAGGAGACTTATCCCACATATGATGTACTTTTGAGAGCCCCTCCCAAATCTATATAAGGAGAGCCTCTCCCCTCATTTGTACTTGGTTAGAAGCTTGAGGAGCCTACTCCATGCTCTTGGCAAGCTCATTTCTAATCCACATGAGTTTACCCATTTCATGGTCTACTCATTTTGTGTCTCTCACATTCTTTGTTTTGTGAGAGTACTTTAGTTTTCATTTTGCTTCTGCATGCGTACTCTCTACATATATGTAGAGCTAGGGGTGAAAAATAGTGATGATATAGTAAGGCCAGTTTTGAGATAAACCCTACCTATGGATTTGGAGCATCAAAAGAGAGTCATTGAGAAGCTCAAAGCCAATTGATGTAAACAAATCAACTAATGTCAAATACACTTTGATATATTTTTGTCTGATTGTGTCTCATCAAATTATTTTGTATATCATATTTGAATTTTTTTGGAATGTTCTTATCTTATGGAGCATCCTCTTGGCCTATCTTGTGTGTATATTAGATTCATTGTGCAATCAATGGATTCGGAGGCCAAAAAAATCCTTGGCACAAAAATGGGGGAGAAGGGCATCCAAAACATATGCAAGTCCTTCTCCCACATTTTTGTGGTGGGACTTTATATGGCCTTCCCATGTCCTATAGGAACATATTGAAGAATATGAGTACATCACATGAGTGTTTGAAGCATCACAATGACCAAGGTCTTGAAATTCATGTGTTTATGAGAATATGTTTGGTTTGGCTTTTTCATAAGATACAATTTCAACCCACAATTTGTATGTATATGATACTCAAAATACATGAATTTGAGTTGACAAACTATCCATGTCATAAGACATAAAAAATACTCTAACAATAAGACAAGTGATACCAAACAAAGTTACAAGGCCAAAAAAGGCCCAACCATAGAAATGCACGAGATGAAACTCCAAATGCTTTGGAGTGGCCTCTCCCATGTTTCTATGGTTGGGCCTGATTTAGCATATACAACATGGCACAATGATTTTAGTGACATATTTGATGGTAACTTGCTAATAGTTTATGACATAAAGAAGAGAACATTAAAAAATCATTGAGATATGTGAGATTACAATAGAATACAACATGGAAATACATAGTAGGAAAAATAATGGAGAAGAAGTGCTCATGTTTCATTGAAAATAGACAAAGTTACAAAAAATCTCTTGTATGGAGAGATTAATTTAAAAGACTTAGCTATGTTCACCCCCTAATCCTCCTAGATAATTTTGTGTCCTTGGGTCGTATAGTAACCCTCTTAGGATGGATGACATATAGGTTGGAATCCTTGAGGATAGATATGAAATATGCTTCGGCTACCTCTTGTAAAGCTTCCAAAGCTGGAACTTGGATCCTTAATGCCACACAATATCTTTGTGAATATTCTTTAAGGGGTCTTCTATGTTTCAACAACTCGGCTATCTTTTGAAAGTGCCTTATCTCTATGAATGCACACATATATCTTCTTGTTCATTGTGGAGCTCTTGCTTGTGGTGCTGGAGGTTCTTTGTGAGACATTTTTTTGTGGTCTTGGCTGGGGTGGTCTATGACAGGGTTTGACGACCTTCTTTTTATGTTGCACACATCTTGAGCTTTCTCCTTGATCTAAATGTTGATGTTGGCTTTGCTCCCTCTCTTCATCATTTGGTATGGCTCCCCAATTCATTGGTAGAGTCTTGTCAATTATGTTCACCCTATGATCTGATGGTATTTCTTTGTTTACCCATGGTTCCTTGGTTTGACTCTCCTCACTTGATGCTGAATCTTATGGAGTTCTATATTGTTGTGAATCATCCTAGGGAGACTCATCAGAATGGTAAGAGAGAACTACCTTTCCTTGAGCATGCTCCTTCTAGCTTTTCATTGTTGGTTTCTTGGGTGATGGGTTCTCATCATATGATTCATTTTGGTTGATTTGTAATTCGTCCCTAGATTGTCCATGTGCCACTTCTTGTTCATGTGATTGTTCACTTCAAGAGTTATTCCCACCACTTGTTTCACGATGGGATGCAGAGCGTGATACACTACATGGTCTTTAGTGTGGATTCATCCATGGTGGTCATTGAGTGCCTTGCACATAGCTAGGAAAGTTAATGGGATCCTTCCAAGCAGTTAGCTTTGTTCATTCCATCCTATATAGTGCTAGAATGTTGAAATGCAAAAATGAGTCTCTTATTATAAAGTTTCACCTAAAAAGCTTTTGTTCAAACTTGAATGGACAAAAATAGTTAAAAAATAAAAAATTCCTTAAAAAATTACAAACTAGAGAAAAGTGTATTGGAAACCTTATTATTTATCAAGAAAATACCATGAATGGATTAAATGAATTCACTTTCAAGATGAACCCTTCCGTGTTCTTGTACCCAACAATCAATCATCATGTAAAGGTCCCAAAGTTGACTTCCATTTTTCACTAGCCATGTTGTGTTGATTAATTCTTGTAGCTTTGCATTTTTTGACTTATTGGCTTGTTCCATTGCATACTTCCTAGAAAATGTAGTACAATAAAACCAATTAAACATCTCTTCCATATAGTCTAATTGCATTGCAGCACCATGTCATGTGTTTTTGAAGTAAACACCTCTAGCCCTTTGAATTCTCCATTCTTTGTGTACTAAAAATCTCCAATGATCTATATCGATGCATTTAAAATGCTCCATGTGCAAATAAAATATGTTGAAATGTTATAAATATGTATAAGAAATTCTTATCATCAAAAAATTTGAAAGATTAAGAAAGCGTACAATGTAATGTCTAATATTGCTTTCTCCTCAAGATAGGATGAAAGACTTTGTGAATTCTGTGAATGTATCTTGAAAGAATTGATGATCATTTTTGTTAGAGCTAGTAAGACTCATCAAGCCTACCAACTTATCTAAGCATGATGAAACCTTCTTTTGCCTATTAATAAGGTAACAAACCTCATTGCAAAAACTCGCCATTTGCATGCTCCACCACCAATTGAAAGGGAGTGAAAGGATGCTAATGATCATTTCCTATATCGCATTCCAAGTGGAGTCTCTCTCAACTCTTGGAAATTGATTTTTAATTTCTCAATTATGTTCTCCTTTTCTTCCATATGCTTTTCAAGCTCCTCAAGATATTCTTCTAAAGATATGATTGTGCTTTCTAAAGTGACCACCCTTGTATGATATAGTTGATATTGCTAGTTCAAATACTTAGTAGTAGTAGTAGTAGTTGAATGTGTAGATAAGCATTGGTAATAACATAAGAGTCCAACTTACCGACACCAATGAACTAAAGTAAAGTTGAGAGCTTAGGAAATGTTCCATGGTAAGAATACATTGGATCATGAGGATATAATGGACCATGAGTCCAAAGTTCAATACGTGTTTTTGCACCTGTACGATGCTCATTTTGAGAGTTCACATCATTGTTGCACTGTGTATTTGGAGCAAACTCTGAACACTCTTTTCTGAGAGGTTATGGAATGTTGGATGGTTACAAGAAGTTAGATTAGGAGGATATAGTAAACCATGAGTCCAAAGATAAAAAATGTTTTCTCTAGTTGCATGATCTTAATTTTGAGAGTTCACATTATTGTTGCACTATTTATTTGACACACAAACATGGATACTTGTTGATGCAAGGGGATGAGGGTACCCCAATGTGAGGTTTGTAATAGGTGTCAACATCATTTTTGCTAACAAGCACCGTATTATGAGAAATAGAGTGGAAATTTGGTTGGGAGGGAATCTAGAGCATGACTTTCGTAGGGAACTTTTATTTTCTTAGATGTGGATGGATCAGAGTATGTTTTTCCAATGAGCATGGCTGGAAATGATAAAGTTTGAAGAAATTCATTTATTTGGGATAACATAGTTACAAATTTGATGATGTGGCACTCTACTTTTGGATGGATTTCAAAAATACTACTTTTTCAACAAGAAACTTAAAAAATGACCTCAAAAAAGTCAATTATGACATATATATTAAAAAATGGGCCCTTTCAAGTAGATAAACATTGAAATTGAGACTTAGAAATATCCTTTTTTTATTCTCATACATGCTTGAGTTTGTTGATGTGGAAGTAGATTCCCTTCATCTCTCTATAAAAGAAGAGAGAGAGGAGCAAAGTAAGCCTAAAAGAAATCCTACTCTAGTCTACTAAAAATTGTCTTATTAAATGGACTTTATCCCTTTAAACAAAAACATAATTAGGTTTAATCCCTAAAAATTAGGGATCCTTATAAGGCTCATGGAGGGTTCATTTTTTTCCCAAATGCAAAGCAGTAATCACTAAGATGAAAATCATGGGTTTGATGTTGTCTATAATGCATTCCTATTGCAAAATTACAAGCAAAAAGACCTATCATAGAATGAACAAAAGGAAGAAACAACATACATCACTTGGGATATTTTTATACTGCCACATTGTTCAAGACTACTACACATTGACAAAATAAACTCATCTACTCTCAAAGTAAAAGAAATTATAATCAAAACACAACTCAAAATCTAGTACACTAACATATAATATGAATATAATTGCAGCTCAGGATCTATATGGTAAACCCAAGAACCAATAGTGTTCAAAAGAAGTACAACCTTCTACATAGGAGATTGAAAAAATTTTACAAACCAAACTACTATCAAGGCATTTAGTATTGCGGTCTCCAACACCTCAAGAATCTTGATTTTTTCTTATGAATAAATGCTACATCTCCTTGGTTTGCAAACAATTCCAACATCTAGAATTCTTACAGTAAGGTCTATAATACAAAAGAATTGTTAATTGGTCCTTAAAAATACCTTCATAAGGATGCTCACTACGTGTAGTCAAAACTTGAACTTCAATCAAACTAGAAATCACTATTACTCTAGAGATCCTTTTCCACTAGGTCCACATCTAGCACAAAGTGGTCGCGAAGTACTCATAGAGGATGTTCACTAGACCCTAGATCCCTTGAACCAAATTATCTGTCATTTGTATATGTGCATCAATAATTCTTGTTTGTCTTTATCTACAACTAATATTTTTTCACGTTCTCTATTCACACACAAAATAATCATATACTAGTGGGTTAACCATAGTTGGCTCTTGATCTACATTAGTAATATGTTGAGTAGATAAATCAAGTAAAACTTACATGATAGAAGACTATTCTTTTATTTGACTTTGAATCTCCTACTGATTCTTTATTTCCTCTAATCTAGACTTGTTCTCTCCCGTAAGTGGAATCATTTGATCTTTTAACATTAATATCTAGTCACTACAACATATGAGGGGCATACCGACGCTGCATATACCGACGGTCATAGTTGGCATTGGTATAAACCTCGAAAAATCTCACTAAGAGATACCAACGGTCAAGTGACCGTCGGTATGACCGTTTTAAACGGATCGTCGGTGTGGCCCGCAGCCGCCGGTATAAGCGTCGGTATAGGCGCCGGTATATGCGTCGGTATGAGTGTCGGTAAATTACCCGGCGCCTATACCGGCGGCGAATTTTTAAACATACCGCGAACCCGAGAGCAAAACTTCACATTTTTGCGCGTGTTTGAGTACTGTCGGTCTACTGTCGAACTTGCACGCGCGATCCTGCATTGTATTGTGCACACACACACACATACACGGATCTCTCTCTCTACACACACACTCTCTCGGCTTAGCTCTCACATATTGGTAAGTGTTGCACGTACTGTTAGCATTTGTGTTTCTCTATGCTTTAGGGTTTCTAATTTCTCTTTTCGTTGATTTTGCAGAAGTTCGTTGGCGTCGATTGTTTGGAATTGGACGAGAGATGACCTACATTACGCTTTGACGACAACGATTCAAAAAGAGATATACTTGTAAGTGATTCTTTTATTCGCTAGTGATAGAGAGAGAAGGAGAGAGAGAGAGAGAGAGAGAGAGAGAGAGAGAGAGAGAGAGAGAGAGAGAGAGAGAGAGAGAGAGAGAGAGAGAGAGAGAGAGAGAGAGAGAAAGAGAGAGAGAAGAGAAAGGAAGATACACATTAATTTACACATGCATACATACACACATACATGTACACACATGCATGCTTACATACACACACCTATACACACATGCATGCTTACATACACACACCTATACACACATGCATGCTTACATACACACACACATATACACATATGCATGCATACACACACACATAAATTTACACACATGCATACATAAACACACATGCATACACACATACATACACACACATATATACACATATGCATACATACACATACACACACACACATATACACACATACATACACACACGCATATATACACACATATACACACATGCATGCATACATACACACACATGCATGCATACATACACACACATATACCGGCATGCATGCATACACACATATATACACACATGCATACATACACACATATACACACATGCATGTATACATACACACACATGTATACACATGCATACACATACACACACATACACATACACACACATACACATACATGCATGCATACATACACACACGTACACACACATGCACACACATGCATGCCTACATACACACACATACACATACATACACATGTATACACATGTATACATACACACACACATGTACACATGCATACATACACACACATATATACACACATGCATACATACACACAATATATAATCCTATTTTTATTTTGAAGTTTTTGTTTTACATCAAATATACAAAAATAGGATTAGGGTTTTATGGTTAAATATTTAAGATTAGAGTTTTAGGGTTTTAAATAGGATTAGGGTTTTAGGGTTAAATATTTAAGATTAGGGTTTTAGGGTTTTAGGTCTAGATATTTAAGATTAAGGTTTTAGGGTTTAGTATTTCAGATTTAAGTCTAAGTCTTTCTGATTAGGGTTTTAGGATTTTAATACGTAGATTACATATATACACAAACACACATATACATATAATACATACATACATGTAGATACACATGCATACAAAAATATACATAGAATTTTAAGATTAGGGTTTTAATTAAATATATAGAATTAAATATATAAAATTAAATATATAAAATAGGATTACGTAAGGAAAAAAAATCTGAATATATAAATAAATATATATATAAAATAAGATAATTATATACATAAATAAATAGAAAAAGAACTAGTGTTTTAAATAATTTAATTAAATATTTATAATTAAATATATAAAATTAAATATATAAAAATAGGAAAAAAAATCTGAATATATAAATAAATATATATATAAAATAAGATAATTATATACATAAATAAATATAAAAAAAACTAGTGTTTTAAATAATTTAATTAAATATATATAATTAAATATATAAAATTAAATATATAAAAATAAGATTACGTAAGGAAGAAAAATCTGAATATATAAATAAATATGTAGATATTATATATACACAAGCACACATATATATATAATACATACATACATGTAGATACACATGCATACAAAAATATACATATTTTAGATTTAAATCTTTAAGATTAGGGTTTTAGGGTTATAACACCTACATAAGATATATGCACACATACACATGCACATGTAATACATATATACATGTATATACACATGTATACAGAAATATACATATTTTAGGTCTACATATTTAAGATTAGGGTTTTAGGGTTTAGTATTTCAGATTTAAGTCTAAGTCTTTCTCATTAGAGTTTTAGGATTTTAATATGTAGATTACATATATACACAAACACACATATACATATAATACATACATACATGTAGATACACATGCATACAAAAATATACATAGAATTTTAAGATTAGGGTTTTAATTAAATATATATAATTAAATATATAAAATTAAATATATAAAATTAAATATATAAAATTAAATATATAAAATTAAATATATAAAAATAGGATTACGTAAGGAAAAAAATCTGAATATATAAATAATATATATATAAAATAAGATAATTATATATATAAATAAATATAAAAAGAACTAGTGTTTTAAATAATTTAATTAAATATATATAATTAAATATATAAAATTAAATATATAAAAATAGGATTATGTAAGGAAAAAAATCTGAATATATAAATAAATATATATATAAAATAAGATAATTATATACATAAATAAATATAAAAAGAACTAGTGTTTTAAATAATTTAATTAAATATTTATAATAAAATATATAAAATTAAATATATAAAAATAGGATTACGTAAGAAAAAAAATTTGAATATATAAATAAATATATATATAAAATAAGATAATTATATATATAAATAAATATAAAAAGAACTAGTTTTTTAAATTATTTAATTAAATATATATAATTAAATATAATTAAGTAAAGAAAAAATCTGAATATATAAAGACACAAACACACATACTTATATACCTATCTATATTCACATATATATACATATACACATATATATACACATGCATACATATATATACATGTTTTAGTTCTAGGTCATTTGGATTAGGGTTTTAGGGTTTTAACACGTACATAACATATATACACACATACACATACACATATAATACATATATACATGTATATACACATGTGTATAGAAATATACATAATTTAGGTCTAGATCTTTAAAATTAGGGTTTTAGGGTTTAGGCATACATATAACTTAATTAAGAGAAAAAAAATCTGAATAAATAAATAAATAAATATATAAAATAGGATCAATCAAGAAGAAATCCGAATATATAGATAAAATAGGATAGCTATATAGATTAGGATTTTAAAACTAGGATTTTAAGTTTTTTTAGGTATTTAAGTATTTAGGTCTTTAAAAGTTAGATTTTTAGGTTTAATAAAAAAAGAAATGTTCTAAAATGTCCATATTGTAGCAGATGGCTTCTTTGGATCCTGAAGAGAGAATGACATGTCCTTGCACACAGTGCAAGTATCAAATTTATCAGAAACGACGGATTTGTACTGCACATGTTAGAGAGTATGGATCCTTTGATAGGAGTCGACTGGAAAACCTACGCTATCATTCGCATGGTCCCCAGGTGAGCCGATGGATCCAAACGACATTGCACCGATAACATCTCGTGGACAAAAGAGAGCAAAAAAGTACTTAGACGTAGAAGCAAGCACTAATAATATTACACAGAATGAACATATGGAAGAGATGCTTGAAGCTTTTTATGAGATAGATGAAGACCATGATGGTGAAGAAGGTGTCGACGAGAGTTTCATGGACACAACAGAAATTCCACGATCAGAAGTTGATGAAGAATATGAAAACATGCGAAGATTAGCTCGTTTACCCACAATGGAGCAAAGATATCTGTACTACGTGCTTCACTCGCGATGCTCAATCTGCAATCCATTTATGGATGGTCAGATAGTAGTGTCACTGAATTGTTCAGGTAAGTGGAGAACAAATTGGCTTTCATTGTTGTATCACAATAACTTCATTTACTAATATCATTTTAATTGCTTATTGCAGGATTCTTAAAGATCAGATTTTGCCAGAGGGCAATGACATGCCTCCAACACCTGGAGATGCGAAAAAACTTTTACAGTCCATTGGAATGGATTATACGAAAATTCATGCGTGTCCGAGTGATTGCATTCTCTTTCAGAATGAGTATGAGCATCTCCACGTATGTCCAAAGTGTGGAGAAAATAGATTTAGAGAAGACGTTATAGGCGAAGCAATCCCCGCAAAGGTTCTTCGCCACTTTCCTATCATTCCACGAATTAAGAACATGTTTAGATGCAAATCTATAGCTGAGTTAATGTCATGGCATAGAAAGAGCAGGTCTACAAATAATGTAATGCGAGTGCCAGCTGACTCTGATGCTTGGAAGCACATAGATAGTAAGTGGCCAGAGTTTGCTAGTGAGCCTCGGTCCATACGTCTAGGCCTAGCTATGGATGGAGTGAATCCATTTGGATTACGCAGTTCTTCATGGAGCACATGGCCTGTATGTTTGGTCAATTATAATATCCCACCATGGTTGGCCACAAAGAAAGGTCATTTATTATTAGCTCTTATTGTACCAGGTAAGTATAAGGTAAAAAATATGGATGTATATCTTGCACCACTTGTAGAAGAACTGCGCATTTTATGGGATGGGATCACTGTGCGTGACACGTCTCAACCTATAAGAAGACGAGATGTGCAAGTGAAAGGCATACTTATGTGGACAATGCATGATTGACCTGGTTATGGTGAATGTTCAGGTTTATCGATTTCGGGTTACCATGCTTGTCCTTTATGCAGACCACGACTCGAAGCACGCTATTCCAAAGCACTACGTAAAACTGTCTATGAAGGACATCATAGATATTTGCCTGATGGGCATGTTTTATGTGAAGGACAAATTGGTCGACAAGCGCAATACCAAATGAAAGCTAGCGATTGGAAACAACTGTGGGATTCAAAAAATCCAGTTGCTGGCATGAAACGGTTGTCCATTTTTCATGAACTCCCTTATTGGAGTGAATTGGTGATCAATCATTTGGTAGACCCGATGCATATTTTCAAGAATGTGGGAGAGATGCTTTGGAAAACTTTGATCGGAAAGAAAGAAAGCAAAGCACAAAGGGACGACCTAGAAGAGCGAGGTCGTATCCAAGTGTTGTGGGCAATTACTAAGCCCAACGGAACAGTATCGTTACCAAGAGCTCCTTGGGTGCTTCGCAGGATGGAAGAGCAACAAGTGAAGAAAACAATTTCAGAGTTTCGTACACCTACTGGATGCATGAGATGTCTAAAGACTGCTTTCACATGAAATGACGATCTTGTAGACTTAAGTCTCATGATTGGCACAAGTTTTTACAGTTTGTGCTTCCTGTAGCCCTAAAAGATTGTCTTTCAGAGGATGTACGAAAAACCATTTATAAAATTAGTTCTTTAGTACGGTGGATATCTTCTAAAGAGATAAATAGAGATAGCATAGAGAGTGCGGAATTCAATGCTATCGAGGCTATTTGTATGGTAGAGAAATACTTTCCCATAAGTATTCTCACTATTCAACTTCATTTACTGGTTCATGTAGTAAATGAAGTTGCAATAGCAGGAACTGTCCATAGTCGATGGATGTTCTTCTTAGAGCGCTTTATGAAGACATTAAAAGGGTTTGTTCAACAGAGAGCATGTCCAGAGGGTAGCATGGCAGAGGGATGGCTTGTACAAGAATCTCTTGTATTCATTACTGAGTTTCTACGTATATCGGATCCCGAAATGCCTCGCTTATGGAGCGATGATGAAGATGTTCGTCTCATAGGCGATGAACCACAAGGTAAAGGATTGCAAAGAAAAATGGATGCAGCTTTCAGAGAGAAGGCAATGAAGTTTTGCATAGTTAACTCTGATCCTATGCAAAAGTGGTTAGAAAGGTATGAACTTGCCAAGGAAACTAACGCAAAGGAAAGAGCTCAGTTTTGAAGAAATCGTTCTACTCGATTTTTGCCTCTTCCAGAAAATCTTCGACCTCTCCCACCTTTTCCAACGAGCAGATGGCTAGATGCAGCGGTTTCACAAGCAAAGGCAGCGGGTGAAGATATCTATGAAGAAGAAGAACTCGCAAAAGGATGTGATTGGGAGTATATCAAATACGGTGCACTATGGTCTCATGGACGACACTTTCGAATCGCACGAATCGATCAAAACCGGTCTACTTTTGATAGTGGAGTGATGGTGAATTTTTTGCAAAAAAGTAGAGCGAGTGCAAGAGATGATAATGCTCTAGAAGGCGATTTAGATTATTGTGGTGTGATTCAAGACATCTTGAAACTATCTTTCAATAAGTTTGATTACTTTGTTTTTGACGTGAAATGGTTCAAAGTAGTCACCTCTGGAAGAAACGCAACAGTGAGACGAGATAAGAGCGGTTTGCTTCAAGTCGACTCCACAAGATTATGGACAGATGAAAGGGATACATTTGTACTTCTCGAACACTGTGAGCAAATTGTTTTTATACCAGATTCAAAAGATCCAGAGTGGCTATTTGTTTTACAAGTCGCTCCACGTAGTAGACAAATTTTTGAAAATGCAGATGTAGAAGAAAGTCCATCTCTAGTGGACTCAGAGATTCATTCGATAGTTGAGGAGGAAGAGATCATTGTTTCAGAAGAAGAGGTCATTGAAGAAGAGGCCATTGTTCGAGAAGACGAAGCAATAGACGATGATCAGGAGGAAACCAACATAGCAAGTGATTTAGAAGCCATCAATTTAGAGATAGATATTCTCGGTGCATCGGATCTTCAAGAGGATGCTAGAATAGAGGACTTTTGAATAAAACACTTGTACATACTAATTTTTGGTTTCTTTTTTTGTTTATTCCCTATATTATTTTTCTTATCGCATGCTAATTATTTGAGTTCTTTTATTACAGAGCACGATGGGAGACAGTCCTCCAGTCACTCCACAGTCCATGACAGAGGAGCAGTTTTTGCATCTCTCAGGTTCCTCCTGCGTATATGGCCGCTGCATCACAGTATTGGATCGCTCGTGGTAGCACTCCTCCCGGCCTCACTCCTGGCGGCCTTACTCCTGTCGGCCTCTCTCTCGCTGGCCTCACTCCCGTCGGTGTCACTCCCGCCGGTGTCACTCCTGCCGGTGTCACTCCGGAGGGTGGTGCTACTCCTGTAGGAGGTATATCTCCTAGCTTTGTGACTCCACCACGACCATCTTTGCAGCCATCTCCTACTAGATCTACTAGTAGACATGTGCGTTTGACACCTCAACGCGATATAGGGTCTGGCCCGTCTCGTAGATCGAGGTCACGCTTTGGAGCAGGAGGTTCTAGGAGTGGATCTACAGGTAGGTCTGGAGGCGGAGGCAGCGGTTGTTGTGGAGGCAGTGCGATGGACGTTGTGTCGCCCGCTTCTACTCCTAGGACGAGTACCTCAGATGTAGGTACGCCACGCAGTACACCACGCAGTACACCACGTACACCTTGGGGTGCTCATGACCATGATGACTCCAAGGTATATAGTATCCGAGATGGAGCTCCGGTGATGGATGCGGCTGGCAAAGCAATGCGTGCACGCATACGACAGCTTTGCTCCATCCAGTTTGGACACTCCATCATGCGGAAATGGAGTGAACAGGATAAAGATCGGAAGAATTATATCACACAGACGATTTACTAGGAGTTCCGACCAGCCGATGAATAGTCGATTGTCAGTTCAGAGTGGATTCTGCATACCGCACGTGAGGTCATGTCGCATCGACGATCCGAGGCTCGTGATGCATTCAGAGAAGGCTTACCAAAGCCTGTGTGGTTAGATGCTGAGGAGTGGGACATGATTCGTGATGAGGAGCAGCAGACTCCTGATCGATATCGCAGACTCCTGATCGATATCGCTAGCAGCGAAATGCCGCAGCCACACGTCTAGACACGATTGGACCGTCACATTTGGGCAGCGACGGATATGACACGATGCGTCATGAGTTTGTAAGTACCATTTCATTTATAGAATTTATTTGTGTTAAATTTCTCATATATATTTCTCTAATCTTTTTATATTTGTTTTAGGAGCTGGCAATGGGTCGTCCTCCAACACGATCGGAGGAGTCTTATGGATATAGTCATGGGTTGACTGCACTATTGCAGGACTTGGAGGGACGCGGTGCGGTAGTTTCATGGGAGCGTTTGCGATGAGGTAATTAATTTATAAACTTGGTTTTTACTTGTTTGTAATTTTCATGTGAATTTATCTCATTCTATTATTGTTCTTTGTTGCAGGACTGTTGATATGGAACGTTCTTTGCATATGTATGGCAGTGGAAGACCAATATTTTGTATTTGATTTCCATATGGCAATACATTTTTTTGCCACATTTTGTAAAAGCGTCATATATGACAGTGGTTTGCCACACTCTTGTACTTGCTTCATTATTGAAATAGATAACTTCTTTTGTACATGGTTCATTGTTCATTCTGATTATCGATCTCTTTTGTGTACAATAATACTCAGTTTCATGAAATCATATTTCGGGTGTCATTAGAGTACACATCACATGTACTCGGTTTTTTTTGGGCAGAGTGTATTGTCTTTTGTTCAGCAACATCATGGTAATGTTGTTGTAGCAAAAGACAAAACATTCTGCCCAAAAAAAATTTTACAGGTATGGTCGCCGGTATAAGCGACCGTACTCCTAGTAGTGTCATCAGAATCACCGTCGGTACACCCAGGAGGGTATGCAGCAGGAACCAATTTCCGATGCTTATATCGACGCTTATACCGACGCTTATACCGACACATGTACCGACGCATATACCAACGCTTTTATCGACATCTAAACCGGCGCCTATACCGACCCTTTGGTACCGACGCGGAGACCGACCTCTACACCGACGTCGCGGCAAATAAAGCCACGTTCATTTTCCTCGGTAGAAACCTCGATATACCATCGATCTGTTGTAGTGAGTGTTCTTAATCAATGCATAAATAATAAAGCTTGAAATAGTCCTTTATAAATTTAATACGATGATGAAGTTAATTTATGTGTGTAATTATTAGCTCTATCTTTTCCTTAAGTTATTGCCAAAAGTCCTTTGCATCTTTCAATAGTGTGCTTTTCATTTTATTTGTATTAGGCTCTACCATTAACCATCCTTCCACAAAGCATTGGTGGAGATCACACATGCTATTTTCAACTCTCGCTACATTTTTGCTCCTTGTTGATTCCAATAGCTATATATAGAGGCATAAAGTTAGAAGGAGAGTCATCACTCTAGTACATGGTGGTCTCATGATCTTAGTTCATTGCATTAGTATAAAAGTTAAGTTTGTTGTGACCTTAGTAGCCTCATCATCTTCCTCACAAGCTCTCATGGAGATCTTGGTGGCCCATCATTATCTTCATATCCTTTTCTCTTTATCCTTATGCATGCCTCTCTCTTATTTGTTTGCATGTATTCAAAGAAGATGATCTTCTGCTTTATTCCTTATATGGAGCCTATGATACAAAAATGATATGGAATTGTGCCAATGTTGTGCAGTAGGCTTGCGCTCATGACCTCCTAGAATAGAAGTTGCTCTTCTAACCATCACGAAACCTTATGATATTGAAGGGAACATTACTACTCATATATTGGGATTCCCATGGTTATTGGTCACCCAAGGGCTTTCAAAATCCAAAATGATGATTTTGAGGGGTAGGAGATGAGATTCAAACTCGGGACATAGTGAATAATGACCTCCTAGGTATAGGCTATCCAGATATCCAACCTTGCTTGATGTTGGGCTATCAAGAATTTACACTCTAGTTCAGTTACAAACTATTGCAATCGATTCCATGAGCACCAAAAGATGAATTGCCAAGAGATTTTGAAGTTGCACATTCTCAAAGAATCTCAAGATGCTCTAGGTTACCCAAATTCTCCATAATAAGTAGTATCTTTGAAATTTTATGCATGTAGAACTTTGGAGCAAATGAGGAAAAAAAGGTGTGTATTGGTAGAAGAGATCTCCAGATCCATATAATGCACATGTTTTATCCGTGTCGCCCTCTAATCCAAGCCAAGATCTCTCAACAATTTTTTTCATAAAGTCTTGATATATATGGAGATGAAAAGAAATTTTCAAGAAAAAGAAGGTTGGCTCTTCTACAACCAGAAGGAGTGCTATGTGTAAAATTTTCAAATGATGCCTCAATGGTGCAAAAAGGATTTATGGAAGGATGAAGCTTGATTTGGAGCTAAGTATTTTATAAGCTAATGTTTTTAATTCATTTTTTGTCTCTCTAAATTTACAAAAGCATGTGCATAATCATGTTGATTCATAAAGGAAGCACGATGAGTGTGCTTGTGCATAACCTAGATGCATGAAGTACACACATGCAAACACATGCAAAACATACAAGCACATGCATTTGCATGAGTCACAACCATTGGATTTGCTTCTTTGCAAACATTCTAGACGCATTCATGTAAAAAGGTTATGCATGCAAGGATAGATGCATGATATTGCAAATACAAGTTTAGATTTAAAATAGAATCCAATTAGTTAGAAGTTTTAGTGGCTTTTAGACAAAAGAGATTGGAAGCAAGCCAATCTTGAGTTGAACTTATAAGTTTGAGCTCAATTCATTCGTCACATCTTATAAGACATGTATGAAACAAATTCCATAGAGTTCAGACATAAACTCTAAAGAGTTCATGAATACTTTATTGACAAGGGTTATTTTCATATAAAGTATAAGATTAGTCAAATCATGATTCTTTATGTATTATTCCATAAAGATAGGTATACAATTTATACTTATGTATGGCATAGTACACAAGACGTTTCAAGATTTACTTTAAGTATTTAAAATACTTAAAGAAAACCATTTGAAAAGCATGGACAAACCATAAGCTTGGTCTCAAGTCAAGTATAGGGAGTTCATTGAAAGTAAAAATCGCCAAAGAAAGGCTAGCACTTTGGAAGATTATAATTTTAACAATATTAAAACCAAAGTTGAAGTGTCAAACACTTATGGTTAAGTTGTTCATCAAGTGTCTCCAAAGAAGAAACTTTCGTAATTCTAATTCATGACGTTGAGGCCTAATGGTCCAAGGAGTTGGAATCTAATTAGGTATCTTGAATAAATTATCATTCATACTTAAACATTAAAAAATATCCCTTAAAAAATAACTATTCAAAATTAAAATATGTTGAAAATCCAAAATACTAGATCTTTGCATAGGAGAAAGACATCCAAATGTGAAAAGTTTTGAACAAAGTCGAGCTAGCATGAGCAGCAAAGCATTAGCTTTCATGATGCCCAAGCAAGAATACACTAATTCAATTGGAAATACTTTGATCAAGAATGCCACACCTATGAAGGACTATCAAGAGGAAGGAAAGTGACAACCCCAAATTCTAAAGTCTCCTTATGAAGTTACTCATTCGTTGGCTAACCTTGACTCAGTGAAAATATAATCTCATAAGTGAAAATGGGGAAAGTTAAGTAAGGGTGTACAAGAAACGAAGAAATTAGTTAAACAAACTAGTGAACTTATAAAAGAATGTGAAAATAGGGAATTTTAATGGCAAAGGTTTGAAATAAGAACACCTTGATACTACGTTAGAAAAAGAGCTACATGCCACATAAAGAGAGCTTAGCATGGGTAATACCTATTGGTGAAAGCTCAAGTATATCGAACTCGATTAATAGCATAATTGTGGTTATTATAAATAAATGAAAAGCTGATACGAAGTGTAGATCACATCCTCTACAAATGCATATGTGAACGATACTTATTTTATAACTCATTGGTTCCTTCAAGAAATAGTACATGGCCTTCATGTTTGTAAAAATATGATTGTCAATACAATTTAAGGAACTGGAGTAGATGGAGGAGTATTTCCAGTGTTCGTATTCGCTGTACCAGCCGTATTGTAGTCCCCTTCGTAATCCACTCGAGAATTTAATATGAGAGATCTCCTCACTCGAAAGTGAATTAAGAAATCCTATTGCCAGTCCAGGTTAAACGCATGTTAAGTAGTATAATTGTAGAAAGGCAATAAGGACACATTAAGGAAATCAGACATATGAAGCTCAAGTTAATGCAATGAGAGAGCGTGCTGCACATCTATTTGCTTAGATAATTATCATCACACACATTTATCCTGGTTTTGTTGGAGACATAATGCTTTAATGAAAGATTTGTACACTTGATTATATGAGGTTCATATTGATAGCTTTGTACAATAGATTACAACCACTCCATAAACTAATTGCTAAACTTTACAGATGAAGGATATATATATATATATATATATATATATATATATATATATATATATATATATATATATATATATATATATATATATATATATATATATATATATATATATATATGACAGCCAACACTCCCACATCTACCAGTCTGTTGATCGGTATTTATGAGATGATATATCTATGTACTTTGTAACTAGAAATCACAAACCACGAAGATAATCAAGAGCAGAAATCCTAGATAAGCGTTGAAATTCTACAGAAAAGGATTTGACGAGCTTACTTCGTGTGTTTTTCTATAGGAGAAAAAATATGAGATACATGCATATGCATGTGTGAGAAGCTAGATGCTTTGTCTTGTTTCTATCATTGTATGCAATAGAGCAAGAGTCTGAAGGGAGTAGTATTCGTAGTCATGAAAACAAAAATGTACACAGAGAGAGAGAGAGAGAGAGAGAGAGAGAGAGAGAGAGAGAGAGAGGCATACGTTGTATTTGTTGTGCACCGCGCTCTCATGAAGACTCTGCAAGTCCACGATTTTGAAATCGTTAAGGCATGACCTTGTCATATTGAACAATTACAATTAGAACAAAGTTATACCTTCGGTCTTTGATAGTTCTGAAGGTTGAGAGCTCGAGGGAATGATTCAGTTTCAAGATTATCTGGAAAGCACGTAAAGAATACTTGAGGCGTTCGAACAAGAAAGAACGAACAATAAGGCGAGTACTTTATTATTGAAACTTGAATGTCAGCGGATGTTTATGTGGAAAGCTGGGAAGATAGCAATGCTAATAAAAATCTAATAGCGCTCAAGGAAGCTACTCTTAATGTGCAGAGATGAGATTTACAAGATTTCAATGAATAGCTTCTGCAACTTCTGTGTTTGCATGGATTCCCTTGAATGCTTTGATAGAAATGGCGGTAACTCTGTAAAACCTTCACTGCTTAGCAGAATTTAAAGAATATTTATTGATTTATGGACTTTACTGCATAAACCATTGATCATGGTGATATTCGAAGTGCAGTTCTAGCGATTGATCGCGGAGCTTGCAGAAACAATGAGGAAAAATATCGGAGCGCCCTAATTGATAGCGTCTCTCTAAGGTGAACCCTCTTGAAAGTGTGAGAACTTGGCTGCGCAAGGAGTGGTTCCCGCATGGCCTAATTGTGTCCAAATGTCAATTCCTGTCGGCGAATCACCTGCTTCTAGTTTTTGAGAACGAAGAGATGGCTTTCCAAGCCCTGCAAGCCGGCTCCTGGCAAGTGGGCAGGTCCACCCTTTGCCTTTTTAAGTGGACCCCAGACTTTGTCCCGAACAGATCAAAGCCTCTTCGTTACCCGCTTTGCGTGGAGCTTCCCAATCTGCCTTTCTTCATGTATGGATTTCTTCGTGAAATCGTCTCACCGATCGGTCGCCCGATGGCCGCAAGACAGGATGTTGGGGGGTTAATCTACGATGGTGCTCAACATTCTTTCAATGCAAGATGGCATCCTCAGATCTGCGTTGAAACAGACCTGAACGAGGTCCTTCCCTCGAAGATCTCCATAAACTATGGAGATGGTAAGACCTAGACACAAGAGGTTACTTACAAGAATTTGCCAAACGCGTGCTTCCGGTGCGGGCATCAAGGTCACAGGATCAAAGACTGCCCCCTGAAGAAAAGTACCAATAAAAACAAGCTTAAACCAGATGGGACCCTAGATCCTCTCCCCCAAGACGACACTCGGGGTCATCCCCCTCCAATGGAGGAAGAAGAGGGAACTCGCATTGCTGAGACGGATTCAGAAGGATTCACTGAAGTGAGACGCAAGAGGAAAGTTAGCCCTCGAAGATCAACAACAAGGAATACTACGACAGCTGCCCCCTCGAATAACATATACTGTAACCTAGAAAAAGAGATTAATGAGGTCGACTTCCCAGGGGACAACCTCTTTGAAGAAGACCCCACTGATAATACCCTTGGGTGCTCTACCAGCAAAGAAGATAACCAAGAAGGTTACACCACGAGTAAAGAGGAAGGCTTCACTACCAGCAATGAAGACAACCCAGACAGCGAAAGCTCCACTCTTGGTCCTACCCTCCCGGTATGCTTTCCAAGATTACCGCAACAAAAGTCAAATCTTAAAGGAAAACAACCTTCCGGCATGCCTTGGAAGAGCCCCCTCAAGAGTAGGATCCTAAGTCAAGAAGTAGGGAGGAAAAAAGAAGACCACAAGAAGAAAAAAGATCGGATCCCTCCCCTCAAAGAGGGCAACCATCATTAATGAAATTCACATCTCTAAACGTTAGGGGTCTGTCTGACCCGTCAAGAGCTTCGATTCTTGGCCAGTGGTTCAAAGACAAGTGCTTCGCCCCTGACTTTATTTGCTTACAAGAGATTAAAATCGACGGAGAGGATCTACAAAAACGGCTTAAATGCATTTCTCTGAACCACCTTTGGTTCTCCACGTCTCACCCTAGAGGGACGGGGGGTGCTTCTATCGGCATTAGTCACTCCTTGTCTAGCAATGTGACCTCGACTTTTGAAGGTCGGAATCATCATTGGATTGCTGCCTCTTTCGGGTTCCCTTTCCAGTTCACTGTGGTCTCAATTTATGCCCCTAATGGTGAAGCAGATAGAATGGATACTTGGGCTTCCCTCGACTCCCTTTCACACAATGTTCTGATTTGTGGGGACTTCAACATGGTTGAGTTTCTTGAGGACCGATGGAATAACAAAGGAAAAATTATTGACGGTCAGGAGAAAGAGATATGGGACAAAATCAAGCTCCATCTCGACCTGGTCGAGGTGAAAGACATGAAGGGGTTCTCCTGGTCAAATCTCCAGTCGGGGGACTCTTTGAGGAAAGCAAGACTTGATAGATGCTACATCGATCAGAACACCATCCTTCAGTGGGGTATTCCTTCGATTTCCCAACACATGGACCTGACTATCTCAGACCACTATCCGATTACTCTATCTTTCAAACTGATTCCCATGCTCCAGAAAGCTCCTTGGTTTCATGCTTGTCAGACATCATTTTCCCTCCCCTCTGTCCACCAAGAAATTTCTGAGGTGTGGACGGAAGCCTTTGTTTACTGTAATGAACCGGCTAAGTGTTGGAGAAGCGCAGTAGAAAGGACTCGAAAAATTCTAATCAGGACTCAAAAGGCTATAAGAGGAATTCGAAAAAAAAGAAGAGAAACGGTGTACCGGAGGCTCTCACAGCTCGAAGAAGAGGTGAACAAAGGTAAGTTACATTGCCAACAGGGTCTTTTGAAAATCAGGGGAAGACTAAGATTAGAGGAGGAGGTCCAAAGGAAAAATCTTCAAATTTTCTTCAAAGATTGGTGGGCAGGGAAGGCCGACAAACCAACGAAAGAGATGTGTAACATCCTCAAAAGGAAATAAGCTAGGGAATCCATCCCCCTAATGGTCGATAACAATGGAACTGAATGTTGCACGGAAGTGGAGAATAGAGCTATCATCGTCGAACACTTTACCAATCTTCTCGGGGTCTCGACTCCTCTTTCCCCCCACAGGCGCGACTCCATGGCAACCATCTCAAGGGTTGCTCAAACCAGAATCCCACAGAACTTGATTGCTCTACTCGATGCTAACATCTCCGAGAATGAAATTATCGAGGTTATTGATGCCCTTCCCAATGGGAAAAGTCCGGGTCCGGATGGCCTTACCAATGAGTTTTTCAAGTCCTTCAAACATCAGGTGGCCACCCCACTGCGCCTCGTGTGGCAAGAGGCTCTCTCTTTCGGTGCCCTCCCTGAGTGCCTGAATAATGGCGTCATCAAGTTAATCCACAAACGGGGAGATAAGAACAAAATTGAAAACTGGCGTCCGATTACCATGCTCCAAACAGGATACAAGATAATTGCAAAAGTTATCGCCAACAGAATCTCTTGTCATTTAAAGTCATGGCTGTGCGAGGACCAGAAAGGTTTTATCAAAGGTAGATCTATACTTGAAGCAATTATCGATATTTGGGAAGGCCTTGCTTTTGCTGAGGAGTCTGCTGAAGATCTGGTATTCATTAAGATCGACTTCGACAAAGCGTATGACAGATTGGAATGGGACTTTATTCTTCAATCATTGAAAGACCTTGGATGCAGCCAAAAGTTCACGAAGATGGTTTCCACTCTTCTTGGAAATGCTTCAACTAGAATAAACATCAACGGTAAGCTCTCTGAGCCCATTTGTTTAAAAAGATCAATTAGGCAAGGCTGCCCTCTGGCTCCATTACTATTCGCTATCGCCTCGAATGGACTCAGCTGCCTATTAAAGCATCACATGGACGCTGGCAATCTCAAGGGTCTTTCCTTACCTCTAAATCACGGCCAAATGATTGTGAGACTTTTTGCTGATGACATGAATGCCTTTGTGCATAACGATATAAACAGCATTGAGGTGTTTTGGTGGTGCCTCCACACCTTTTGTGTGGCATTAGGCTCAAAAATCAACCATGCTAAAACTGCTTTTAGAGCAATCAGCGGACCTACTCCCCAATTGTTGGTGGATCAGGGGTGTCAAGTTATCCCTAGCGGTCAAGTCTTCCGTCTCCTTGGCATTCCGATGGGTTTCGGCATCTCAATGGACCAACGCTGGAACTGGATGCTATCCAAGCTGGATAGGAAGCTGAATCAGTGGAAAGGTATGCAAGTCAACCTGGCAGGATGTGCTATGGTTGTTAACACATTTATGTTGTCTACAATTATTTACTTTATCTCGTGTTGGAGACCTAAGGAGAAAGACTTGGCCAAAGTGGAAAGAATCTGCAGAAACTTCCTTTGGACTGGGGACCCCAACAGAAGGGGGATTCCCAAAATCAAATGGGAAACTTGCATTAGCTCTAAAGACTCAGGGGGCTTGGGAATTTTGGATATTGTTGGGTTGGCTGACAAGCTGGCGGCAAAATGGCTTATCAAGGCCTGGAGCAATAGGGAGTCCTCTTGGGCTTAATTGATCTTCAGAAACACGGAAGACCTTACCTTTGTTGGCCACCCTGGTTGGAAGGACATAGGGATTCTCACACTTTTATTCTCCCCCCACCCGGTCTTCCCTAAAGGCTCTAGCCTCGTGTGTTCCTTATGGAAGAATTGGAACAAGGCCAAACAGTTCATCAGAATCAGTGATGATTGGAAGTGGGCGGCTGGCATAAGACAAAATGACTCTATTTGGTTCCCGATCAATGGCATTCGGGGGGTGGAGTCTTGGAACCTCCAAACTGCAAGGCGGTTATGCAACAAGGGGTTCAAACAGTGGAATCAGCTCTGGAAACAAGAGACCAACCAGTGGATTAGGTTCGAAGATTTGGATCCGAGACTTAGAGTTACCTTTGAGGAATGGACTCTTCTTCAAAGCAGGTGTTTAGCCTGGGACCGCTCAACTACCCGCCTTCTCTGCGGTCAGGATCTTCCTTGCTTGGAGGGCCTCAAATGGAGCAATGGTAAGAAGCTATCCAGAATCCCCAACTTCAAAGGGGATTTGGATGTTCACCACACCCTTAACAAGAGATGGTGCCTTGCTTGGACCAAACTTCGGTGGGAGCTAAAATTCATGTCTATTTGGCACCCCCTAATTGAGGTCAAAAAGTCCGTTCTCATGTGATAGATCTTGCATAAAGGAATCTGGACCAATGCAAGGGCTAACAAAATCTGTGGTGTGCCGCCATGGTGCAAGCGTTGCCATCTGTGCATCGAAGATTTAGCTCACCTGTTCTTCGACTGCCCCAAGTCCCGTGTTATCTGGCATCACGTGACCTGAGTATTGAGACTCACGAGTCAAATCAACTGGCAACATGTGATGTTGGGTGAGGCGATCGGCTGCTCATCGAGGCTGTGGAATGCCATCAGAGGTGAGGCTCTGTGGAAGATTTGGAGGGAGCGCTGTGCTGTCAATTTTGGCCAAACTCCTAAGGAATGGTCGATCGAGAAATCCTTGTTTCTCCTTGGTAAAAGAATCTCCCGAGTCAAGATATCGCCACCGTTTAGACATCACTGTATTTATCTCCTCGAAAACAACAAGTTGAAACCCAAATGGGTCCCACATGAGGGTGATGATAATGTTATCTACCTCATTTGTAATGCCCTGTAACTTGCCATACTCCTCCCCTGCATTGTGGGATTTGGGGGGTCCCATGGGCACTAGTCCCATTCACTTGTAACTTTTTCTCTTTATTATAATTAAAGTCCGGGAGATTAGGCTAAGGCCGAACTTCCTTTATTTAAAAAAAAAACAGGAGTCATGTGAGAAGGACGCGGGAAACGACGTGAAGCAGCGAGAATTCATTAATATATTAGTTGGAGCAGGATTTAGGGGAAATCCATCATCATATATATTCTATTGTATCGGCTGCCTCGTGGATGCGCCACTGTGGAAACGGGCAGCAGTTCTAGCGAGCGACCGTAAAGTTTTGACTAATCCGAAACGTCCACGAGAAAGAACGCGTTCGATGATTTCCCGATAAAGCAAAGAGAACAAAGTTGCTTTCTTACCGTTCATCGCGTGACCCCGAGGTGCGCAGAGGAGGATGCAAGACACAGCGACACACAGCACAAGGTGAAGCACCGAAGAAAGGCTCGGCTTGTCCATCGAGACTCCGATTCGAGAGAAAAGAAGAGTTCCGAAAAAGATCGTGAGAAAACTGGAGACCTGAAAACTGTACTCCCTGCAGTCTAGCAAATATAAGCGCCACGATCATTCCAGTGCATGATGAAGGCCACTTTATTCCCCTACCAGGCCCCTACCAGGCCTACTGGTAGAGACTCTATCTACTGGGCAATGAATCTATCTACAGTCAACGTGGTTATAGGTCCCAGCCAGGCCCCTACCAGGCCTACTGGTAGAGACTCTATCTACTGGGCAATGAATCTATCTACAGTCAACGTGGTTATAGGTCCCAGCCAATGCTAAATGATTGGCTCTGGCTCCACCGGAGCGGCAGTGCGGCAGCCAACACACCGGACTTGGCACTGGGCTGTCGCTTCCGAGAGACAATCCTGTGTAGTGCGACAAGCTAAGGCTGGGTTCACACAGAGACGGCAGAACAAACACTCAAAAGTGCACTATTCCAGGTGGAACACTGATAAAATAATTAGTTCCACCGTTCATGTGTTTACACAAGAAGGCGGAACTGTGCAAAAGCTACTTTTGTGTCGTCGCCCTTTGTGAACACAAGGAATGACGGAACAACTATTTTTTTTCACATAAACCCTTACAAATGCATCTCCTCCAAAGCTTCATTTCCAAACTGTTTTTGAACATTCATTCTTGGTTGCCTTTTGTAATTATGCTGTATGAAAAAATGCAATGCTTCTACCTCACGTTATAGACTTCTCACAGAAAAAATAGTAATTGCAGAAAGGCTGATTTGCATTGAGCGTGAAACATGCTTCAGAAACGCACTTTTTAAATTGGAAAATTAAAATTTTTATTGCTTAAAAAAAAGAAGAAATGCCAAGTCAGCCGTATGTTCTGCTCAGGGGCGGGCTTACCCCCTCGGCACAAAATACACTATGAATTGCCGTGAGCTGGCAATGATACCAAGGAGGTTCCGTTGCCCTATCTGAATAGTGAGTGACAAATGGTCGATTGTGATTGGTTAAGAGGGGCGCTGGAAGTTTGCCGCTGCGCTCTCTGAACTCAGTCTAAGCCACCATAAAAGAAGAAAGTTAGCACGATGGAGCTGAGATGGCATAGGCTTGAGAAAATTTTGGGATTGAACAAGGATGTGAAATTTTATGTCACTCTCAACAATAGGAAGTGGTGTTTAGAATATTGGTTATGTTGGAGGTGAGAATTTAAGCTCCAATCCCTTTGGCACCTCCTCATCAAGATAAAAAAGTCTGTGCTTATGTGGCAAATTCTACACCGTGAAATCTCGATCAATGTAAAAGCTAACAAAATTTGTGGGGTCTCCATGGTGTAAACGATGCCTTCGAGGCATGGAAGACTTGAGAGGCTTTTTCTTTTCATGCATCAAATAAATATCGGTTTGGCAGACCCTTGAGAGAATCATGCTATTACAAGGACAAATCAATTGAAAGTAAGCTTTGGTGGGTGAAGCAATCAGATTTTTCTCTATGGAATGCTATAAGAGGGGAGACTCTTTGGAAAATATGGAAAGACAAGTGTGCAACCAACTTTGGAAGCCCTCTTTTCCATTTATGCAAAAGAATCTACAATTGTAAGAAACCCTCGCCCTTTAGACATCATAGAGTGTTCTTTTTAGAGAGCAACGAGATCAAAACTAAGTGAGCCCCACGTGAGAAGAACAACATGGCTATAAACCTTTTGTGTAAGATTCTCTGGTAATCTATTAGCAACCCCTACTTTGTGAGATTAGGGAGGTCCCATGGATACTAAGCCCGTTCTCTTGTACAATTGTTTCTTTATTAATTAAAATCTTAAAAAGTTCTACTTACTGAAAATTAAAATGCTTTGTGCTTTTTTAAAGAATTCTGGTATTTAAAAAATAAACTAGAAAGAGTTCAGTCTCTGCATGTTCAAATGTACTGTAGCGAGTGTCGCTCGCATCTATAAATCGTGCTTCCTTCCACACAGAGTTATGCGCGCGGTCGTGAGGAGCCCCATGTTTATTTACCTCTTTTGTATCTCTGCTTAACCTCTAGGCTCTCGTGTAGATTTCTTCGATCAATCTTATTACAATTTTTGTCGTTAAAATTCAGGTATGTGAGTAGTGTCTTGTCTGTTTGAATGAGGTGAATTTCTCTCTAGGGATGGACATTTTTGTATTGTTTTCAGACTCCAGAGTTGACGGATGGAAGCTGGTTGCTGTGGTCCGCGAGCAAGGTCCACGGAGCATGGATTTCTCTTCTATCGAAGTCTCTGGCATGAAACACTATGGTGTCATCAAGTGAAGAGGCTTGAAATAGCCAGATGCAGTGCATTCCGTTTATGCCCGAATGAGATATGTAATAACTCCTTGCTCGTCAGGATGTTCTGTGTTTCTTACTCCGTCGTGGATACTTAGTTAGATCGCACAAAAAATCAATGTTCAAATTCATCATCGCGTCAAATTCATCATCGCATCCTGCACATATGCAAGCATATGGACCAGGGGTGTGTGTCACAGCCTGTTTTTCTATCCAGCCCTTTTCAGTGCTTGGGGGGTATGCCCTGTGGCGTCAAATTGTGCGCAACTATGAGGGGTACTAGTACTCCTCATACCAAGCTCTCATTGCCTTCTTCAACACGAGTTGCTAATCGAATATAAACGTGTTCTGGCAATCTTCTTCGTGTCCCTTGTGTTGGCTCATGCATTTTGTGGGTTTGAACGTCTCAAGTGGTATCAGAGCAACGACCCTAGGGGAAGCCTCTGGACAGGCGGACTGTCACACCAGTGCTGGCAGCGCCATCTAACGTCCCGGGCCCATCCGTGGGAAGTTCTTTGACGTCGCGAGAGGTATTTTGTCCTCCCTCCCTCCCTCAAGCAAGGCACCCCCTTGCCCCCCCCCCCCCCCCCCCCCCCCTCCCTCCCCCCCCTTTCAAGCAAGGCAACCCCTTGCCTCCCCCCCCCCCTTTCAAGCAAGGCACCCCCTTGCCCCCCCCCCCCCCCCTCCAAGCAAGGCAACCCCTTGCCCTCCCGCCGTCCCCGCGCTATCTACTGTTGGCACCGCGCTAGCCGCTGCCGTCCCCGCGCTATCCGCCGTCGGTCCCCGCCGTACCCGTCACGCAACTCCGAACCCCCGTTTAACCGGTGAACCTCTCCCTCGCTGCTAGGTGCCCGCGTGCCCTAGACTCCCTCCTCCTAGGCTCCCTCTTCCTTCCGAGTTGCCGCCGGTTGGCTACACGCCACCATGGCCAGCGAACACGACGTTGGCACGGCCGGTCTAACTTCGGGGACGGAACGCGCCAAGAACGTGACTGAACGGCGCCGCCGTCACAAGGCCCAACGGGCTGCCTTAGAAGAGGAACTCAACCGCCTTCTCTTGGTGAACGCCGAGCTACATGAACGGCTCCAGGAGGCCAAACTCAACGCCGACATCCACACCCAACCCGAATCCGACCAAGCTCCACCACATCCTGACCCCGTCCACGATCGCATAGATAGACTCGAAGACACCCTCTCTAGATTAACTACCCTAGTAGAATCCCATCTCTTAGCCAAGGACCAATCTCAACCCCAGCCACAACCGCAGTCAAGCACCCAACCGGCTCCCCAACCCACTCCGACCCATACATCCCAACAACCACCAACTCCTTTAAATCCAACCCCGATCACTCAAATGCAACCGGTGGACATCGACGACCCCGACTCCTTCGGCTTCTTCAAACCGAACCCCCCCGACAAGTACCGAGGCGGCCGAAGCTCCATTTCCGTCAACCGATGGATCGAAGGTATGGAAAGCTACCTCCAGATGCTCCGAGTTGGCCGCAACCATTGGACGCGCATCGCCGGCCAATTCTTACAGGACGAAGCCTCAGCATGGTACATGGTGGAACACAAGAAGCAAGCCTGGCCCTCATGGGATCATTTTACGACGGCCATCGTCGACTACTTTGTACCTCGCAACGAAGCGTTCCAAGCATGTGACGAATGGCGCAACCTCCGTCAAGACAAGTTCATCGGGCCTTATGTATCGCAGACTCATGCTTCGCATCAACGACATGGCTGAAATTGATCGCTTACACGGCTTCCTTTATGGGTGCTCCCCGTACTACCGCAAAGAAGTGGAGAAGCAAGACCCCCAGACTTGGGAGGACGCAGTCCGCATTGCAGAATGGCTCAATGACGCTTACTCCAACAGGCTGGCTCGTTCAACCGACGGAAGCCAAGCTCCCCGCAAAGACTCAACCTCGAACAAAGAGCAAACCTCCACATACCGCAGATCAACCGAACAACAACGTGGTCAAGGTTTCAAAGCCCTCCCGGCCCCAACAGACAACCATTCAGGGTCCCCGAACCGAAACAACCAAACCCGACGCGACTGGTCTGCAAGCATTGCCAAGGCAGTCACCCCACTGAGAAATGCTGGCGGAAACGAATCGACACTAGAGTGCAAGCAACGAAGACCGAAGAGGCATCCACCTCCGGCCCGAAAATCACCGAGATTCACAGCGATGAATCAGACGACTCCTCCCCTCGCGGACCGTCCACATCAAAGGGCAAGGCTCAGTGCCATTCAGTTGCATTACCCATGATACACCAAGTGTTCATTATGGGAGAAGTCACAGGCGAACGCATGCCGGTGATGCTGGACATGGGTGCAACCCACAACTCCATGACTCCGCAGTGTGCTCAACGCCTTGGACTCAAGATCAGTAAACGGCTCCGCATGTCCGTGGTCTTTGCTCAGGGAGAGGCCAGTCATGTGCGTTACGCCGACGGTATCCTGGTCATGTTAGGCCAATGGTTTGGTCACCTGAACTTCCTGATTATACCGATGGAAACATTCGAAGTCATCCTAGGCCTCGAGTTTATGGATAAACACATGATCTCCTTTTTCGGCAAAGGGGTAGACAAAGTTCTTCTCGATCAGAGTGGGCAGGCCATCGTCGTCGACTGCAATCGAGTCCAGGCTCCTCGTACGGACGAACCTTCTGACAGTGAACCAAGGGAATCTAAGCAGAAACATACGAGCAAAGAGAAAGCACAAGCTCGAACGTCAACCTCCACACACACGCCATCACCATTATCACACAAGCAATTTCGACGAGCAGTCTATCAAGGTGGGATCGCACACTTATGCGTTCTCAGACCGGTCGCAGAGGAGACGGGACCACGGCCGATCGACGTCTCAAAGATTGGGCACCCAAGTTTCCAGATGCTAATGTAAGAATTTTCAGATGTTCTCACGGATACACTTCCACCCTGTCTTCCCCCCTTACGTAATGTCCAACATCGGATCGACACGCTCCCGGACCACCCATCACCGTCACGAGCGCCATACAGGATGAATGAGGCCGACCTTCAGGAGCTGAAGAGGCAATTACAGGAACTTGAAGTGCAAGGATACATCCGACCAAGTAGCTCCCGATATGGAGCCCCGGTCCTTTTTGTGAAGAAGAAAGACGGCTCCCTACGCCTATGCATCGACTACCGAGCACTCAACAAAGGCACAATCAAGAGCAAATACCCCGTGCCCGTGATGGAGGAACTTCTAGATCGCCTGGGCAAGGCACGATACTTCACGCGCATAGACCTCCGATCCGGGTACCATCAAATCAGGGTAGCCCAAGAACACATCGAGAAGACGGCCTTCCGCACACGCTACGGCAGCTATGAGTGGCTCATCATGCCATTCGGGCTTACAGGTGCACCGGCTACCTTCTGTCGAGAGATGAATGATGGCTTCCGAGACATGCTCGACCTCTTCCTCATCATCTACATTGACGACCTACTGATCTATAGCCGAACATTAGAAGAACATTATGAGCACGTTCGGGCGGTCTTGTTACGACTACGGCAACGTCGGCTCTTTGCCAAACCAAGCAAGTGCGAGTTCTGCATGAAGAAGGTGGAATTCTTGGGGTTCATCGTTTCTGAACTGGGCCTCCACGCCGACCCCTAGAAAGTAGAAGCAGTACTCAAGTGGACCCCCCCGAAGACCATCAAAGAGGTGCGAGAATTCATCGGCTTTTGTCAATTTCTCCGCCGTTTGATCCAAGGTTTCAGCAAGATTGCAGCCCCGCTCTTGGAGTTGGTCAAAGAAAAGGAGCCCTTCAAGTGGGGAGCAGACGAAGAAGACGCCTTCGAAGCATTGAAGGTTGCTATGTGCAATGCCCCGGTTCTCAAACTTCCAGAATTCGACAAACCTTTTGAAGTTCACACAGATGCATCAGGCTCAGCCATCGGCGGCGTCCTCGTACAAGACGGACAACCCATTGCCTACGAGTCGCATAAACTCACCGGCCCCGAGCTCAGATGGAGCACACATGAGCAAGAAATGTTAGCCGTTATCCACTGCCTACGCAAGTGGCGGCACTACATTCTGGACAAGCACACAAAGGTCTTCACGGACAACATCTCCTTGAGGTACTTTACATCTCAACCCAAGTTAAGCCCAAAGCAAGCAAGATGGCAGGATTTTCTTGCCGAATTCGATATCGAGATCATTCACAAGCCGGGCAAACAGAACGTGATGCCAGATGCACTTAGTCGAAGACCCGAGCTCCAGGCGATATCCAACGTATCTTCAGATCTCAGAGGCAGAATTCAACAAGCACAAGCACAGGATGCCCAAGTTCAAGAAATACTTCAGGAAATGCAAACGGCTCAAGCCCCGCAGCGCTACACACTACAAGAAGGCCTTCTCCACCGCAAAGGAAAAATTTATGTCCCGAACCACTTAGAGCTATGCAAAGAGCTACTATGGGAGGCACATGATTGCAAAGTGGCCGGCCATGGAGGTCAAAACCGCAGCTATGAGACGCTCCACAAACACTTTTATTGGCCCCGCATGAAGGCACAGGTCCAGGAATATGTAGAAACATGCCCAACATGTCAGTTAGTCCGTCAAGATAGGGTAAAACCCGTCGGCCTTCTGCAACCACTCCCGATTCCCAACCGACCGTGGGACATGATTAGCATGGACTTCGTCACTGAACTCCCACCGTCTTCGGGGTTCAACGCCATCTTCGTTGTGGTGGACTACTTCACCAAACAAGCACACTTTATCCCGGACAAACCCCCGCTCAACGCCAAGGCCGTGGCTCAGCTTTTCTTCACTCACATCGTGAAGTATCACGGGTTGCCTCTCGCCATAGTGTCGGACCGGGACGGCCGTTTCCTAAGTCGGCTATGGACGGAGCTTTTCCGCATCTTGGGGACGCAACTTAGGTTCTCCTCATCTTATCACCCACAAACAGATGGGCAAACCGAACGGGTCAACCAGACGATCGAAGATTACATCCGGAACTATGTTAGAACGGACCAAAAGGATTGGGCGAAGCACTTAGACATTCTAGAGTTTCACTACAATGCTTCCGTCCACTCAAGCACGAAGATGACCCCATTCGAGTTGGCGACCGGCAAAGAGGTAATCACGCCCTTGGCTCTCACGCAAGACTCCACACTTGCAACAAACGACCCCGATTGCGGCGCTTTCTTGGATGAGTGGAAGACAAAGTTAGAAGAAGCAAAGTCCAGCTTGCAAAGAAGCAAAGAACGCATGGCTCGCTACGCAAATAAGAAACGATGACCCGGCGAAGAATTTCAAGTCGGGGACCTTGTCCTCATCAGCGCACGAAATATCACTCTCCCAAAGAACATCACGCAGAAGTTCAACCATCGCTACTACGGACCATACAAAGTGGAGAAGCGGATCAATGAAGTCACTTATAGCTTGGAGCTTCCCGACAACGTGCAATTTCACAACGCCTTTCACAGCCTCCTGAAGCGGTTCAAACCCGACTCCAAGTACGGACGCGGGATCCCGGTGCTGCACGACGGAGAGAACCAGTTCGAGGCAGAAGCTCTCTTACGGGACCGGATCACTCGCGACGGTCCCCAGTTCCTCATTAAATTCAAAGGACGACCCTTAGTCCATTCGGACTGGCTTCCGGCCAACACCTTTGGGCCCGACCATCCATTAGTTCGCAAGTATTATCGCCACACTTAAGCCCCATGTAATGTTCCCAAATTTTGTAATCACACCAACTTTTGTAAGACCCAAACCCGCTTGTTGAGGACACCAAGCTCTTCAAGCCGGGGGAGGATGTCACAGCCTGTTTTTCTATCCAGCCCTTTTCAGTGCTTGGGGGGTATGCCCTGTGGCGCCAAATTGTGCGCAACTATGAGGGGTACTAGTACTCCTCATACCAAGCTCTCATTGCTTTCTTCAACACGAGTTGCTAATCGAATATAAACGTGTTTTGGCAATCTTCTTGGTGTCCCTTGTGTTGGCTCATGCATTTTGTGGGTTTGAACGTCTCAGTGTGTAGGATGCAAGTTCTTCCATTTTCGTCGATAAATCCATCATGTCACGATGCTTTCAGTAACGGAATACCAAGTCTGAAGTGGTGCTGGTCATTGGCCTCCCTGCATGAGCTCCATGTCTGACGGCGTTATCAGATTGAACAAGAACAAATAAAAAAAATGGTAGAGAATTCTGAGCAAACCAAACGCATGGTCCCTGCCTCCTCTTTCTGCCAATAAAAGCAACTAGCTCCGTGGTTTTCATTCGCGGCCGCGGCCGGGAAGATAATACATTATAGATACGTATAGCGCTCCGGAAGTTGAGGTTTTTGGCGTTTACTTCCATAGTCAACTCTGTCGTCGGCTAGTGAGGCAGGCGGCTTGTCGTCTTGTTGTTTGACTTTTACAAAAAGGGTTTATTAATGAAAGGATCTTCACATGCAGAGTATGGATTGAGAGGAATGTCACTTCTCAATGGCGAGCTCCTAACCCCGCGGCCACCATAGTCGCACACGTAACAGCATCCTGCGCTTGCGTTCTTTAGAGCGGCACATTCCCAATGAGCTACGCACAGAGATCGTTGATGTGAAGCAATTACAAAAGATTTTATGTTTAAAGGATTTATTTAATAAAGTATCAGCTACTGTGAATATGCTTCTTCAAAAGTTTCTTTTGTGAATATGCTTCTTCAAAAGTTTCTTTTTCTGACTAGATCAAGAATTGAAATCACACTCACACACCCACGATATACTACATAGGACTTAGAATACGGTGTTAAGAGCCTAGACATTCAGCCCCGGCGGAACTTTCACCCTGGCCATCTCCTTAGAGATACGAGGCACTACCGCTAAACCACACCCATTGGATTTGCTTTTCCGCTCTTAAGCCTTGTTGTGATATATCATTTGTCTTGTCCAACGGCTATCATGCCAAGGTTTAAGCCTTTAGACTTTCTAATATGGGTGATAGTTTATTTTCTACAGGAAGTTCGATATGTTGAGATATGCTCTTCTGAGCTACCCAGAGAGATGGTTCATGTATTGCAATTACAGAAGCTTATATGTTTAAAGGATAATGCAACGGCAGCATGGTTTGTTCTTTTACTAGAAGAAGTCAGGCATTAAAAAAATGCACTAGAAAGAGTTCAGTCTTTGCACGTTCAAATGTACTGTAGCGATTGTCGCTAGCATCTTTAAATCGTGCTGCTTCCTTGCGCACAGAGTTATGCGCGCGGTCCTGAGGAGGCGCCAGGTTTATTTACCTATTTTGTATCTCTGCTTAACCTCTCGGCTTTCTTGTAATTTTCTTCCATCAATTTTTATTACAATTTTTGTCGTTAAAATTCAGGTATGTGAGCAGTGTCTTGTCTGTTCTGATCCGCGAATGAGGTGAATTTCTCTCCAGGGATGGACATTACGTTTTCAGACTCCAGAGTTGACTGATGGAAGCTGGTTGCTGTGGCCCGTGAGCATGGTTCATGGAGCATGGATCTCTCTTATATCGAAGTCTCTGGCATGAAAAACTATGGTGTCATCAAGTGAAGAGGCTTGAAATAGTTAGATGCAGTGCATTCCGTTGATGCCCGAGTAAGATATGTAATAACTCCTTGCTCGTCAGGATGTTCTGTGTCGATGCTTTCACTAACAGAATACCAAGTGTGAAGTGGTGCTGGTCATTGGCCTCCGTCCATGAGGTCCATGTCTGACGTCGTTATTAGATTGAACAAGAACAAAGCAAAAGAAAAGTAGAGAATTCCGAGCAAACCATATCCATTATAGATAGGTACTGCGCTCGGGAAGTTGAGGTTTTTGGCGTTCACTTCCAAAGTCAACTCTGTCGTCGGCTCGTGAGGCAGGCGGCTTGTAGTCTTGCTGTTAACTTTTATAAAAAGCTTTAATTAATGAGAGGATCTTCACATGCAGAGTATGGATTCCAGAAGAATGCCATTTGTCAATGACCAATTCACAACCCGGCGGCCACCGTAGTCCACACGTAACAGCAGCCTGCGCTTCCGCTCTGTAAAGTGGCGCACTCGAAACCCAATCAGCTACGCACAGAGACCGTTGATGTGAAGCAATCACAAAATATTATATGTTTGAAGGATGTATTCCAATGACAGAAGCTTAATCAAGTATCAGCTACTCTGAACATGCTTCTTCAAAAAGATTGCTCCTAAGACTTCTTCGGACATATCATCTGTGTTGTCCAACGGCTATCATGCCAAGCTTCAAGCCTTTAGACTTTCTGATATGAGTGATATTTTATTTTCCTACAGGAAGTTTGATCTGTTGAGAAATACTCTTCTGAGCGACCCACAGAGATCGTTGATGTATTGTAATTACAGAAGCTTATATGTTTAAAGGATAATCCAACGGCAGCACCTTTAAATACGAGCTCTGATTATGCGTCTTCTTCACAAGATTGCTCGTAAGAATTTTTCTGACATATCATTTGTCCTGAGATCGTTGACGTAATGTAATTACAAAAGAATGTGAAAACATGGTTTTGCAAACATTCCAACTTGAGAGCACCTCTGATCATTGTTGTGTTATATGTTGATGATATGTTGCTCACCTATCCTCATGAGAAGCATCTTGCTGAATTTAAGGCTGAATTGCATGCCTCTTTTGAGATGTCGAATTTGGGTTACTTGCATCATTATTTGGGGATTCCATTTATGCAAGTTAATGGAGGAATAGCTTTGTGTCAAACAAAACATATTGGCCAACTATCATTTTGGTCTTGAAGATTGCAAATCTATTTCTAGTCCCATGGAAACAGGTTTGCTATTCAATCTTTATCATACTAGATATGTATTTGATGTTGTCCCCTATCTATTAGGTGAGTGATTTACTTATGCAGAACTCGGCATGATATTCAATTGTTTATGCATTGCCAAGTGTCCATAATGTGTAGGCAATTGAACAAATGTGACTACATCTTTCTAGCCATGAGGTCACCATAGTCCTTTGTGGATGATTTTGTGAGGAAATTCCTCTCCCTTCAGATGCCCTTTTGCTATATGCTTCTTCAAGGAAAACATTTTCCTCCTCTTGAAAAACACACTTTCTCAAGATACCATCCTGACAGTATTTATACAAATTTCCATTTATAAGTGAGTAATTTTGGCCTTAAGGAGTAATATCCTCTATTCTATTTGTGTTAAGTGTTTTGGAAATTTTCCAAAGGTGAGGGATTGTAAAATTCCATCATACCAAAAAGTTTGGTTTGCGACGAGGAAGAGACTAGTATCCACCAGTTCATCATTAACACCTATTGCGGTTTCACTCACGACAGTCCTTGATACTTGACCTGCCATATAATTCTCTTTCCTTGGCTTAATGTGAATATCAAAATCAAATTCGTGAAATAGCAATAACCATCACCAGAACCTTCTAGCTACTCTAGGCTTGTTAGTTAACTACTTCGAAGGATGATGATCAAATATGACAATAAAATGCAAACCTAGGAGTTAGTGCCAAAATTATTGAAGACCACATATGATAGCCAAGTCTTTCCTTTTCACGGTGCTTTAGTTTCGTTCTGCTTTGGTAAACAATCTACTAGCATAGGTGATAGGGTGTTCTACCTTGTGTGATGATGGCTAAGCCAAGACTACTCCAACAGCATGTAGACTAGCATCTGTATGCACATGGAACTCTAATGACCAATTAGGAACATTTAAGAGTGGAGTGATACATAGCCTCAAATTTAGTTCACAAAATGCTTTCTCAGCTTAAAGGCTTCATGAGAAAGGAATCTTCTTACTAGTAAGCATTAACAAAGGCTTAGTTATTTCTGAGTACATTCATATAAATCTTCTATGGTATCCTACGTGGCCTAAAACACTTTGCACTTCCTTTGGAGTTCGTGGAATAGGCATGTAGAGGATAGCACTGATCTTGGGCAAATAAAAAATTATCCCTTCGGCCGATACTATGTGACCAAGAAGGGTGCCCTTAGTGACCACAAAATGACATTTAGTAGGATTTAACTTCAAACCTATTCTAAGACATTTCTCAAAGATTTCCTTCAGATTTTCCAAGTGACATTGGAGATCTTGGACTACTATTCTTTTGCCTGTGCCAGAAAACACTAAAAAGTCATCCATGAAAATTTACAAAAAGGTTGTTAACCATTTCCCCAATATCAGATACATTGTTCTATTAAATGAAGCTCGTGCATTTTTTAGGCCAAAAGCCATGTGTGTGTAAACATAAGTTCCCCATGGAGTGACAAAGGTTGTTTTGTCTCTATCATTAGGATGAACCACTATCTGGTTGTAGCCATTGAAAACATCAAGAAAATTGTACAAAATTTGTCGGCCATTTCTTCAAGTACTTGTTCTATGAACGGTTGAGGAAAGCCATCTTGAATAGTTACTTTATTTAAAGCAAAAAAATCAACACATAATTTTATTTTTCCACTATTTTTCTTTGGTACAATGACCATGGAGGAAAGCAACCTTCAATGTTCTACAGGAACAATAATACCTACCTCTTCTAGTTTTGTTATTTCTTGCTTTACTACCTCTACATATTTAGGATTGAGTCGATAATGCCTACTTCTTGCAAGTGTAGCTCCCTCAACTAAGGGTATTTGATGTAGTCCAAGCTCCTTTAGTATCCTTGTTAGATCCTTGTAGGACCATGCAAAGACAATCTTGCAGACAAAAATTAGGGAAGTTAACATCTCTAGTAAAGCTAGATAATGCCAAAACTAGGAGGCCAACTGGACTATTTGAGAATTTTCTTCATCTCCAAGGTTTACTTCTTGAAGAAGTGTTTCAAGATTGGCCTTACTTGAAAAAGCATCTACATTGTATGCAGGAGTGGAGTTGAGCTTGTGATTTGCAATATGTTCCATGGTCCATCATTGAGGGATATCAGAAAATGGGAGGTCTTCTCTGCTCTTAAGATCAAAATTAGCCTTTTTGGATGCTTCCATATTTGTTGGTCTTGCTCTACTAGTTCAAGGGCAAATATTCATTTTCTGATTGTTTTTTACTTCCATGGGCTTCTTCTTCAAATTCTTCATGTATTTCATGAATTTCCATTGTACAACATTCTGTACTCTCCATCATCCAATTTAATAAAGTATCATCTTAGTGAGGTAAAGAAGGCATTACATGAGTGTCAACTGTATACTTAGTAGCCTAGCCAATGTCAGATCCTTCTTCTAGATGTATCTGTAGTTGATTGTTTGTGTTTGTTGAAATCCATAGCTTGTTCTTTCCCTAATCTTGTAGAGCTTTTGCTTTCCTTAGCCAAGGCCTAGTTCCCAAGAGTAGAGGGAAAGACATCTCTTGTGGTAGGGCAATAATAACAAAGTCTAGAAGAAATTGACAACCCTTCACTATCATAAGTACCTTTTCAACAATGTCAAGTGGTGCAACCCCGTGCTGATCTGCTAATGTGAGAGTGAAGGATACCGCCTTGGTGGGGTCTCTAATTTTAGTTTCTTCATTTAGAACTTAGGCATAAAATTGATGCTAGAGCCTCCATCTATAATAGCACCAGTCAGAGCTTCATCTTTTATAAAAATAGATATAACCTTGAGCTTTGATAGTCAGCCAAGGGTGTAGGAGGAGAGTCAACCATGAAACCAACTTTACTAGGATGTGGACTCATGTAGGTCAACTATATGATTTTTTGCAGATCACGTCTCACCTTTGCATCTATTTGGATAAGTTGGAATAAAATGACTTTATGATGAATTCTTTTCAAGAATTCCTCAATATTTACCTCTTGAGAATTTTCCTAAGGGTGGGTTGGTTGCTCCTTCAGTGAAGTTCTCATTGTATTGTAAGCTTCTTCAATGGCCACTCCTTCTTCAAAATTATCCCTCTTGCATTCTTCTCTTTCCTTGATTGTCTGTTGCTCCTCTTCACGTGTTTTCGCTACTTGCCTAGCCATTGTCATCATAGGCAGTGTGGATGACAAAACAACATAAGATTGTGGGGCCATACCTTCTTCTTTTGGAGACACAACAATCATATGGATTTGAGTGGGGTGTTTGCAAGGACAATCCTATGTATAATGATACTTTGCCTCGGGACAATGTTGACATGCGGGTGCACCCTCTAGTAAGGAGCACCTCTTCTGCATATGGCCATACTCTCCACAACAATAGAACATTAATGGCCTGATATATCCATTAGGGCAAAAAACGGCCGAATAGGGGCTGTTTGCTAATGAGAGATTAAGGAAATTGACAAATAGCATCTTTCCACGTGTACAAGAATATAACATTACTGTCTCTTTTAACCGTATGGAGAATTTCTTTTTTTAATACAGTTTTCTCTCAAAGCGTCGCTAAAGTGATGAAGAGTCTCGTATTCAGTGTACAATTTTTTGGTTTGATGCAAAAAAAGATACTTTTGCACACTACACAAAGCATATTCTCGAATTTCCAAGAAGGAATTGATTTTTGAAGATACGAAATATTTTTGGGTTCACAAAATGTCATGATCATTCAGCGACAGGGTTTACATCAAATCAAAAGTTTCCACGTGTACAAAGCCTTTTTCTCTATAAATACTGCCAAAATTTGTGAACATCAGTTTGTCGCTTTGAACATTCTTCTTCTCCTAAGTTCAAATGGCTTCTTCTTCTCGTCGTCCTTCCAATCGCATAACTTCATGTGAGGTTTACAACAGAAGAGAGGATTCTTTGTGGAAACCTCTTTCCGTGAAAGTAAATGACTGGGTAACTATGCTTCCTAGCTGCAGAGGTGCCCATAAAGTCAAGCGTGCCAAAAGAGACAACACAAGAAACCATTGGAAGGGACGTATTCTCAGTTTCAAATTGAAGAGATGCGATTGGTTTGCACGAGTACAACATGTGTACACCGCTAAGGATCTTGTTCTAGAAAATCATATGCAATTCCCTTCGTACTGTAAGTGAAGTTTGACAATGCTCTTCTATCATTCCAGTTGATTTTGTATAATAAAACATATGTTTTTGTACTGCAGATATCTTTCCTTCCAATATTGTGGAATGGCAACCTGTTGAATGTTTAACAGGAACATTCAGAGTTCTTCATAAGGAATATGCAGAACTCATGTATGCAGACAAATCTTTTGAATTTTTCAATAGCATAGAGTTATTTGTCCATTATGCAGATTATCAAGTGCCGTCAGGGAGGAGTTCTTATGGAATTCTTGTACATGTACCTGGTCCTTGCATCTCTTCATTAGATTGGGATGCTCCTGATCATTCAACAGTTTCAAGTTTTCTCTGCAAAATTAAATTTGACATCCAAAAGGCAATGTCAGCAGTCCAAATTTTGAGAAGGATAAAGATTCAATGGTTTTTGCCTATTCATGTCTTTGTAGCATGCTTTAAAAACATGTTATTACAGAAAACAAAAACAATGTGGTTGAATAGGAGAGTCTCTATTTCAGAGACTGATGATGTTTTAGGTAGGGAATGGGATAGCAAAGAAGTTCAAAAGCTAGGTGACATTATTTTATGTAAAGTTAGTCCCAATTCTCTTTCAATCTCATATCAGATATGTCGACAATCTCTGGTTCTACGATATGACTATAGAAGGTGGAAAAAAAGCTTGGACTTTGGATAGCCTTGGACTCAGAGGAGAGCTGTCCAGAATTTGAGTTAGAAGTATTGATTCATCCATATTTTCAATCAAGGAAAATAATTGTCACGGCAAATTGGAATCTCAGAAATGTAAGGGAGCTTCTAGAATACCTTGATGAGGTATGATCTGAGTGTAGATTCTCAATTGATGATGTAATAGTTAACATTAGATCAGAGAAATCATTATCTTGCATAAGTTGCCTGCCACCAAGGGTGATTAAGTTCCAACCTTTAAGATTGTAACAAGTTAACCCTGATATTCTTACATAATGTATCTTCATTTAATAGAAGCTTCTATTGATACTTCCATTGAATTTTCTTTGCACGATGGTTACAAACAATGTGTGTTAAATTATTAATTTTAAATGTCTATAGTCATATTTGCATTTTTAAATTTACTTTCAAGATTTTGATGAGGTTCTTATTGTATAATGATAAGAATATAAACCAAGACATCCTTAGATATTTTTTAGGTCCTTAATTTCATATTTCCATTGATTTTTTTTGCAGGAGTGAATTGATGACTTCAATTATCCCCCTTCATCTAAACTCATATTGGCATTTATTTGTTTAATCTTAACATTCTGATGAGGTTCCAACTAAGAAATAATTATACAGGAACTTGCATAAGTTAATTCTAGATGAACAAGAGATCTAGAATTCAATATCTAATTTCAATTTAATAATTATAGTCTATCAAAGGTGCACATTAGTCTCAGTTAAATAATTTGATTCTATCGAACTTTTCTGTCCTCAAGTAATGCAAGAGAAATTATCATGGTACACATAACAAGTAATATAAGAGAGTGTGGAGAACCTGGTGCAAATTCCAATCCAAGGTTTGGTATTTCAATATTAGAAGAGCATGTCTTAAGGCATAAAACAGAGGAGACGAGATAAGTGAAGACGACCGATGCAAGCGACTAGTGCAATATGAAATTATCGGATGGACCTTATCGCTTAGATCGGTCGTGTTAGCAACCTACCACGAGAGACTTCAAGAAGTGACCTTGCGTAAAGATTTGACTCACAAGTATAAAAACAACTAGCAACAGCGATGAAATGGATAATACGACCGATGCAAGCGATAGGGGCAATCCAAAATTCTCCGATTCCCCATATCGCTTGTATCGGTCATGTCCTCTTGATTCTTTATGTCCTTCTGTATCTTCTCCAATTTAAACTTTCCAACAGGAATGAAGTAAGAAACCCACAATGCATTCATATTTGTGACATGAACAAATTTAATTGGACCATGCAATGAACTTTTGTTTAACTCTCAAGAGGTTCAATACAACTGTATATTTCTCAAACATATAAAAATATTACTCTCAAAAAGCTATGATCAATGACTCTTTCCACTATCAGAGGCACGTCCGATGCAAGCAATAGCAGTCATCCGGAAATGCCCGGATGTCCTTGATCGCTTGCATCGGTCGTCTTTAAATTTATCATCAAATATCAATCAAATATATCTTACAATGCAAAATACTCAATTATCACTAAGAAAAAGATAATTGGAAAGCTATAATCAATGACTCGTTCCACTGTAAGAGACACGACCGATCCAAGCGATAAGAGTCATCCGTAAATGCCCGGACGTCCCTCATCGCTTGCATCGGTTGTCCCTGAATTCATCATCATATTTCAATAAATAGAAGTTAAAATAAAGGTAACGATGCGTTATACTCAAGCATCACAAAGGAAACAAAAATTTGCAAGCTATGATCAAGGACTCGATGCTATTTAAAAAACATGACCGATCCAAGCGATTAGGGTTATCCAAAAATCTCGGATGTCCCTAATCGCTTGCATCGGTCGTGTCCACATTACCTTACACAGAGAGCACTCTCTGTAGAAATTGTGAAGTAGCCTAAAAACGTGGTGGCGATGGAACCTCGACGCTTGGCAAGTGTTGACAGAAAAAAATGAAGGAAATGAATAGGGAAGCTTAAATAGGTCCCAGAACTGAGTTGACCGTTGTGCCACGTGGCATGCCTCGATTGGTCCACGTCATATAGCCGTTGCAAATTCCAACGTCTTTTGCCACATGGCATGATTTGATTGGTCCACGTCATCTATCTGTTGCATCGAGCAACGTACATTTTGCCACGTGGCACTCTGTGATTGGTCCACATCATTCGACCGTTTCTTCTCTCCTCGCCTATAAATAGCTACTTCCTTTACAAACTCAAACTTTCAACCTTCAGAGAATTTGTCTCACTTACATGCGTATTTTTCTTTCGTCCCCGACACGACCGATACAAGCGATTTTCGCCGTTTGACCTACGTTGACTCGCTCTAGTCGCTTGCATCGGTTGTGTTCTCCTAATAGGCATACAGGAGAAGCTGCAGCTAAGATGGAGGGAATGAATGAGATCCTTAGTGTCTCTCCATCAAAGAAACTTCTTGATTTCATGGTTCAAGAGGGTTTAAGTGTAGATTATTTTCCTGATGCAATGACAATATTCAACCCCAAAATTGATTTTGAAAAACTCTTAGAGAACTCGAAAAGTTTTCTTAAGGATGAGTGGGAGATTTTCTTGGGGTTGATCAATGGAAGGATCCTTTCTATTTCTCAAAAAACCTATGTCCATCCTCACATCTTTGGGAAGGATCCAATAGATAGGGCTAAAATCACAAGAAAATTCAAAAGGATATCCCCTTTGCCAGGGAAGCTTGATTTATGCCCAGAGCATGAAAAGGACTGCTGCTTGCTCCCTTTAAACATTGCTTTCTTGATATGGCTTGATCATATCTCAATTGAAAGGGAGGAAAATGTTCATGATGAAGACGAGCCTTGCTTAGAGCTGACACTTGAGGGTAGCTCAAAAACTATGAAAGGTGTCATGGAGATTGTTGAGGAGATCAATCTCCAAGCAGAAGAAGAGCAGGTCAAAGATTTTGATGTGGCCACTTTTAAAGTAGAGACTGCAATAAGGGAGCCAACTAAAGAAGTTCAAGTGTCTGAGAAGTCCCTACTTCTCCCAAATCTACCTTTTTACTTTATCTCTGAGAAAGACTTCATACCTCTATTTTACATTCAAGAACTTTTCAATCTAAGGGAGGACTACTTCCTTGCAGCTATAGCTGAGGCAGAAGAAGTTGCAAGGAGATTCATCAATAAGAAAGGAGAAAGAAGAGAGGAATTTTTGCGTCTTGATTTGGATTTGTCTAATGAAGAATTCAAAGATTCATCACAAGCTCTTTCAAAATGCTTTGAGAAAGCTATCTCAGAGAAGCCAAAACTTGCTGATGAAGAGTTTGATGAGCATCAGAAGAAACTTGGAATATACTCATTTGGGCGCGGCTATTCATTCTTGGATGTCGCTGAGGACAAAGGAACAATTTGTGTTGACTCAAAAGAGCTCATTGAGGAGGAAGATGAGGTCAAGGTATGTTGTTTGATATATTCGTATGAATTAAAGTTTTTGTTCGAGATCTGCATTTTTTTGTGAGAAAATGACCACGACCGATGCAAGCGATATAGCCTATCGGATAATTTCCGTTGGGCCTTATCACTTGTATCGGTCGTGTTCGGACTTGAACAGGAAGATGAGGTCAAGTATGTAGTAAAATATATTCTCATGATTTAAAGGCAAAGGAGATGAGATGGGCTTGATGCAAAATCTCTATCTTGTGTCAATTTGTCCAAGTTCTCCATTAGAGGTGTCAGAAGTCGATCACGACCGATGCGAGCGATAAGGCCCATCAGATATTTTCCATTGGGCCTCATCGCTTGCATCGGTCGTGTTTGGACTTGAGGAAGATGACGTCAAGGTATACAATTAACTATATTCTCAAGAACTTTAGGTTAGGGATATGAGATGGGACCAATGCAAAATCTCTTTCTTGTATTAGATTTGTCCAAGTTCTCCATTAGAAGTGTCAAAAACCGATCACGACCGATGCAAGCGATTAGGCCCATCGGATATTATCCGTTGGGCCTTATCGCTTGTATGGGTCGTGTCTAGGAGTTGCATGCAGCAATGATAATACATATCTTGCTTGTGGGAATTCCCCTCATTTATCAAACATTAGATGTTTCTAGGCAGTTTTCAAATAGATATTGATGACGACCGATGCAAGCGATAACGACTATCTAAATTTCTCTGAAGACCCTTATCGCTTGCATCAGTCGTGTCTCTTGCTTTTCTTTCTAATAGTTTCAAGTTACTTCACATGTTTCCTAAAGTGTGCTTGCACTTCATCTAACCTTGTTTTTCATTTTTACCACAGTTAACTTTATTGGATGAAGACAATTACCTTGGCAGAGGCAAGGGAACAAGAAAAGGCATAGAAGAGAAAGGAAAAGCAAAGGTGGATATTCATTCTATTATCCACTATCTTCCAAACTTGAACCCAGACACTTTTTGTGTTATTCACAAGCACTATAGTGAGGAGCCAGACTTTGCATTGTTCTGCTTGAGGACTCTATCAAAATACATGGGTTTTACTCCAATACCCTTTAATGCTTTCAGAGTTTTACTGCTTGAAAGAGAAACTGCATTCAAAATTTTTGGATATGCCCCAGGACTCAATGCTTCAAGGGTAGGGTACTTTCTTTGTTATTCAAGCTATGCAATGGCTGCAGGGGTGTCATATTTAAAAAGCATTGCTACATACAAGAGAAAAGAGTTCCTCAGATATAGAGGTGATTTGCCAGAGCCAAGCTCTTTAAAAAGGCTCAAGTAATGACTTGATTTTTTCAAATTCTATATCTCAACAAATGTACATATACAAAAATTGCCCAATGTGATATAAGACATTGCAAATTTTTTTGGTGTAATTGATCCATGGCCTAATATTAATTGTTATTGATTCTCTGGTCAAAGTCATCTGATGGTAGTAGACATATTTCTTTTCAAAGCATAATACATCATGAAATGTACATATATGACATCTTTTATTTCTCAAAGAAATAAAAGACATTGCAAATATTAAAGCTCTGTTTGAAATGTGGTCTTTTTCAGTTTGTGATATTGATACATGATGATTTTGTCTGGAGATAGCCATATCCTTCTGATTATATTTGGCATGAGGTCCTTTGTAATTGTCTTCTAAAGAACCAATCAAAAAGTTCTCTGAAGGCATTGCTCTTTGTTACTCCTCCTCCTTTCCTTGTACACCTAAAGAAGCTTGTCCTTGCTTGATAATGAGATTTTTCCATGCCTTGGGTGTTCCACATGGCAAGTGGTTCTTTTTCTGCAAAGAATGCACCATGCACAAGAAGAATATGCTGGAAAGCAGAAGAATCTCATTAGATCTTTATTTCAATTAAAAATAAATAAATTGAATAAAATATCTTTGGAGCTCACCAAGTAGTATGTTATGTCTTTGGCACCCCATGCCTCTATGATGGTTTCTATAAGCTCTGTGGTCGCCTTTCTAAAATCTGTCACATAACTTTTTGATGTTACCTGCTGCCTCATGATCTTTAAAAGATTATCTAGTTTGACCCACACCTCCATTCTCTTTTTTGCTATTTCTGGTTTGCTTTTTACATTAGTCGTGACCTCACAAAATGTTTTCCATGAATTCCACATGGTATTAAGTTGTTTGCCATCATGGTTGCTGAAGAATCTCCTTGCTTTTGCACCTCCCATTGAGACATCCTGTAAAACATCACCTGTATTTTGTGAAAGCTTTGGATCTTTTCTTAGATGAACATCACCACCATGAAATCCCATTTCTGAAAGAAGACATTCACATTTTTTTATGCATTCATCTGCAAGAGTTGTAGGCTTGATAGAATATGCATAATCCAAGTGAAGACGGACCAACTTGTCAATGATTCTTAACTCTGCATGTAGTGTACATATGTGTACATTTGTCAATGCTATTGGAAGTATGGGATCCCAAATCATTGAAGAAGATGAGTAGTTACGAAGAATAACATTTTGTCTAGAAGGAGCCTCTTCACCCTCAGCTCTAGCAATCCATCCATTTGTGCCTGGGCTTTGCATGCAGTACAAGCAAGGGTACTTAGAATTTGCTCCCCCACTTATACCAAACATGCATTTGAGTGTCTTTAGGTCTCCACTCAAATTCCACTCAACTTGAAAGTTCCCGTAGTCTTTGACATTTAACAATTCTCCTGCATGATGCCCTTGGATAACATTTGGAATGTTTGTCTGTGAGAATAACCATTTAAGTGTTTTATGGCTCTCAGATTGAACTTGAGCACAGCCAACCCACCATAACTCCATTTCTGATTGTACTTTGAGAGATGGAGTATCCAATTTCCCAAGGCTATAGTCAAAAGCTTTGTTCATCAGTGCAATGCTTATTCTCTCCATCTTTTGACGTTTTTTAAGCTCAACTTCATCAAGTTTGATTACAAATTTCAATAGACCAGAACATTCATGCTCTTTTATATTATAGAACTGAACCATGTATGTTTCAAGTTTTATAACATCTATCCATATGTTGTTAAATGCATTGTAAGTGAAATGTAACTTTTGTTTTCCTACTTCGTAAGGCATGTTACCGTGAATATGTTTATATTCACCAAATACTCATGTGATCTTCTTATTCAAGCAGAGTCGAAACTTTCCTACATGATGGGGTCTAGGCAATCCAAAACTTCTAACTTTGTTAAATTTTAAAAATTCACACCAAACTTTTGAAATTGCTCTATAACCTTTCCTAGTCACTCCGACACTATCACAAATATTCTGAATTTGAGATGGTTCTAGTAAAAGATTCATTTCTATCATGAGCTTTTGAAAAACAAAGCGTTTCAAGCATGTATTTTCATTTAGTTTCAATAGTCTTAAAACATCATTTTGACTGAAAATTTCATTACAGAAATGTATGCGCTCAAAACTGCTCGACATATTGAAACCTAGCACATTTGTCACATGATCTCTAACAATTTTCATTCTTTTCTTTTTCTGGCCAGATTTTCAGTCAAATCTAAAAAAGGTTTTACTCGTTTTGACCGCATTCTCAAACCTATAGGAGTTTCTTTCATTTTTTTAAAAGACTCTAACTCAGAAGATAAAGTGGATAATTTGTTTTCTAGCTCCCTCATATGTAAATTCTTCCAGTGTAGTGTGTTTTGTAAACAGTTTATGTATTGTACATAATTCCTTGAAATATCCCAGAGCCTTGATCAATAGCCTCGTAAACCATCCTCACGATCTCCCACAAATCTAATCAGATCATGAAGATTATGAAAAGGGGGGTACCTTCCAGTTTGTGGATCAATTGGATGAACATATCCATCTGTCCATATGTCGATATGTTTCTTGCCTTCTGTAGAGGAGGTACTGGGGTATCCACTTTGAAAAAAAAGTAGAGATTAAAGATTAACACATCCAATACGTCGCCTACTCAAGGGGGGTTCTCTTTAGGGAAGTATACCCTTTAACATTTCTGTGAGCAGGTAGATGACAAAGATTGCACCGAGTGGTACATACTCTAGAAAATATGAACAACAATTAGCCAAGGAAGACCAATCACTTCATGATTTGACTCAGATGATTACAAGGTTGGTCAGATGCTCAAAAGTGTAGGCTTAGAAGGCTAACATGCCATCCTAGAAATAAATAAGCTCAATGCACAGAATCTTCGCATCAGCTTAAGGGGCTAATTACATGCAGTCTAACTCAGAACAATACAAATGGTAAGATTTGCTCAAGAGAATAGAGCTCAATCACCAATACTGACTCACGGAAAGGAAAGAAAATCCAAGGCACTTTCTTACACTATAGTGCTCATAGCCCTCAACTGAGAAGCCTACCCTCTGTATCCACACTATAGAGTAGCTCCTACAATAGGCTTGAAACCACCAAGTGGAAGAGACGACTTCTGCACGTATGCCCGCATCAATGAAACTCAAAAAATGTACCAAAAATGTGTGTACCGTGTACATGTAACACCAAATGAGCACAAATCCTTTGATTTTCTAGGCCTCAATAGGCCAAGAGGGCCTTGCGGAATCTTCACGTCCACTGATCACACGCCG
>CM035434.1:125927966-125932966 GCA_020310875.1 Ceratopteris richardii | reverse complement strand
TGATTGAAATTTTTCCAAGCTGACTTAGTTTAGGTACCTTTTCACCCTAGAGATGTTGACCAAGGGAATTCTTTTACCCTGCAAATCTTCTAGATGTACTGCACCATGTGGTAACACCTCGATAACCTTATATGGTCCTGCCCATTTGGGTGCCAATTTAGTTTGAATTGGTGGAATTTGATGCACTAAAACCATGGACCCTTCCTGTACTTCAGTGGACCTCAGATACCTGTCATGCAGTCTTTTGCGCTCTTCTTGTGTTACCTGAAGTTTTTGCATTGCTCCTTCTCTGTATTCTTCTAATGCCACCAATCTCTGAATGGGGGGTTCAATTCCAATGGTTTTGATTTCTATTTCCTTTCTGATAATGATCTCGAATGGTGCCAATGCCTCTTTTCCATATACTAAACGGAAGGGAGTCTCGCCTGTGGTTCCCCTTTTCGTGGTTCTGAAAGCCCAGATTGCACCAATCAATGCTAGCGGCCAGGTGCTTTGATGATCGAAAGATAATTTGCGAAGGAGTCCAATCAAAATCTTATTGGAACTCTCTGCTTGGCCATTTGCCCTGGGGTAGTAGGCACAAGATTTTTTATGGAAGATTTTGTACCTGTCAAATATAAACTGGAGCAATTGATTTACAAAATGTGTGCCCCTATCACTAGTAATTTCCAGTGGGTAACCAAATCTTGAGAAAATACGTTTATACAAGAATTTGGCTACTGTTAAAGCCGTGCAGTCCACAGTAGCTTTAGCCTCTATCCATTTAGTGGCATAACACGTGGCCATCAAAATATACTTTTTACCTCCTGGTTGCCCAGTTGGGCTAATTGGCCCTATGAAATCAAGACCCCATCGTTCAAATGGAAGCCATCCGGTAGATATGACTAATGGTTGGTAATTTAATCTGGTTGGCGCGTGAGCACATCTCTGGCAGATGTGGCATTCTTTAGCAAACTTGATTGCATCCTTGAAGATATGAGGCCACCACAACCCTTTGTGGATGATTCTATGAGCCAATTCTTCCCCCTTTAGGTGTCCTTCATTGTGTGCAGCCTTCAGCAAAAGATTTACCTCCTCTGGATAGACACACCTTCTCAATATATCATCCTGGCAGTATTTATATAAATTTCCATTTATAAGAGAATATGCTTTGGTTTTCAGGGGCAATCTTCTCTTTTCTACAGGTGTCAAGTGTTCTGGGATCTTTCCAGTAGTCAGAACATGGAGAATTTCATCATACCAACCAGTCCGGATTGCTACTAGAAAAAGATTGCTATCCACCAATTCATCATTAATACCTGTTGCCTTTTCGCTCATTGCCGTCCTGGACACTTGATCTGCCATGTAGTGCTCTTTTCCCGGCTTAATATGAATATCAAAGTTAAATTCTTGAAATAGGAGTAACCATCTCCAGATCCTTCCAGCTACTCTAGGCTTGTTTATCAAATACTTCAAGGGCTGATGATCAGAAATAACAATGAAATGTACACCAAGGAGATAATGTCGGAACTTCTGAAGGGCAAATACGATAGCCAAACCTTCTCTTTCCGTTGTACTGTAATTTCTTTCAGCTTGGTTGAGTAGTCTGCTTGCATAAGAGATAGGTCTATCCACTTTGTGAGATGATGGTTGAGCTAGAACTGCACCAACAGCATGAAGACTAGCATCTGTATGTACATGAAATTCTAATGACCAATTAGGAACACTTAAAAGTGGAGCAGTACATAGCCTCAACTTTAGTTCACAAAATGCTTTGTCAGCTTCAGCACTCCATGAGAAAGGGATCTTTTTGCTGGTAAGCCTTGACAAGGGCTTAGCAATTTCCGAATACATCCTAATGAATCTTCTGTGATACCCTGCATGACCCAAGAAACTTTGCACTTCCTTTGGGCTTTGTGGAATTGGCATGGAAAGAATAGCTGTAACCTTTGCAGGGTCAACAGTTATTCCTTCAACAGATACTATGTGACCAAGAAGAGTACCCTTAGTGACCAAAAAGTGACATTTATCAGGATTCAATTTCAACCCCGTTTTGAGACATTGCCCAAAAATTTCTTCTAGATTTTCCAAATGATCATGGAAATCTTGAACTGCTGCTCTTCTATCTGTACCTGAAAATACTGAAAAGTCATCCATGAAAATGCGTAGAAAGGTTGTTAACCATTTGCCCAATATCAGATACATCGTTCTATTAAATGAAGCCGGTGCATTCTTCAAACCAAAAGCCATTCGAGTATAGACATAAGTGCCCCAGGGAGTAACAAAGGCTGTTTTGTCCCTATCATCAGGGTGAATTACTATCTGATTGTAGCCACTAAAACCATCCAAGAAACTATACAAAGTGTGACCAGCTACTTCCTCAAGCACTTGCTCTGTGAAGGGCTGAGGAAATCCATCTTGAACAGTCACTTTATTCAAAGCACGGAAATCAACACATACCCTTATTTTTCCACTATTTTTCTTCGGCACAATAACCATAGAAGAAAGCCACCTGGAATGTTCTACTGGCACAATTATACCTGCTTCTTCTAGTTTTGTAATATCTGCTTTTACCGCCTCTGCATACTTCGGATTGAGTCGATATGGCCTACTTCTTACAGGCGCATCTCCCTCAACCAAGGGTATCCGATGTAATCCAAGCTCTTCTGGTATTCCTGTTAGATCTTTGTAGGACCATGCGAAGACACTTTTGTAAGTAAAGAGCAAGGAAGTTACCTTCTGTAATAAATTAGGATAATGCCACAACCAGGATGCCAAATGGACTACTTGAGGGTTCTCTTCATCCCCTAAATTTACTTCTTGAACTAATGTTTCAGGACTACCCTTGCTTGAGAAATCATCTCCACTATATGCAGGAGTGGATTTTAATTTATATTCTGCTATATCTGCAAAAGGCAGGTCTTCTCTGCTCTTAAGTTCACAATCTTCTACCTCTGATTCTTTTATATGGCTTGCCCTTTCAAAGTTTGTATTTTCCTGCAATTGCTTATTCTCCAATACCTTGTGATCTTCATTGCCCTTTTCTGTAATTACCTTATCTGCAACTTCCTCCTCAATTTCATTGATCTCCACTGTACAACACTCTACACTTCCCATCATCCAATTTAACAATGTATCATCTTCATGGGGTAGAGAGGGCATTACCTACTTGCAAAGCTTTTGCTTGTCTCAGCCAAGGTCTTCCCAGGAGTAGAGGGTAAGAAGTCTCCTGAGGAAGTGCAATAACAACAAAATCTAGAACAAAATGGCAGCCTTGTACTACCATCAGTACCTTCTCAATAATGCCCAGTGGCGCAACCCGATGTTGATCTGCCAATGTAACCGTGAATGGTGCCAACTTGGTGGGGCTCAATTTCAACCTCTTCATTGTAAAATCTGGCATTAAATTGATACCAGAACCTCCATCTATGATCACACCTGTGAGAGCTTCATCCTTTATACAAACTGATAATCTTGAACTTTGGTAGTCTGCTAAGGGTGCAGGGGGAAAATCAACCATGAAACCATCTATACTAGGTGATTGGACCAAGTGAGCAGAGTGTATAATCTTCAGTAAGTCACTTCTTATTTTTGAATCCATCCTTATAAGTTCATATAGACTAACCTTGTGATGAATACCTTTCAAGATCTGTTCAATGTTTACCTCCTGAGTATTTTCTTGCAGACTTGTTGGTTGACCCTTTAGAGAAGTAGTCATCTTATCATAAGCTCCTTCAATTTCTGCTTGGTCCTTCCATCCTGACTCCTTTTCTTCCTCTTTATCCCGAAATCCTTGTTGTTCATCTCTCTGGGTTGCAGCTGCTTGCCTAGCTCTAGTCATCATGGGCATTGCAGAGGATGAAACAGCATAAGTTTGAGTGGTTTTTCCTTCTTCCTGTGGAGAGACTGCAATCATGTGGATTGGAGCAGGACGACTTCTCGGACAATCTTTGGTATAATGATCCTTGGCCTCTGGACAATGTTGACAAGGAGGTGCATCTTCTAGAAGAGAACACCTATTTTGCATGTGGCCGTACTCACCACAACGATAACACATCAAAGGTCTATTATATCTAGGCTTTGCAGGCCGATTCTCCTCTCTATTAGATGTATTTGAAGTACTAGCATAGTATGAATCCAAAGTTTGAGGGTTACTTCTCTGCTGTGTACCCTTGAGGTAATAACAATCTCTGGCTTCATGACCATCTTTTCCACAAAATTGACAGCTTACCTTAATAGGGCAGTTAGCATTGGAATGTCCATTGTTGTTACAGATTGTACACCAAATTTGTCTCCTTATATCCTGAGTGGTCTTCAAATCTTCTAACTCTCGGCGAAGTTGAGCTACTTCATCATCAGTGCGACGCAGTGGTGGCAAGACCTTCTCTTCTTGTTGATTTTGTTGCATCTTCAATGCTTCCAGTTCCCTCCTTAGTTGCTCAATAGGATCCAGATCTGCAGCATACTTTTGTTGTATATCCCCCTCAAAATGTTGCCTTGCTTCTTCAATGCGTGATGCCGCTGCAACAAAATCATTGAGAGTGGCATCCAATCTAAGAGACTCCCGAAGCTTCTGCTGAGATGACCTTGGTAGGGCCTTCTCAATCCACTTTTTAACCAAAAAGTCACCTGGAGCATGTGGCAGACGTGCAACAAGTGCTTTTGTTCTAGTGTGAAGTTCATGAAAAGATTCACCTGGTCTTAGCTTCAAATTCTCTAGCTGATCTAGAGCTCTTTCCGAAGAATCACTCGGTCTGAATGTTTGTGAGAAAGCCGCCTTCAAAGCCTCCCATGTAGTGAAATGGCCATCTGCATACTGACTGTACCATTTATCTGCAAGACCCTCCAATGTGGATGGAAAAAGTGCTAGCACTGCATCTTCCCTATTCTGCAGACCTCGCCCACGGCATAAAGAGATGAATCTTCTCACATGATCATCAGCATGCTCATAAGCATGTCCCTTGAAGGTAGGGAACTTGATGTTGAGCCTGGAGAGCAAATGAGAAAGATCCTCCATTTGG
>CM035434.1:125892966-125922966 GCA_020310875.1 Ceratopteris richardii | reverse complement strand
CTCTCTGTTCATCTTCACTTCTTTGTCAGGTACCCGATTTTTTCACTCATCTTGTCAGAGCCATTTCTCCGTGGTTACTTATCCAAATGCAAGTATTTAAAGCTTGTGGGATTCAGCTTACTGTCTAGTATAACCGTACGGATTTTCATAATCATTGGATTCCTAAATTTGGAGTTTTGTTCATTTTTCTGCTCACTGGTCTCCAACTGTAGCAGCCCGTGAAAATCGAGATGATGTCATCACTTGTTAAAACTCATTCTTAGTGTGTAGTTTATTATTTTTGATGAGATTACTCTTGAAAGTTAGCTCTTCAAGCTACCTAGACTTCCCCAAGAGGAATTAAGCTAATTGCTTCTGTGCTTAGAGAATTATGTAAAACACTGGACAGGTGTATGAACCAAGAATAGCAAGTTTTCACCTCTAAGCTAACTCCAACTTATCTGTTTTGATCTATCTTTTTGAGAGTGATCTTCCAAGGTACATAGGGTGTCTAATACCTCCATTGGAAAGCTAGAAGGGCCCACCATATACTTCTGGAGTTCATTTGGCTGGTGTAGATCAAGGATTTTGCAACACCTCTTCATCTTCAAGCACATACCTATCCATCTCTTCACAGTGGTATCAGAGCAAGGTTGGACAACATGGCAGATGGATTTCCTTCATCAATTGACAAATTGGACATAGGTAACTACTCAGCCTGGTCATTAAGAATGGAAGCTTATCTCCAAGGTAGAGGTTTATATGGTTATGTGGCTAGAGATGGTTATGCCAAGTTTCAGGAACAAAAGTCAACCAACACAAGAAGAGCAAGAAAGATTGAGCACATGGTGCTCCAAGGATGCACTTGCAAGGTCTTATCTCCTCAACTCTATCTCAGATTTTTTGTTGCCTCACATTAGAAGTTGTAAGACATCTCACGAAGTGTGGGATGCACTTGAAGCTTTCTTTTCTTCAAGTACCAAAGCTAGGAAGCATCAACTATGGCTGGATTTCACAACTCTCAAGAAGGCTCCCAAACAAAAGACTCTGATTTTGTCACAAAGCTCAAGGACATAGCAGATTAGTTGGGAAGCATTGGAGAGGTAATAGATGAAGAGCAAATTGTAAGGCAGGTCATCAATGGTTTGAAGGCAGATGACAAGTGGGAAGCATTCACCACAGCTATGGATTTGTACATGGACATGCATGTACCTGATTTCAATACACTAATTGGACAACTACTTACTCAAGAGGCAAAGCTTATAAAAAATGGAGAAAGCTCTAAAGGTAATCAATCTTCAGCTTTATACATTGATAAAAGCAAGTCCAAAGATAACAAAGGAAAGGCAAAGAAAGTGGATGATGAAGCAGGTACATATCAAGCTAACTATGCAGGTAGAGGAAGACATGGTAGAGGTAGAGGAAGAGGAGGTAGACAAGGCAGGGGAAGATCCCAATACTCCAACTCATGTTCTATTTGTGGATTAACTAATCATACAACTGAAAATTGCTTTAGAAATTCCAGGAATCAAAGAGGCAGAGGATACAATAGAGGAAGTTATGGCTACTCAAGAGGAAGGTTCAACAATTATCATGGCAACTACAACAACTACAATCATTCAAACTATCAAGGAGGCTACAAAGGAAGGAGAGACTTCAATAACTACACAGAAGACTCAAACAAAGATGATTCATTATTGATCATGAACATGGCTATGCCACAAGGTAAATCTGATGAGCATGTTTTCTACATAGATTCAGGTTGTTCAAATCATGTGGCAGGAAATGTGGCACTCCTATCAGATTTAGAAGATCCAAGGAATAAGCATGAGGTACAAACAGGAGATGATACAAAACATCCTGTGGAGAAAATAGGCAATGTCAAAGCACCTGATGGAAACATTAACCTACTCTGTAAGGTACTCTATGTCCCTACCATTACAAAGAATTTGATAAGTGTTGGGCAGATAGTAGAGAAAGGGTTGCAAGTTAGGTTCACAAAGGCAGGAGCATTTGTTGAAGATCTAAGTCAAGGATTCAGAAAAATTGCAAAAGGTGAAAAGACAGGTAGATTGTTCACATTTGAATTACAGGACACTAGAAACATTGCTCTCTTTAATTATGGTAGTCAGACACTCACAGAATTGGAAGTATGGCACAAGAGGTTAGCACATATTGGTGAAAGGTCATTAAAGCAAATTTGCAGGGACCAAAGTGTACTTGGACTCCCTAATTTGTCAAAACAACATATGATTTATAAGTGTAGTGCATGTCAATTTGGAAAGTTTCACAGGTTACCATTCATGAAGAAAGGTTATATGCATGGAGATCTCTTGGAGTTGGTTCATACAGATGTATGGGGACCTAGCAAGGAAGCTTCAATATCTAGATCAACGTATTATGTCTCCTTTATTGATGATTGCAGCAGATGGACTATCCTATTCTTTATGAAACACAAAGATGAAGTTTTTTCATGTTTCAAAAGATATTTGGCTCTTGTGGAGAATCAAACAGGTAAATCACTAAAAAGGCTAAGGTTAGATGGAGGGGGAGAATACTTCTCCCATGAGTTTGATTCTTTTCTTCAAGAAAGAGGAATCAAAAGAGAGGTAACTACAAGGTACACTTCTGAGCAAAATGGAGTGGCAGAAAGGAGGAATAGGACAATTGTTGAAGCTGCAAGGTCTATGTTAAATGAAAAGCATTTACCTACTTACTTATGGGCTGAGGCTGTTTCTACAGCCACTTACTTGATTAATAGGTTGCCTTCAAAATCCCTTGATGGGATGACTCCATATGAGCCTTGGAATGGAAAAAGACCAAGCTTAGATCATTGTAAAATTTTTGGATGTATTGCTTTTGCTCATGTTCCTTCATAGGTTAGAGGCAAGATGGATCCAAAGGTAGAAAGGTGTGTATTTATTGGAGATGACAACAATCAAAAGGGCTACAGGTTATACAACCCTACCAACAAAGGATTCTTGGTAAGCAGAGATGTAGTTTTTGATGAGAACAATTCATGGTATGAACTGATCTTGAAGAAGATTTTCCAAAGCTTGGTAGAGAACAACCAAAGATTGAAGAACAAGACACCTCAGAGGATGATGAAGAATCTCAGATGGAAAAGATCAAAGCATGGAAGTCTAAAGGTAAAGCAAAATTGCAGGAACTTGGACATGAGGCAGAATCATCACATCATGGCCTAAGAAGATCTATGAGAGAAAAGAAAAAACCAGAAAGCTATGGGTTTGACACCTCATTAGTAACTAAACATTCTATCTACATAGCACAGGACATAAACCAAGAGGAGCCATCATCATTTGAAGAGGCCAAAGCAAAAACAGAATGGAAGCATGCAATGAAGGAAGAGATTGAAGCGCTTGAGGAAAACAACACTTGGGATTTGGTGCCCAAGACTTCATCCATGAAGGTAATAGGCTCAAGATGGGTCTATAAACTCAAGAAGAATTCTGATGGTTCCATTAACAGGTATAAGGCAAGGCTTGTAGCAAAAGGCTTTGCACAAACTCAGGGAATTGATTATGAGGAGACCTTCTCTCCTGTGGCAAAGATGCCTACTATTAGGTTTTTGCTTAGTATTGCCTCTTCCAAGAATTGGAAGATACTTCAACTAGATGTAAAGAATGCATTCTTGAATGGTTGGATAACAGAAGAGGTATATATGGCACAACACCTTGTTTTGAGAATCAAGTTTATCCTGATTATGTGTGTAGACTTAACAAAGCATTGTATGGTCTCAAGCAAGCTCCAAGAGCTTGGAATTTTAGGCTTGTTTCATTCTTGCAGGACAAAGGCTTTCAACCAAGCAAAGAAGATCCTTCACTCTTTATTAAAAAGAGTAACTCTGAGGTCATCTACCTATGTGTATATGTAGATGATATTATATTGACAGGAAATGATGCAGATGGTATGAAGAAGATTAAAGATCAAATGAGAGAAGAGTTCAAGATAAGTGATTTGGGTTCACTTACCTACTTCCTAGGTTTGGAAGTTGTCTACAAAGATCATGGTTTGTTTCTCACTCAAAGAAAGTACATTAAGGACATGTTGGCAAAATTCAAGATGCAAGATTGTACGATTGCAGGTACTCCAATGGAGGTCAATCACAAATTGAGCTCACATGAAGGTGAAATCATAGAGGACATCACATCATATCAAAGTCTAGTGGGTAGTCTCAACTATGCCACATTGACAAGAGTAGATATATGTTACAGTGTGAGTGTGCTAAGTCAATTTATGCACACACCAAGGAAACCACATATGGATGCTGCCAAAAGGATTTTCGAGTATCTCAAAGGAACCATAAATGAAGGACTTTATTATCCTTATGTATCTGATTTAGGTTTGAAGCTATTTTTTGATGCAGATTGGGCTGGCTCCAAAGATGATAGAAGGAGCACTTCAGGTTATCTTACCCTTGCAGGTTCAAAGCTTATTTCATGGTCATCCAAGAAGCAACCCACAGTTGCTCTCTCTTCTACTGAAGCTGAATACAGAGGTCTTGCCATAGCTACTCAGAAAGCTATGTGGATGAAGACATTATTCAAAGATCTTGGATTGGAGTTTGGAACTCCAACTATTTTTGGTGACAATATGAGTTCTATTCACTTAGCTGCTAATCCTATTTTTCATGCAAGGACTAAACATATTGAAGTTCATTATCACTATGTACGACAGAAGGTTCTAAGCAAAGAGATTCAAATATCATATGTGTCCACTCATCAACAATGTGCAGATATTCTAACCAAAGCATTGGATGGTACAAAGCTTTGCAAATTCAAGGCTATGATTGGTTTGCAGGTAATCTTGGAAGATTGAAGACCTCAAGCATACTTGGCTTGAGGGGGAGCTGTTGGAGCAAGTCTATGACAAGCCTAAGTATTGGCTTGAGTCCCACAAAGTCATAAAAGAAGCTTCAAAATGAAGACTATGTAAAGTTCACTTGTGAACTACCTCTTGTAACTTTTGAAGAGTTTACTTAATGTAAAAGTGAAAGAATCTTAAGTGGTTGAGTCCACTTGATCAAGAATGGCAAGAGGAGCCATGAATTCGTGATTTGTGGTAGGTAGAGAATCAAATCAATCATTGATTGATTGGAGAGTGATTGAGGGAAGTTAGCCTCCCAAACTCAACTATAAATAGATGACAGTTTTAGTCGTGGTTAGAGAGACCTATGTGAAGACCTCCAAGAGCTGAGCTTTATGCTATATCAAGGTGTGATTCCAAGGCACACATATGTATCAGTAAGTCCATTGTATTGTACAAGCAATATATTTTCATTTTCATTATCATTTGGGTTCATATTTCCATGTTCTTGTGAAGTGTACTACTCACTGCCATATCTCTCAGTTTTCTCAGTCAGATTGAAGAGATGGTTTCTCTGAGCTTGGTGCATAATGTTCAGTGATTTAACTTGTTAAAGTTAGCTCTGTAAGTCTACTATATGCTCACCAAGTTTCATTTCATTTGGAGGTTGCAATCTTCAGTTATGTTTGATTGAAGTCAACAGTGTTTGTTCATCTTCACTTCTATGTCAGGTACCTGATTTTTTCACTCATCTTGTCAGAGCCATTTCTCAGTGGTTACTTATCCAAATGCAATGATTTAAAGCTTGTTGGATTCAGCTTACTGTCTAGTATAACCACACAAAGTTTCATAATCATTGGATTCCTACATTTGGTGTTATGTGCATTTTGCGGCTCACTGGTCTCAAACTGTAGCAGCCCATGAAAGTCGGAATGGTGTCATCACTTGTTAAAACTCATTCTCAGTGTGTGGTTTATTATTTTTGATGAGATTACTCTTGAAAGTTAGCTCTTTAAGCTACCTAGACTTCCCCAAGAGGAATTAAGCTAATTGCTTCTGTGCTCAGAGAATTATGTAAAACACTGGACAGGTGTATGAACCAAGAATAGCAAGTTTTCACCTCTGAGCTAACTCCAACTTATCTATTTTGATCTATCTTTTTGAGAGTGATCTTCCAAGGTACATAGGGTGTCTAATACATCCATTGGCAAGCTAAAAGGGCCCACCATATACTCCTGGAGTTCATTTGGCTGGTGTAGATCAAGAATTTTGCAACACCTCTTCATCTTCAAGCACATACCTATCCATCTCTTCACACGAGTGTCATAGCAACTAGCCCAATGAGAGTCAAAAAAAGCATGCATATCTGGCGGTAGTGATCCCCCCTTGGGATAAAACAACCCAAGTAGCCGAGTACCACTCAAGTAGCGAAAGATATGCTTAACCACCTACCAATGCTTGACTCCTGGGCAATGCATAAACGTGCTCATCTATGAGACAGAAAACTGAATATCTGGCCGAGTAATGCATAAGTAAATCAGGTACAGAGCCTTCAAATTTATGATTTTTTTGAACACCACCTTCATGAGTTCAAAGATCCTCATACACATGTTTGCAACTATGTCAAGTACATTCTTGAATTCAGGTGTCCAATGGTGTAGTATTGAGATCACGTAGGCAATAGTCAGTGTCCCATTCGGTGGAGCAAAGTAAGGGTAATTTTCCCAATTAGAGCAACCTTTAGTAGTGTTTACCTTGAATGTGAACTCGTGCCATGTCTGTTTGTGTGGTACTAGGAAGTAGCAAGGATTGTACTTTGTGTATAAAGGTGCATTGGAACATGTGCATATCATCTCTAGGAATGTTTCTAGTAATCTTTCATATCAGTTTGGTTGAAATATTGTTCCTTTTTGTGCCCTTCTAGGAGGTCCTTTGGCACTAAGTTGCAAAAGTGGGTGCCTTTCCAATCATCCATTTGATCTCTACATTGTAGTCAACAAGGAGTACAAAATGGGGCCCGTATTGTAGCTCACACATAGTCATGAGTCGTCAATTGATCAAGTGCTCCAAATATTCTAACTTCAGTATCATTTCTCTAACATTTGGCAATGATTGAATTTGTATGGCTACCCAATCATCATGTGTTCTACCTATTTCCTCTATGCGCTTGAGCCGTTGAGGTACCTGAGTTTCGAATGTGTCCTGACCTTCTTCTATCACATGGCCCCCTAGCACTAGTTACACCTCATAGGTGTCTTCAAATGTCTCTTATACAAGAATCTCAACTAGCTTTTTAGGTTCCGATTCTATAGATCATGCAGGGGTGATTCAAACTGCTCTAACTTTTCTTACAATTCCTCTATTTTCTTTTGAAGATTTTCAACTTCTTTAGTGTGCGCTAGAAGGGGAATAGCCTTAAGTACCTGTGTACTTGTGGTGGCCAATGGGCTCTTGAGTTTCTCGCATTCTTCTTCCATCTTTGCATATGACTCATTAGGAGAAAAAATGAACCTTGTGGTGGCCTTGTAAGGATTCCTAATTTTAAGGGATTAAGCCTTATCTTGTTCTTGCCTGAGGGAGCAAAGTGCATTTAATAGAGCACTTTTTAAGTAGGCTGGACTAGGATTTTTTTTTAGGCCCAAATAGGGTCATCTCTCTCTTCTATAAAAGAAAGAGAGAGATTGCACTTTGCACATTCTCATCAAATCCATCCATCTTTGTGAATAAGAAAATGTTTTTTTTAATGTCACATATTTAGTTATTGCTTACTAGAAAGGGCCTATTTCTTAATATACATGTCATAAGTTACTTTTTTATATAGACTTTTTAATAAAATCACTCAAAATAGTTCTTTTTCCAAATTCCCTCCAAAAGTAAAGTGTCACATTATCAAACTCGCAACTTTCTTTACCCCAAAAAATGAGTTTTTCAAATTTTTATCATTTTCACTCACATAGAATGGAAAGCCTCACCCTGACCCATACACATATCAAAAAAGTACCTTTCTCTATGTATAGATACTTCTTAGTCCATTATACATGTTATTTTGATTCTCTTCTCTCTCTCTCTCTCTCTCCCTATCTCTTACCATTTGAATTCTAGCAACCATGGGGTCAGTGGAACAATTTTCTCTAAGGAGAAGATGTAATAGTAATGAAATCACTCACAAGGAATATTTTTTGCCATGAGATGACAATATTCATGGACAAGTAGGTGGTTCATTCTTTCCTTGTGATCCAAGCTCTACTATTCATTTTACTTTCCAACATTGATTGACTATTGTCTAGGAGGAAAAATAAGCAATAACATCACTGGAAGCTCTTTCATGTGGAGTGGGAGCACAGAGACATCATATTCGTCCAATGAGGTATGTATGTTTCTTGATTCTCATATTTGCAAAAGAATTAAACCAATATTTCCCTTGCATAGGTAATTCATATGAGAAATAAGTGCTTCGCAACATCAAAGAAGCACTTTTAAATTGTTAAATAGTTTATTTTACTTCTCCTTCTTTTCAAAAGAATGACACCAATATTACACATTATGGATAGGCAAATGTGTGTGAAAGCAGTTCTCCATGCTTATATAATTTATTGATTAAAAAGATGAATTATAAAGAGGACATGATTGATATTGCTACATAATACTTACACATAAAAGAAAATATGCCTAGGTATGTTTAGCATGCAACCATGACTAAGGAGTCAATGAAGGAATCATATCCTTAGTTTATGAAGAACTCATATCCATATGCTTCTATTTGTACAAGACACAAAAAATAAATTTTTAATCTATAGAGGCTTCAGAAATCAATGTTTTTCTTCTAGAATAAAAGCTACCTCTATTGATTTTCTTTTTACATCCCTTTTTAATTTGATCTGATATATGTTTATCTTTTTGGTCCATGTTGTGGTGATAGATTCAAATTCACATTAAAGCTATGACGCATCAATGACTTGGAATAGTGATAAGTAAACTACATTCAGCATTCACATGTTGTTTGTTCTTTAGGTTGTGCTCATTTTATTCATTGAAATATTACATGTTATTTTTTCATATGTATCAATTTGTATCAATCAAGATTCTAGTATAGTAGTAATGGAAAAGTCCCACTATAGATCTCACAGTAATCTCTTAAAAAGTACATGTCATATTAGTAGTTCTATGCATGTTTACTAGTTGGAATAATACTCATTTGGTTTTCTTCAAACAAATTTTGCAAGACAATAGGGGGAAAGATGAACGCTACATGGGCCTTGTAAGGATTCCTAATTTTAAGGGATTAATCCTAATTTTGTTCTTGCTTGAGGGAACAAAGTGCATTTAATATAGTACTTTTTAGTAGTCTAGACTAGGCTTTTTTAGGCCTAAATAGATCCATGCTCCACCCTTTTGTCCAAAGCTAGTTTCATTCTCATGCAAGTTCACTTATCCCACATGCAAGGGAATTCTCCCAAACTCCATATAAGCAAGGCCTTCCTTCACTCCACAACAAGTCATTCCACTCTAGCTCATTGCCAAGAGTGTGCTCCCACTCCTCATGGAGTCTCCTTGCTCATAGAGCAATCTTTGTAAGTTCTTTTCCATTTTAATTCATTCATCATGTTTTGTTATCTTTTGTTCCTTCCTCCATAGCTTGTTAGATTTGTGCATGTGAGTAGAGTAGTAGTCCTTTTTCATTTCAACATGGTATCAGAGCATAGGTTATTTTTTTCCTTTGAGTTCATGTTCTTATTTTCTTCTTCTCCATTAACATAGGTGTATTTCGTTTCCCTCCCTCCCTCCCTTCTAATAAGAGTGCTTCTAAACAATATTCTATTTCATCATAGCACTATTCTATTTGTTTAGAGCTTCTTGTTCTTATCATAGTCAGTTTTGCTTCTTTGCAATAAAGATGTTTCTAAGCAGCAATCATTTCAAGAATACGTGCTCTGTTGAGCATTCCACTTTGCAATAAAAAGTTTTTATGAACACTTCAAAAGAAGAGCTTGGAGTATGTTGGCATGGGCAAGTGCCCTGAAGAAGAAAGTCCTTACACTCGATAGAGACAGAGAAAGAGAAGAAGATGCAGCAGCATTAGCCCATGACAGAGAGAAAAACGGCAAAGACTGCCATGTCAAAGGTCATTAGCAGCCAACATTCACAAGAAAATCGAATACTGTGTAATGTTATTATAGCTTCGCCCAGAAGGTGTATTCAGTGGAAACAAGTGGTCAAAAGTTATAATCTCCTGTAGAAATGAAGAATTGCTCATTGCTCAATTGAAGAGTCTGAGGTGAGAGATCAAAGCATCTATGGTGCTACAGACAAAAATACACGCAGTGTACAAAGTGTCTCTTCCAGCGCTCTCTCACCGGAGCTACAGGACACGTGGTGCATAGAGAGAAGAGAGCGACATATTGGTTCCTTCTAAAGATATTTGCGAAATTGAACGTAGTTTGAAGCAATAGTTGCTCAGATAGCAGCTGTCCTACTGTCTCGCAGCCATATCTTCAATTTGGCATTCTGTCCTATCGCTCAATTTTCATCGACGAATTTCTCCGTGGACTCTCTAGCGAGCTGCTCAAGCCCAGGTTTACGATCTTTTCGTTTTCCACTTCAATGGTGCGCTCAAAGGATATTCACTCACTCCCGCATTCTGAAGTGCAGAGCAAATAGTAAAGAGCGAATGATTTTGCTGTCTTGATGAGCTCATCTGTGTAAGGTCCTACATGGATCAAGAAAGATCTAGACGAAGGGGTTGCAGTTGATGGCATGGAGGCACATTTCAGAGACCTTCCCAGGAACTCCAAAGATGAGAGAGCAATTGAGGACTGGGCAAGGGATGCCATGGGAGCTGAGAGTTGCGGATCAGTGAGCACGCAAGAATTTCAGGGGTCAGGCTAGCTTCCTCTACATCAGAATATGTAGATGAGTCCTTGTGGTTTCTTCATGGAACACAGAGAAAATGTCTGAAGACTCGGCTGCTTTACCTCCTCGCAGAGCATGCCTACGCTCTTCTCAGAAGCAAACGGCTCATATTCAATGATCTGAATCTGGCCACGCTAGTCACTCACAAAAACATAAGTAATGAGGTAATCGAGAGTCACTGGAGATCAGAGGGCCGGGTTTCTGACAGAGGCACAGCCTTCGAAGACCATCTATGGCACAACAATTCCAGGTAGAACTCAATGAATAAGGGCGTCTAATCTTAAAAGACTCAATCATGAATATCAGCCAATAAAAATCTAAAGTTTGAATGAGAGGCTGCCTGCTTGGTGAATTAAAAGAGATGCGTTGCTTCTGTACTTTTGAGAAGATTTGAGAGAGGAACCAGAAGTGAATTTTGGATGAAGTGAAAAAAGAAGCATTGAACCTAACACTTTGTGTTATTCACCGAACAACAAGCATTTGTATTGCTTTCTATTTACTTATAGAAGGTGACGTGCAATTGGTTGTGGCACACAAATCATAAGTATTTGTAGCGTTGGCTTAAGATTTTAGAATCATTCAAGCTTATAACAACTTCGTTTAGACATTCCTTAGTGCACATATATCAAAAGCTCTCTTGTAAGGGATTAGACACCACCATGCATATGCATGGTAGGGCCTTCCCAAATTCTTCCAGGTTTGAAGCTAGTATACTCTAAAGTGATTTGTAATCCAAAGAGTTAAAATTTTATTGAGCTCCAAATCACTCAAGCCCCATGTAAAGGGATTAGACACTGCCACAACAAAGTGGTAAGACCTTCCCTATGACTTGAAAAAAATGATACTCAAAGCCCACTACAAGGCCAAGGAGCTCACAAGACAAAGGCTACATGAATAACAATAGAGCCAAGGGAAGTCTACAACAACAAGAAGAGGACCCTACAACAGATCCCATCAATGGATCCCTGGAAGGCTATATCAACATCAAAATCAAAGGTGGCAAATGGACCAGAAGCACTACCGACCCCATGATGTAAACCCTTGTACATGTCTAGGGATCCCATATGTCCCTAGATCCCAAATAAAACCACTTGGATCCCAAATGTCCAAGTATATGTCTTGGGATCCCATATGTCCCATATTAAAAACAAAAGGGTCATCACATGGAGGGGGGGTGTTGAGAGATCCATGCTCCACCCTTTTGTCCAAAGCTAGTTTCATTCTCATGCAAGTTCACTTATCCCACATGCAAGGGAATTATCCCAAACTCCATATAAGCAAGGCCTCCCTTTACTCCACAACAAGCCATTCCACTCCAGCTCATTGCCAAGAGTGTGCTCCCACTCCTCATGGAGTCTCCATGCTCATAGAGCAATCTTTGTAAGCTCTTTTCCATTTTAATTCATTCATCATGTTTTGTTATCTTTTGTTCCTTCCTCCATAGCTTGTTAGATTGTGCATGTGAGTAGAGTAGTAGTCCTTTTTCATTTCAACAGTCTAGACTAGGCTTTTTTGGGCCTAAATAGAGTCATCTCTCTCTTGTGCAAAAGAAAGAGAGAGAGATTCCACTTTACACATCATCAAATCCATCCATCTTTGTGAATAAAAAAATGAACTCTTTTTGAAAAGTCACATATTTAGTTATTGCTTATTGAAAAAGGCCCATTTTTTAATATACATGTCAAAAGTTACTTTTTCATACACATTTTTTGCAAAAAACACTCCAAATAGTTCTTTTTTCAAACTCCCTCCAATAGTAGAGTGCCAAATCATCAAACTCGTAACTTTCCTTACCCCAAAAAATGCGTTTTTCAAATTTTTATCATTTTCATTCACATAGAATGGAAAAGCTCACCCTGACCCACACACATATCAAAAAAATATTTTTTTCTATGTACAGATACTTTCTAGTCCATTATACATGTTATTTTCATTCTCCTCTCTCTCCCTCTCTCTCTCTTACCATCTGAATTTTAGCATCCATGGGGTACACGAACAATTTTCTCAAAGGACAAGATGTAACACTAGTGGAATCACTCACAATGAATATTGTTTGCTTAGAGATGACAATATTCATCTCCAAGTAGGTGGTTCATTCGATCCTTGTGGTCATTACACTATTCATCTACTTTTTCAGGAGAAAAAAATTAGCAATACCATCATTGGAAGCTGTTTCATGTGGAGTGGGAGGAGATAGACCATATTCTCCCAACTAGGTCTGTATTTTTCTTGATTCTCATATTTGCAAAAAAAATGAAACCAATATTTCCCTTTCATAGTAAATTCATATGAGAAATAAGTGTTTCATCAACACCAAAGAAGTAGTTTAAAATTTCAAACCATTTATTATACTTACTTCTCCTTCTTTTCAAAATAATGACACCAATATTACACTCTATGGATAAGAAAATGTGTGTGAAAGCATTTCTTCATGCTTATTGAATGCATTTATTAGGAAGATGTTTATAATGAGGATGTGATTAATATTGCTACAAACTACTTACACATAAAAGAAAATATGCCTAGATATGTTAAGCATGCAACCATGACTAAGGAATCAATGAAGAACTCATATCCTTAGTTGATGTAGAATTCATATTAATACGCTTTTGTTTGCACAAAACAAAAAAAATCAATTTTTTATTTATAGAGGCTTCAAAAATCCATGTTTTCTTCTACAATAAAAGCTACCTCTACTAATTTTATTTTCACATCCATTTTTATTTTGATCTTATATATGTTTATCCTTTTGGTACAGGTTGTGGTGATAGACTCAAATTCATATTAAATCTAGTGATCATCAATGACTTGGGATAGTGAAGGGTAAAGTACATTCTACATTTAGATGTTGTTTGTTTCATAAAGGTTGTGCTCATTTTATTCATTGAAATATTACATGTATTCTCATATGGAACATTTGATGTATCAAATAGTATCAACCATGATTCTAGTACACTAGTAATCGAGAATTTGAGCCATATTTCTATTAATAATTTCTTCAAAAATACACATCATATTAGCAATTTTATGCATGTTAAGTAGTTGGAATAATAGTAGGTTTTCTTCAAAAAAATTTTCAAGAGTTTTAAAATTAGACATCCTTTCATGAAAATTACGACACAAGGTTGCAAATAAAAATTGGATGCTATCAACAAGACCTTTGTATCATCATCAATGTCATGCACAAAAATTTTGTGAGGGTTTAACTTGGAATTGAAGTTAAATAAAAGGCATCATTTGATTATTTTATACTAACATTTTTTTGTGTTATATCCTATCCATGTTCAAGGTACACAATGGCCACCTTGGATGCAGCCCCATCAGAGAGGATGAAATGGTCTTCATGCAGCAAAGGTCACCATATAGTCAGAGAGTGGTTCAATATGACAACGTGAAGTCAATTAAAAGTGTAAAAGTATCTCATAGCCCCATTCATATAATAATTCATGAGAGCATGATGAAGATCAAACCCTACAAACATGACCATTCAAATGAAGATCTGAAGGACATGCACAAAGGGGAATAATAGATCCATTGCTTATTGGTGATGAGCTATTTAAACTCAATATACCTCCAAATAGAACATGGCTGATGAAATATGAAGTAGCCATTCCAACTCATCCAAAAAGGAGAGCTTGAAGGAACCATCATGGAACATAAGCACAGTCCAACATCACATCAACAAGATGCTAGAGAGTCACTACTACAAGGTCAAAGCACACTACCCACATATGACAAAAGAGAGAAAATAAAATATATGCCATAAATGTGCCACAATGTCAATCAAGGCATACATATAAAATGAATGCGTTATCAACAACATTATAAATCATACGTAGCACAACCTAAAGTTGGTCCTAATGTGAAAGCAATAGAAAAGTGAGGAAATATTATAGATCCTTTGTGCTTCAAATTTAACTCATTGGACTATGGATATAATCAATATCACTTCAAGCCATCTAAGAGAGGAAATAGATGCATTACTTCTATTTTGAAAGATGTTAACTTGTGTATAGTTCATATGAAGATGACTATACAACCCAAGAAACAAATGGATCCATATATGATTATGTAATAGTTCTTATTGAAGAGAAACATTTTGTAAATTTAAATTTTCATTATGATAATCTACTTTTTTCATAATTTTTCTTACATATGCTCAAGTCCACATTGATATATATCATTTGTTCACAATTGTATCCACTTGGTTCAAGATGGTATGTGTGCAAACCAAATCGCTTAAGATTCAAAACTCATATTTCCATTGTTCAATTATGTTGTGCACACAATATGTTCCATGTCACAGACACAAAGGAAGCCATCTTGGAGCTTAAAATCTATGAAAACTTTCATATCTCATGGCTGGCTCAGAATTTGGAGAAACTAATCCAACCATCGCATCCAGAACATGCCGAAGCCCTTCGATTGACTATTGACAGCTGGTTTTTGAGGAACTCAAAAAAAAATGACAGCAAGAGAAATGCGGGATAGGCCTCTACAAAATTTTTGTAGAGGCCTATCCCGTGTTTTTGTGGCTGCCCTTTATTTAGTGCTTTTGATGTCATGGAAGGTGACGAATGGTGGAAATATAGATTATTTCTTGCAAATTTTAGGGAAATTGATAAACTATCGAATCTAAGAAACTAGATAGGACCATATACAACTATGTGATCATTCTTCTTGATGAGATATTTTGTAATTTGAAATTATGTTACTATTAATGTACTTTGTCATGATCTTTCTTACACAAGGTCAAGTCTACATTGTTATATATCATATGTTCACAATTTTATTCAATCAATTCAATATGTTCTATATGCAAAGTAAATCATTTATGGTTATAGAAGTATATTTCCATTGGTAAATTTAGTTAAGCACATAGTGAGTTTCATGGACCTTAAATTTGTAATAATAAAGTTTCATATCCACTAGAACTAAACTTGCATGGCCTCAAAAGCACCAAAAAAAGGGGAGCCACTGAAATGCAGGATATGCCTCTGCAAACATTTTGCATAGGCCTATCCTGAATTTTTGTGGCTCCCCTTTTTATAGTGCTTTTGAGGCCATGCAAGGGAGCCAGTATAGACAAACATAGTCAAGAGAGGTAAAATAATTTGCAAACTTTAAGTTCTGATAATATCTTTATGACTGGAAGTCTTGTTGAGCCTCCAAACCCCATAGACTACAAAAAACCCCCTTTGCACTCCTCCCATTAAGGTTCTATGGGGAAATTTCATGGCACCGAAGGGTGCTTATTTTCACCTTGAACATCAACCCAATGGCCCAAAAGTTTATGCCCCACTTACGTCACGGCCGTGATCAAAAAGAGCATCTATTACCATCAATGTTCACATACAAACCTCATCTATCTTAGAAGTTAGGGTTCCATGGATGTCTATGCTCTCAAATTGGTTTCTCCTCATAATGGGAAATTATAACATAGAGCACTATGGATCATTTGTGGTTACTTGAGGATTAATTATTAATTATATCTTACATGAATGACCTTTTTGAGTTATATGATTTGTAATTTCAAATATCATAAATGACCACTGTTGAGAAAATTAACCAATAAAATGCCCATGAACTTGAACATACTATGTATAAAAGTGAAAATTCAATACTCATGAATGCACATTAAAATGTAGAGTTGTAGACTCCAAAAATGTGAAAGTAGTCATGTTTTGATTACAAATATCAAATCTTACAAAATCTTCAAATTATCAATATCAATGATTGTACAACTTCAAGTGCTTGCAAATGCAAGAAATGGTCACAAGATTTGTGGCACTCCTCCATGGTGTTAAGTATTTATAGAAAATATCTAGATCTAGAAATATTTTTAGATCTCCTCTATGGGGTTAAAGATGTTTCAACAAGGCAGAAGACATCAGAGACCTTTTTCTCTCATGCCCATACTTAGTTTCGAAGAATGTGAAAAGATTCCCCATGCTAAACAAACCGACCAGCTAGAAACAAGACATACTTGGTGATGCTCTTGAATGTAATCAAAAGCACAACCATCTACAAAATTTGGAAGGAAAGATGTGTTATTGACTCAATTGCTCCTCCAAAGACTAATCCATTGAGAAATCTATAGATTGCATGGTTAGAAGAATAACAACTTTGGGAGGAATCCACCCTTCAAACACTGGAGATTGTTTCTAGAATAACAAGATGAAAGAGACTGGATCTTGCATGAAAGGGATAGTAGCCTAATCAGCCTTCTTTGAAACTCCCTTCAAATTTCTTCTATTTCTCGCATTTTTTTAAGTTAAACCTATTTCAGAGAAAGAAAAGGGAAATCATCACATAGAAAAAGATATTTGACAATAAATACCGACCTTGTTATCGTTCAATTTTGAATACTTGGTCACTCTAGATTCAGACTAGAATAAGTATTGATGATCTTTAAAAATCCAAAAATCGCTATGTGCATTGGGTACAACATATGTATGTATAAAAATGGGACTCTTTCATGAAGATAGTTGAGCAAAAGCTACATGTGAAATGACTAATGATTAACCATCTTCATGCAATCTTTATAATGTATTTGATTTGTAAGAGTATGAAATGGTTGTTCCTTCCACCAAGATATAAGGAGGCATAGCTGATACATTAAAAAAAAGTGTAGATAGCTTAAGAAAATATTGAATGCCATCTACAATTCAAAAGCTTGTAGAAATACTCATAATTCATAAAGACTCTGACCATCTAAATAAGATCCACAGCAATATTGACAAATAAATCTTAAAACACATGTAATTTAATTTTGATTTATAAGTATATGTTTCCATCTTCTACACAAAATATAGGATGCACTATACATTAAGCCATGCCCACTTTAAACCTATAAGATAATAAATACTTTTGATCTCTAACCTTCCAAAATATTTTGATATAATGGGTACAACATATGCATGTATGTAAAAGAAAACACCATCATTAAGAAATGATTAATGCAGCAAAATGACTGATGCCTTAAATATTCCATGCAATGTTTTGAATGTACCTATAAGGTTATGGAATGGTTGTTCTTCCAACTACATAGAATGAAATATATCCAAACCACAAACAAAACATATATAGATAGGTTAAACACATATTAAATGACATCAACAATTCAAAAATCCACAAAAATGCTTTGATCTTCATGCAATTCCTAGAAAGTACCTATAAGCTTATGAAGCGGTTGCTCATCCACCAAAGTAGAAGGAAATATATCTGTAACAAATGAAAGCATACTTAGATCCATCAAATATATATTCAACACTATAAACCATGCAATATTGTAAAGTAATACTTACAATTACTAGGATATCTCATTCTAGTCGAGTTTTTAGTTTCATAGTTGCCATTTCAAGACAATCTGTGCAATAACAATGATCCCGTTGTCTTTGTGGTTCTTGAAGCCAAGTATCTTTCCCTTCTAATGAAGATCTAAGTTTCCAAGATCTCTCACTTGATGAGCCCCATATCTAGAGGGATGCATGTACACCCATGCACCTTCATAGTAATTGTTTGGCATGCATTGTCCATCTATAGCTTTGATATTGTGACACCTTGATGTGCAAACTTCATCTTTTGGTTGCTTGCAACCTTTAGATGTTGGCATTGGAGTTCAAGGTCTCCACTCTACAATAGTAGCTCAAGATGGGAGATGCAGATAGCTTGGAATATAGACACAAGAGCTTCAATGGTGTGCTACACAAGGAAACTAGTGGAAAAAAGTTGTCTTTTTGGGACCTAGTATGAAATATGAGGTTTAGGCGGGAAAACCTCTTTTTCGAGATTTTTTGAAAAAAAACTTTTTTCCAACTGAAAACATGCAGGGATTTCAAAATTGTGGTAAAAATTAGCACTTTTGGCCCTAAAAATTTAATGGGGGGTCCATTGTCAGGTGTTATGATGAGCTTTTAAACTTTTAAAAAAATTTGAATTTTTGGGCCCAGCCTAGTTACGAGGTTCCTTCTCTCTCTTGAGGAAACTCATTAAATATGGGGGAAACTTGTCCCTTCTCCACCCTTTAGCCTATTATTTTATAGGGTATAAACTATGGCCACCACCCTCTTTTGATTGGTCCATCACTAATCACTCCTTAATCTAAAAGGCCCATGCAGGGTTCATTTTTTCCCCTAATGAGTTTGACAATTAGAAATGTTTTCATGAAATGACAACACAACATTGCAAGTAGAAATTAGAGGCTATCAACAAGACCTTTGCATCATGGTCAGTGTCATGCACAAAACATTTTTGAGGGTTCAAATTGAAAATGAAGTTATATAAAAGGCATCATTTGGTTATTTTATACTAACAAGTTTTTGTGGTCTATCCTATCAATGTTCAAGGTACACAATGACCACCTTGGATGAAGCCACATGATAGAGGATGAAGTGGTCTGCATTCAATAGAGGTCACCATACAACCATAGAGTGGTTCAATATGAAAAAGTGAGGTCAATTAAAAATATCAAAGTAGTTCATACCCTCGTCCATAGAATCATTCGTGAGGGCATGATGAAGATCAGCTGCCACAGATGTGACCATTCAAATAAAGATGCTAAGGAATTGCACAAAGGGGAAGAATAGATCCACTACTGATTGGTGATGAACCATTTGAACTCAGTATTCCCGCAAATAGAACATGGCTGATGAAACATGACGTAGCCATTCCAACTCATCCAAAAAGGAGAGCTTCAAGGAACCATCATGGAACATCAGCATATTCCATCAAATCAAATAGAGGCTATAAATTCACTACTATAAGGTGAAAGCACACTACCCACATATGAGAAAAGAACATATGCCATAAATTGTGTCACAATGTCAATCAAGGCATACATGTAAAATTAATATGAATTATCAACCACATCATAGGTCATATGTAGAAAAACCTAAAGTTGCTCCTAATGTGAAAGCAACAAAAAAGTGAGCAAATATTATAGATCCTTTGTTCTTCAAATTTAATGTGCTAGACTATGGATATAATCAATAGCACTTCAAGCCATCCAGGAGGAAGGAGATTCATTCCTTACTTCTATTTTGAAAGATATTAACTTTTGTGTAGCTCATGTGAAGATGATGACCGTACAACCAAAGAAACTAGATGGGACCATACATGATTATGTAATCATGCTTGTTGAAGAGATACATTTTCTAAGATGAAATTTTCATAATGATAATCTACTTTTTCATCATCTTTCTTACACATGCTCAAGTCCACATTGATCTAAATCATATGTTCATAATTGTATGCACTTTCTTAGAGATGGTATGTGTGCAAAACAAATCACTTAAGATTCAAAGCTCGTATTTCCATTGTTCAACTAATTTGTGCACATAATAAGTTTCATGAACCTAAAATTTGAAAGAAAGGAGTTGTATTTCCACTAGCCACATGGTATTCAAATGTCCTAGGAAGAAGATACAAGTTGGGTTCAAGACCTCCATGAACACCATCCCACATCAAAAGGATCATCATCAGAGTCAAAAGAGGAGTACTATCGATCATGAGAATTATGGCGTTGATTCTATACCTAGATATACTACAAACCCTTTCTAGTTCCATCATGGCTAACCATCATCATCGTGTTCTAGTAGAACATATCAAGAGCTCTACAAAGACCAATAGCTATGAAGATTTGAGTTCTAGAAAATCTCATAGTTACATAATTGCTTCGTGTGGAATCATCGCTTTGAGAGGGAGGTGATGTCACACACACAAAGGAAACAATCCTAAAACCTTCAATTCTATGTAAATGTATATATCTCATGATTGGTTTAGAATTTGGAGAAATTGATCCTACCATCGTGTCTGAAACATGTGAAAAACCTAAGATTGATTGTCTATTTTTCTGATTCTGACATCTAGAGCTTTGATAACCTCAAAAAATATAAAAAAAAAGGTGCAACCACAGAAACGCGGGATAGACCTATGCAAATTTTTTGCTGAGGCCTATCCCATGTTTCTATGGATACCTCTTTTTTGGTGTGTTGAGGTCATGCAAGGTCCTCAATGGTGGAAATAGAATTATTTCTTCCAAATTTTAGGGAAATCGATGAACTATACAACCCCAGAAGCTAGATAGGACCATATATGACTATGTCATTATTATTCTTGAAGAGATGTCTTGTAATGTGAACTTATCTTATTGGCCATAAATTTTTTCATAACCTTTCTTACAAATGCTCAAGTCGACATTGATCTATATCATATGTTCACAATCATATACACTCAATTCAACGTGCTATGTGTGCAAAGCAAATCATTTATGGTTATAAACTCATTTTTCCATTGGTAAATTGAGTTGAGCACATAATGAGTATCATGGACCTTAAATTTGTAATAATAAAGTTTAATATCCACTAGAAATAAACTTGCATGGCCTCAAAAGCACTAAAAAAGCCATCCATAGAAGCACACGATAGGCCTCTACAAAATTTTTGTAGAGCCGTGTTTTTTGTGACTCCCCTTTTTTGCTGCTTTTGAGGCCATGCAAGGTTATTTTTAGTGGATATGAAAATTTATTCCTAAAAGTTTTAGGGCCATAAAACTTATTTCTAACAAGTCACTTACTCTATAGTGATCCATGCATATATAGCTTCTGCAAAGGGAGCGACTATAGACAAACATAGTCACACGAGATAAAATAGTTTGGAAAATATAATTTTTGAGCTTCATGTTAGGAAGTCTTGTTGTGCCTCTGTATCCTACATAAGGCATAAATCCCCCCTTTGAACTCCTCCTATTAAGGTTCTATGGGGAAATTCCATGGCACCAGAGGGCCTTTATTTTCACCTTGAATGACAATCGAATTGCCAAAAAGTTTATGCCCCACTTACCCCATTGCCTCAATCACAAAGACCATCTACAACCATAAATGTTCACATATAACCCTTATCTAGATTTGAAGTTAAGGTTCCATGGGTGTTTCTACTCTCAAAGTGGTTTCTCCTCATAATAGGGGCCTTATAACTTAGAGCACCATGGATCATTTGTGGTTACTTGAGGATTGAGTATATCTAACATAAATGACCTTTTTGAGTTATATCCTTTGTAATTTCAAACTTCATAAATGATCATCTATTGAGAAATTTAACCAATAAAACGTCAATTAATGTGAACTTGAAAATACTCTATATAAAAGTGAAAATTGAATAATCACCAAGAGACATTGCAAATGCACAATTGTAGACTATAAGAGTGTGAAAGTAGAAATGTTTTCATTACAAATATCAAATTTTAAAAAAATTACAAGTTATCTATATCAATGATTGTACATCTTGAAGTGCTTGCAATGGAAGAATCATCACAAAATTTCTGATGCTTGTACATGGTGTAAAGTATTTATGGACCAACTCTAGATCAAAATGATTTTTAGATATCTTAGTAGGAAAAAAGGCATCAAAGACATTTTTGTTCTCTTGTCCATACTTAGTTTGGAAGAATGTGAAAAAAGCCCTCATGCTAAACGAAATGATTAGCTACAAACAAGACATATTTGGTGATGCTCTTCAATGTAACCAAAAGCAAAGACCTCTAGAAAACTTAGAAGGAAAGATGTGTTATTAACTCCACTTGCTCTTCCAAAGACTGATCCATTGAGAAATCTATAGATTGCCTAGGTAGAAGAATAAGAAATTTGGAAGCAATCCACCCTTCAAACAGTCAAAGTTGTTTATCTTCACGAATAACAAGCTGAAAGAGAGTGGATATTGCATGAAAGTGACAATAGGCTAATCAACCTCCTTTGAAATTCCCTTCAAATTTCTTCTATTTCTCTCATTTTTCTTAAAGTTAAACCTATTTCAGAGAAAAAAAGAAAATCATCATATAGAAAAAGATATATGGAAATAAAATGCCAACCTCATTTATAGTTCAATCTTGAAGGAATTAATTATATTTTCCACTCTCTTCACAACCTATGAACAATCAAAAATAAAATATAAGTATTACTTAAGAAAAAAATACTATAACATGTATAATAAAAACATTTGTAGCTTCCTAACCTTATGCCCTTATCAATATATCCTATATTCAAATAGATCATCAAAAATATTTTTTCTCCTAGTAAACCTTATAAGTCCTGAGTTGGATAAATTCACTCAAAAAATTGTTGCAATGTACATAAACGGAAAGAAAACTCCATCATCAAGAAATGTTTAATGCTATGCAATGGCTAATGCCTTCAAAATTTCATGCAATGTTCAGAATCTACTTGTAAGGCTATGGAATTTTTGTTCTTCCAACTACATAAGAAGAAATCTAGCCAAACCACAAACAAAACATATGTAGATAGGTTAAACACATATTAAATGCCATCAACAACTAAAAATTTTACAAAAATTCTCAGACCTTCATGTGATTCGAGGAATGCACCTGTAAGGTTATGAAGTGGTTGTTCACCCACCAAAGTAGAAGGAAATATATATGTAATAAATAAAAGCATATAGAGATAGGTCAAAGATATAATCAACACTATAAATGATGCATTATTGTAGAATAATACTTACAATTGATAGAATATCTCATTGTAGTAGAGTTTTTGAGTTTCATGGTTGCCATTTCAAGACATGTTGTGCAATGGCAACCATCCCATTGTCTTTGTGGCCACAATGAAGACCCAAGTTTCCAAGATGTCTACCTTGATGAGGCCCATATCTAGAGGGTTGCATGTACACCCATGCACCTTTTGAGTAGTCATGTAGCGTTCATTGTCCATCTGTAGCTTTGATATTGTGACACCTTAATGTGAGAACTTCATCTTTTGGTTGCCTACAGCCTTTAGATGTTGCCATTGAAGTTCAAGGTCTTCAATCTTCAATAATAGTTCAATATGGGAAATGCAGATAGCTTGGAATACAAACATACGAGCTTCAATGTTGTGCTACAGAGAGAAACTAGTGGGAAAAAGATATCCTTTTGGGACCTACTATCAAAATGTCAGGTTTAGGAGGAAAATACCTCCTTTCTAAGAATAAAAAAAAAGCCATTTTTTTCTTGTTCAAATCCTGCACAGATTTCCAATTTGTGGTAAAAAAGAGAACTTTTGACCCTAAAAAGTAATGGGGGTCCATTGTGAGGTGTTATGATGAGCTTTTAAACTTTTAAAAAAATTGGAATTTTTGGGCCGAGCCTAGTTATGAGATTCCTTCTCTCTCTAGAGGCAACTCATTACATAGGGGGGAAACTTGTCCCCTCTCTCCCCTTCAGCCTGGTATTTTATAGTTTATAGATTGTGGCTACCACCCTCTTCTGATTGGTCAATCACTAATCACTCCTTAATCTAAAAGGCCCATGTAGGGTTCATTTTTTTCGTAATGCCTAGGAAGTCTACATGTTCTTCAAGTAAGATTCTGATGTTTTCGAAGGGTAGATCTTGAAATTTGGTAGGACTAATAGTCGCTCTAGGGGTTCCTTCCATAACTACCTCCCAATTGTCATGGTCGTACCGTTGGAGACATTTATCCTCCAAACTTGCTGACAGGTGTCTTCTTAAAAGGTCCATATTGCACTATAACTTGGCAGTCTTGTCCATCTATTGGTGCAACATGATCTCCAAATTCTTGATTGCATTGGCATCCACAACTTGCAATCTTGAATTGAGTTCTTGATGTGGCTGGTGGAGTGTATCATACTCAGCTTGTATTTTGTGGTTGTCTTCTTCTAGTGATGTGACTCTATCATGTAAGCATTGTGATTCTGCTTGGAGTACAAAATTTGGTCCTTCCACTTGTTCACATTCTTGTTGTAATTGATTAGCACACTCAATCATAGTATTAATTGTAGTATTTACGAATGTTGATGCAATAGTTATACGTGGAATTGCAAGGATAATGGGAATGGGTGATGTGAATGTTGTGCATAAAGGTGTTATGGGTGTTGATGATGTTGGTGGAGGGAAGATGGGGGATTGTGGAAGTGTTGGTGGAGGGGGTGGTGTCATGGGTGGTGAGATGTCCATTGGTTTAGACAATATTGTGTGTGTGTGTGTGTGCATTCTACCATAAAAATGGGAATGGTAGGTGATGTGCTTGTTGTGTAAGTGTAGAGTGATGTTGCTACAAATGGGTTCGGGCCCATAGAAAATGGTGCTAGAGGGCAAACATGGGCTTCCATGAATGGAATGCCGAATGATGGTAAGGATCTACATTGACTTCCTTGTCCACTAGGTCCCTCTTGTCCTTCCCTTTGCCCTTAATCTCTTTGACTTGATTGTCTCATGCTTCCTTGTCTTGTCAAACCTCTTGGACCACACTGGCTACTGCCAACAGTATGGATATAAGATCAATATAGAGATAAATAAATGAATAGATAGATAGATCTATTTATAGATAAATAATGATAAATAGATGAATAATTGAATGGATAGATCAATAAGTGTATGGATAGATAGATGAATGTCTAGATAACTAAATGATAGATAGATGAATAAATATATAGATATATAATTATAGATAGATAGACCTATATATATTTATATATAAATAAATGATAGATAGATGAATAATTAATTGGATAGATAATTGAATAGATAGATAGATGGATACATAGATAGATGATTGAATGCATGGATGAAGTGATTAATATATAAATAAATATAGATAGATGGATCAATATATAGTGTGATAGTTAGATAAGTAGATTTATATATAAATAGAAAGTTTAATTATAATCTTGAAGTGAATCTATGTAGCTATTAAAAATGTATGAATCAAAAAATCACACATGCATAATAGTTCATAAACACTTCCTATAGTATGTATGATTCTTGTTTCATGAATGTATACAACTATTGTGATAGTAAGAGTCAAAGAATGAGACAATCACAATAGTTTCTATACACCTGTAACCTTATACTCAGTGAAATTATTCTCACATGAATCTAAGTGACTATTGTGAGAGTAAGAGTCAAAGAACCAAACCGTTCACAATAGTCCCTATACTCCGTATACTATTGAGAGAGTATGAATCAAGTTGGCAATTCAAACAATCTCAACAGATCTATTGCTAATAGCCCTATACTACTATGAGAGTAATAATCGATGTTGTGAATCAGGCAATCATAGTAGTGGTTTATTTTAAATTTGATTCATCAAATTATACAAGTAAGAAACACTTTCATGAGTCAAACATGTATATTTATCATGATTTAAAACATAAAAACCAATCACATGAATAGAAATCCTACATATGCAAGAGACACATATGTGAATAATAACATATGCATGACACACGATACCCATAAGAATGAAATAGAAAATAAATGAAAAATAAATAAATACATGAATGATATTATGAGGAAGGAGCTTTATGAAGGCTTTGGTAGTAGTAAAAGCTCTATCAACGTGCTAGAAAGCACATGCACAATAAGCTTTTTGATCGAATGAAAAAATATATATTTTTTTGCTTATCAAACACTTTTCAACCGAAAGCACTTTTAATCGAAAAATGTTTTTTATGCAAAATAAATTGATACTCAGATTTTTATTTGAGATTATATGGAAATCCATGAATAAAATGAACATATTCGATATTTTTCTTTTATTTGATGAAATAAATGCAACAAGGGTGTGGACAAGTGGTCATGATGCACACTTACTCTACTATCACCTTAGGAACCTTAGGATAACCCATGAGCTAGGGACCTTAACTAAGCAAGCCCTTACTCACAAGAAAACCCTAATGTCTTGTGAGTGAGATGGCAATGCAAATGAGTGAGTTGTCAAGAAAAAATGTCCCATCACTCGATCTTGATCGAAAAATTTATTAAGCTTTTGGGAATTATGCATGGTATATACTCGATCATCACGTGTTGAGCTTAATATTGCAATAGGCCTTGGCAGAATGTTGCTAATTCTTGGAACTTGCTTAAAACTTCTAAACCCTATGTTGACCTTCTACATGATACACATGCAATATGAAGACATTCTATGTGAGCCTATTACCTATTTGTCAATAGTTCCATTGTGTTCTTAATATTTCCATGATTCAAGGATAGTTCCATGGCATATATGCAGCTAGGAGTTATGGGATGTATGTTGTAATCCATATAAGAAGGAAGTGAACTTACGGCATTCTCATGTATTATAGCCACATCTATCCCATTATATCTTCTCCTCTATCATATTTTCCCTTAGCATATCCCTAATATCTAAGCATAGGAATTAGAATGAATTCTCTAACTCTAGAATGACTCATTTAATATAAAGATTATCTATGTGAACAATTTACTTTCTTGTAAATCTTCCACTATTTTCAACAACCCTATGTCACATGAGTCATGACATCCAATGTTATAATATATACACTACTGACCCACACTTTAAAGATACGTCATTTTGACAACTAGTGGAGCTTCCACTATCCCTTGGATGGATGAAAATCAGTTCATCTTTCATAATTTATTATTGATCCTTGTGGATCCGATTGACATAGTGTATCTATTTCGAGAATGTACTAGATCTCATGTGCTAATTGTTGGAGTTCGAGGTCTCAAGAAGCACATGATTATCACAAGGAAGAAGAAAGATCTTGGAGAACAACACAACAAAGAATGCATTACCAAGTGAATGAAAAAAAATAAGTGATCTGTTAGGGTTACAGGTGTATATACAAGCCGAGGGAAAAAAACCTCTTAAAGAGGGAAAAAAAGTGTTATAATGGTCCTCAGCCGAGGGAAAAAAACCTCTTAAAGAGGGAAAAAAAGTGTTATAACCGTCCTCTGTGTTCACACATCAGTACTGATATATATCAAAGAATCCCCCTTGGTAATGATGGAGGCAATAAAGGGTTGGCACTCACTTATAAGGAAGTGTCAAGCTATGTGAAAAGAAATCAATCCACAAAATGAAGTAAGCCCAGAGCTTTACGAAAATCTTGAAACTTCTCCCTAGGAAAAGATTTTGTGAAAAGATCAACAACATTATCCTGTTTGGGCACATAAGCCAAATTGCTCTCTCAAGAATAGAATCTCTCCTTGACATAATGATAGTGTACCTCAATGTGTTTTTTCTAAGCATGGAACACATGGTTCATTGCAACTCACCATGCACTCTCACTATAAGTGAACTTGGTGGTGGTAGAAGGTTGACCAAACCCAAGTGAGCCAAAAGGTGTCTAAGCTAGACACACTGAACACTCTCTTTGAAAGTTGTCCTATACTCAGCTTCACAACCAGAAGTAGCCACACTAGTCTACTTGTTGCTCAACCAAGACATGCATGAGCTACTGAGCATGAAGCAAAAATGATTGGTGGACACAGAAGTGTCATAGCAACCAACCCAGCTTACTTGAAAAGAAAAGCATGTAAATCTAATGGTAATGATGGAAAACGGTTTGCAATCTTGAGGACTAAAATGATGCAATGATGTGCCAATATATTTTGTTTGACACAGAGCTATTTCTGCATCAACTTGCATAAACTGAATTCCCAAATAATGATGGAAGTACCCAAAATTTGGCATCTCAAAAGAAGCATGCAAATCAGCCTTATATTCAGCAGGATGGTTCTCATGATGAGGATAGTTGACCACCATATCATCAACACATGTCAGAAGATGTCTTAGGAGCAATCTTCTGAAGAAGCATATTCAGAGTAGCTGATACTTGATTAAGCTTCTGTCGTTGGAATATATCCTTCAAACAAATGACCTTTTGTAATTACTTCACATCAACGATCTCTGTGCTTAGCTGCTCATTGCCAACTCCTATAATAAATATGCAAAATGTTAGATGAATATAAATGATGTGCATAACACAAACAAATTCAATAATTAAAATGATACTTACAAATTGGTAGCGCATAGTATCGTATCCACCGCTACCTAAATACGATGTTCCAACCGTATCTAAACGTGTGGCTGCCGCATCTCATTGTTGATGATATCGATCAGGAGTATGTTGCTGTTCATCCTAAATCGATTCCCACTCTTCAACATCTAACCACACATGCTTTGGTAAGCCTACTCTGAAAGCATCGCGAGCTTTGGATCGTCGATGATAGATCACCTCACGTGTTGTATGCTGAATCTAATTCGAACTCACAATAGGATGTCCATGTGCTAGCCGGTACTCTTCATATATCGCTTGTGTGATATAATTTTTGGAATCCCTATCCTATTCGCTCCATTTTAAAATTACAGAATGTCCAAACTCTATGGAGCAAAGTTGTTGAATGCGCTGATGCATGGACTTTCCGGCTGCATCCATGACTGGAGCTCCATTACGTATGTGATATATTTTGGAGTCGTCATGGTCATGCGCTCCCCAAGGTGTATGTGGAGGTCCCATCTGATCAAATGAGGAGATGTTAAAATGCATATGCATGTGTGTATGCATATGCAATTGTATGCATATGCATGTGTGTATGCATATGCATGTGTGTATGCATATGCATGTGTGTATGCATATGCATGTGCGTATGCATATGCTTGTGTTTGTATGCATATGCATGTGTTTGTATGCATATGCATGTCTGTATGCATATGCGTGTTTGTATGCATATGCATGTGTGTATGCATATGCATGTGTTTGTATGCATATGCATGTGTGTATGCATATGCATGTGTTTGTATGCATATGCATGTCTGTATGCATACACACATGCAAATGCATGTGTGTATGCATCGATTGCATGTGTGTATGCATATGCATGTATGTATACATATATTGCATGTGTGTATGCATATGCATGTGTGTATGCATATGCATGTGTGTATGCATATGCATGTGTGTATGCATATGCATGTTTGTATGCATATGCATGTGTGTATGCATATGCATATGGGTATGCATATGCATGTTTGTATGCATATGCATGTGTATGCATATGCATGTGTATGCATATGCATGTGTATGCATATGCATGTGTATGCATATGCATGTGTATGCATATGCATGTGTATGCATATGCATGTGTGTATACATATGCATGTGTGTATGCATATGCATTTGTACATATATGGGTGTGTGTGTGTATGCATATGCATGTGTTTGTATGCATATGCATTTGTGTTTGCATAAACACATGCATATGCATGTTTGTATGCATAAACACATGCATATGTATGTGTGTATGCATAAACACATGCATATGCATGTGTGTATGCATATGCATGTGTGTATGCATATGCATGTTTGTATGCATATGCATGTGTGTATGCATATGCATGTTTGTATGCATATGCATGTTTGTATGCATATGCATGTTTGTATGCATATGCATGTGCGTATGCATATGCATGTGCGTATGCATATGCATGTGCGTATGCATATGCATGCGTA
>CM035434.1:125725466-125890466 GCA_020310875.1 Ceratopteris richardii | reverse complement strand
TATTATTTTTTTAGGATGCTAACTGTGCCATTAATATTATCTTAGAAGGCCATTGAATAATCAAAAGCAATCCCATTTTGTTTTTTAAATGGTTTTCGGGAGTTAACCCAAGAGGCACTAAGCCAACTAAAGTTCCTATTTGGATTGAATTTCCAGATTTGCATGTAGAATACTATCCCTGGCAATTACGTGGCCTCATAGGAAAAGTGCTAGGACAAAGAAATTATGGCTTCAACCCTAAATGGGACCCCTAGTCATTGGTGAAACTTGATGTCTCCAAGACCATCAAGACCATTTTCACTCTTAAAAATACTAAGGGATGCAAATTACATGATCAGAAAATATTGTATAGAAACCTTCCAAATGCTTGCTTCCATTCATTAGGGGAAAAAGTGAACCTTGGTTGGGCCTTGTAAGATCCCAAATTTTCAGGGATTAAGATTAAAATTTTTAGGGTTTAAGAGCATAAGTAATACCACTGGTGGTTTTCTCAAATAATATATATATATATATATATATATGTATATATATATATAAACTCAAGGTGTAGTGGAATTGATTCTCATCCCTTAGATTGTTTTATATAAATGGCTAGGATTAAAAGAGTGGTGGATACTCGAATCATTGCTTGACATATTTTTGAAGGATAGTAGAGAGAGAATTTCAAGTTGAAGTCAATCTTAGCCATTCTCAACACAAACAAAGGGAAGCCTAGTCCTAGTCTAGCGGATTAAGAGACTAGATTAAGGCCACTACTCTCTCCTCATTGGTGGATCAATAATGAACCCTTAATCTAAAATGCCAAAAGAGGGCTCATTTTTCCCCTAATGTGCTATAAGCAAAGACACCTTATCAAAGATTGTCTTGTCTTGATTAAGAAGAATGGAGCCCAAGAAAAAGACATTGAGCTAGATAAAATTCAAGGGAGAGAAAATAAAAAGGTGGATCAACAAAAAATTGATGCTAGTAGTAAAAGGAACCTTAACAAAAGGTAAGAAAAGAAACCCTAATTGGATTGATAGATTTGATGTTCTTTTGAAAGAGGTGTCGAACCCCTTTCAAGTCTTGGGAGAAGGTTCTACTCCTGATAGTGCAGATAAATGAGAAGTTCCTCCTCTCCAAAATAGTACTAATTATGGGACCCCATTGGCTTCAAAAGGAGAAAATAAGCATAAGATAAATGAAGAAGCTAGGTGGACCTTTGTTGGTAAAAAGAAATATCAAAAGGCCCAAATTGTTGTAGGTAACAATGTTGATAGCTTGACTTCTCTTCTCTTTTGAGGAAGAGAAGATTGTTGTAAAAAGAAAAATCAAAAGGCTCAAATTGTTATAGGTAACAATGTTGAGGAATCACAATCTTCTCTTGTGAGGAAGGGAAGATTGTGATTCCTCAACACACTGAGAAGTTATTTGTAGATCAACTTAACAAAATCGATGAAGAAAATTAAAAAAAAATTATATTCTAGCTTGAATAATTTTGATGATGTGATTATGTCCCTGTCTAATGAGGATACTCTATAGGCAAAAGACAAAGTGAAATAAAAAAGAAAGGATATTGTCAGAACCTCGAGATCTGTTATTAAGTTCCCCAAGAATCATAAGAAGTGATGGAGTCTTGCTTGGTTTTATCATATCCTATTTTATCTTAATGGATTTAATTAAAATCATTTCTCTTTACCTAAAAGGCATTACTGATCCTATTCATGGTTAAGTCTTTAACTATTGGCTTAACGATACTTCTATTGTTCCTGATTTTTATCTATCGTCAGGAGCTCAAAGTTAGTGACTTCAACCTGAAAACCAACTTGAATATAGCTTTGAGCAGTCATCCTTGGTATTGTAACAACCATGATAAGGGTAAAGGTGGGGCGGCTATTGGTATTGCAACTAACGTTGCTCATCTTGTTGTTCATAATATGGTAAGCACCATTGATCAATGGGTTGCTATCAAATGCAAGGAACCGATTCATATAACCTTAGTCAGTGTGTATGATTCCAATAACTCTACTAAGAGAATCAAATTTTTGGAAGAAATTTCTTATTTGCAGCGAGATATTATGTTAATTGGTGATTTTAGTATGGCCGTTAACCCCTCTAATAGAGTAGGATTGGGATGAGTTAGATGAAATGACTAGGTCTACGATTCGGCTGCACCTGGTAGAGAATGTTTACTTTATAGTATTAGACTCTGAAAGTGCAGAGGATCTTTGGACGAAGTTATGCAATACATATGAAAAAGAGAAGGCATCAAATAAAGTGTATCTGATGAGAAAATTATATGACGTTCGCATGAAGGACACAGATAGTATTGGTGCTCATCTAAATGCATTTGATGATATACTCTCCCACTTACAAGCTCAAAAAATGGTTGGCACTCAGAGTGGAGATGCATATAATGTTTATGATTCTTACCAAGGAAAGAATCAACAACGTGGTAGCAGCAAGAACAAGGAAAAGAATGGTCAACAGAATAAGAGTAAAAGTAAATCAAGGAAGAGGGATATTGAATGCCATTATTGTCATAAGAAAGGACACATGAAGAAAGAATTTTATGCATTAAAGAATGCTAAAGGTAAAGGACAAAATGTTAATGGGCATGTTTAACACTTACCTCCACCATCTACTTCGACTATGAAGATTGAAGAAACTAATGCTATTTTTTATGATGCTGATGTGTTGACACTTGATAGTATTGTGCCAACTAAGGATCTTATGGCTAATTCTCTTTCCCACATGTGGTAGGTAGATTCTGGTGCTTCTTTCCATGTGAGACCACACAGAGAATGGTTCTCTAATTATGCAGCAAAGTCTCTTGGTACCGTGAGAGTTGGTGACTTTTACTAGTGTGATGTTGTGGGGATTGGAGATGTGGTTGTGTAGTTCATTGATGGTTCATAATTTACTATGCATAATGTATGCCATGTACCTCAGTTATCATGTAGTTTGATGTCACTTGGTCAACTTGATGACCTTGGTTACAAGATGCTCTTCTATGCTCAGTCCTTTCCCATATCAAAGGGCAATATGGTTATTGAAAAAGGAAGCAAAGTTGGCTCACTTTATCCTTTATTCATATCATAGAAAGGAAACTTGTTAGCTCTTACTAAACAGCCTATGGCTTGTATTTGACATGGTCATTTGGGCCATATATCGTGTACAGGATTTGAAAAACTTTCTTGTTTTGGCTAGTTATGTGTGCTATCTTTCTCTGATTTTTCATTTTGTGAGCATTGCCAATATGGAAAGCAAACTAGAAATGTCCATAGAATGTACATTGACTCTTCAATTAAGCCTTTTTATCTCATTCATACAGATGTGTGTGTTCCTATGCCCACTAGGTCCTTAGGTGGTTCTCTTTAGTTTGTCACTTTCATAGATGATGCTACTAGAGAAGTTTGGGTATATCCTATCAAATCGAAGGATGAGGTATTCCTACTTTAAGAAAATGGCTTGCTTCACTTGAGATTGTAAAAGGAACTAATTTTAAGGCTTTACGTTCAAATAATGGGGGTGGTTCAAATAATGGGGGTGAGTACACCTCACATGAATTCAGCCTTTTCTATCAATCTAGAGGGATTCATAGAGATTTTAGAGCTCCTTATACCCTAGTACAGAATGGTGTCGTTGAAAGGATGAATAGAACTATTCAAAACAGAGTAGTTTCTATGTTGCATCATGCAAACCTCTCACAAGGCTTTTGGGCAGAAGCAATATTGATTGGATTTCATGTGATTAACCTTTCATCTAGTACTACTAAAGGTCTGAACATGGCATAAGAGTTATGGACAAGGAAGCCACCATATTATGATCATCTTCGAGTCTTTGCGTGTGAAGGATGTGTTCATATACCCAAGAATCTTAGACAAAAGTTGGACCATAAGTAAAAGAAATGCATTTTTCTTGCATATGGTCATGAAGAATAATTTGGATATCGCTAATGGGATCCTGAAACATAGACAGTGATAAAAAATAGTGATGTCATTTTCAATGAGTCTAAGATGCATAAACAACCCATTAAGGAGGTTCAAGTGAGAAGAGTGGTGTTTGAGGATACTAGTCCTCTAGTTAGCATGCATAAAAATGTTGCACATAGGGACAATATTCAAGAGAATGTCTGATCAGATCAGTTTGCACATGTTCTTGTTCAACATTCATTGAGACGATCTACACGTGTCTCACATCCACCTGATAGATATGTTCTAGGCTTAGATTTTGTTATGCTAATCGATATCGGTCAGCCTTCTTGCTACAAAGTGGCTATGTAAACAAAGGATCGTGTCAAGTGGGAGCATGCCATGAAGAGTGAGTTTGGATTCTATTCACAAAATGGTACTTGGGATTTAGTACCTTTGCCAAAGAAAAGAAACCTTTACAATGTAAATGGGTATATAAGCTGAAATTCACATTAGATAGTGCTTCTCCAAAGTATAAAGCATGACTTGTTGCCAAGGGTTTTAAGCAACAACATGGTGTTAATTTCGAGGAAATCTTCTCTCTAGTGGTCAAGATGACTAGTCTATGCATGTCGCTTGGATTCGTTGCAATGGAGGACGTAGAGCTAGTCCAAATCGATGAAAAAACTACTTTCATGCATGTCATAGATCTTATAGATGAGATCTATATGGAACAACCAAAGGGTTATGTAGTTCCAGGCATGAAAAGTCTAGTTTGTAATCTCAACAAGAGCTTGTATGGAGTTAAGTAGTCCCTTAGACAATGGTACCAAAAGTTTGATGCCTTTATAAAGTCTCAAGGCTATTGTGGAAGCAATGAGGATCATTGTCTCTACATAAAGAGATGCTCAGATGGTAGCTTGATATGCTTGATACTTTATGTCGATGATATATTGATTGTTGGGAAGTTCTCTTATGACTTGTCAATTCTCAAAAAGAAGTTCAGTCAAACATTTGATATGAAGGATTTGGGGGATGCCAAACATATTCTTGGCATGCACATTACTAATGATAGGAGTACAAGATGCATATACTTATATCAAAGTGAGTACATATCCAAAGTACTTCACAGGTTCAATATGCAGGGTGGAAAGGCATTGAGTACAACTTTACCCATATGTGAGAAACTGAGCAAGGATGATTGCCCCAAATCGGATGAGGAAAAGCAAATCATGACCAAAATTCCCTATCAATCTATTGTTGGTAGTCGCATGTATGCTATGGTAGCTATGAGACCAGACATTCATTTGTAGTGGGAGATGTGAGCAGATATATGTCTAATCTTGGCAAGAAACATTGTGTATTAGTCAAGATGATTTTGAGATATTTGAGTGGTACTTAGGACCAGTTTCTATGCTTAGGTAGAGGGAAAGCATCCATTGTTGGTTACACAGATTTTGACTATGTTGGTTGTGTAGACAATCATAAGCCTACATCAAGGTACATTTTTCATTTTGTTGAAGGTGCTATCTCTTGGAGATCTCATCTACAAGAATGTACAATTGTTTCCACCACAGAAGCAGAGTATGTTGCAGCAAGTGAGGCATGTAAGGAAGCATTGTGGCTTTCTCGTCTTGCTTGTGATATGGGTTTACCTCAATCTGTACCTTGTTTGCTTAGTGACGATCAGAATGCCAATTCTTTGGCTAAGAATCCATTCTATCATCAAAGAGTAAGCACATTTATGTGAGGTATCACTTCATCAGAGATTGCTTAGCCACTGAGCGCTTTATTTTTTAGAAGTTTCACACTCGAGATAATGTTGCATATGCTTTGACTAAAGTGCTACCACAATATAGCTTTTGAGATTTTTGTCACTTTCTAGGGGTTACTTGATTCATGATCTTACACTGTCACTTGTATAGTGTGCAACATGCCCATTAGGTGGGAGCTATAGTTTGTATACTTACACTCAAGTATTCTTTATCATTCTTTATTTTTCTCCCATAGTTACCTTGGCCATATTGGCCTTTAGTGGGAGATTGTTACTGTTAGTGTCCATATGAAAGGCCAAATGGCGATCGGACACTTCTTTGTATATGTTCTTTAATAAAACATATAGTTCCCTAGTCAGTCACAGACTCTAACTTCGACCACATTTGTAATACCTAAGAATTTTGTGTTCATGCTCGCTGTGTACTATGTTTTTTTGCATATTATGCAGCCTCTATGCGGAGTATCGTATGCAGCCCTAGGTGCTTAGGTTTCTAGCCTGAGGATATCGTCGTGGAGCTCTCAAGAAGGAGAGCGCTCCGTGGTGCATCACCATCAAACTAGTCACCTAGTTGTGATATCATCAAGGAAGGCATTGTTTTTTGACTTTTGGGTAAACCTATGGGTTTTGATATTACTGATGAGCAGAGATGGAATTGGGTTCTGGATAAGTTTGGTGATAAAATTTTTTATTGGATTGGTTTTCAGAAAAGTTTGGCTCAAAGAGTGTTTATCTTGAAGCATTTTATCCTTCCTTCCGTGACTTACTTTTTTTCTTGTTGGAAGCCTAATAAAAAGCAGGTTTCTCGAGCCATACTAGCTATTGCTAGAAGGTTCCTATGTGGTGGATCCCATATCCCTAAGGTGTCTTGGAGTACTTGTTGCATGAGAAAATATGAGGGTGGAGTAGGATTAATATGACCTACTAGGATGGTCATACAAATGGTTGCAAAGTGGATCATGAGAGTCTCTCACTATGATGACTTCTAGGCTTACTTGATAAAGAGGAATATAGATATATTTCATATCAAACATTTTAAGAAGCGTTCTAATCTTCAATTATGGGATGTTGTTACATATTCTATAGCTTTTGTTTCTAAAGGTAGCAAACTTGTGTGTAATTTCTAGAATTTTTGGATGAAGGTAAAGGAGGGGTACACCATTTATGCTAATTTAAATAATAACATTTCCTTTCTGTCGCAGGATTGGGTGGTCATGTGTTAGAAATATTGAGTGCTTGATTATAAGAGTAAATAAGTGCAAGAAATATGGATTCACTAATTGGTTATGCCTGTATAGAAATAATACCCTTTTGGAGGATCATGATATAATGAGTATTGACTTGCAAACAGATGCTCAAGGATAAGAAGCAAATTCTCCAAGACAAGCTGAGATGCTCCTATTGTGAAAAACATGTCTCGTTAGAAGTTGTGGCTGTGGAAATTTACTGCGGTTTAAGAGAACTCATCCTCCCTTAAAAAGAATCACTGATCGTCTGAATAGAAAGTGGAGTATACAATCTCATCAGTGGAGGTAGAGATTCAGGAGTATTTGGGCTTATCCTCGCTCAACCAAGCATTCTTATTTACTTTGGTTGCTTATGCACTAAGGCATATGGATTGATAGTAGAGTAAGGAAATATAATATTAATGCATTTTTATGTCCCTTCTCTGATCTAGTGGAAGACATGGCTCATCTTTTTATTAACTGTTGGAAACCTCAAACTTACTAGAAGGGAATGAACTAATACTGCAGTAATAATGGTCTGAGAACTCCAGGATACAAAAAGATGTTGCTTGGGGAGCCAACAACATGGACATTTTCCTATGGCAGCTAACAAAAACCCATATCCTTTGGTCCATTTGGAAGAATAGAAACTAGAAGATCTTTTCTAGTCTTAACAAAGGCTTCTTGTATTATTGTATAGTTGGTATCAAAAGAATCCTGAAATACTGTAATGAGCATACAAGTAACTCTCTCACAAAAGACAATAGCCCCTTCCTAGTGTTTAAACACTATGCAAGCACTAGATTGAGGGATAAGTTGTTATCCTTTTACTCAGAATCCAAAACAAACTACATGTCTCAATTTTCGGATTTGTACATTTGTTGCTAGCCGTAGACTTATTGTATCCCTGGATATCATTTGTACTGGTTGTTTCTCCTGATGTTTTTGGCTCCTTCCTTGGTGTAAGGATGGCCCCTTGACTTGTAATCTTTTATTTTTTATTCTGCATCAATATTATTCTTTTCTTGTTCTATCTAGAAAAAAAAAATAAACATTCTTGATAATCATGTAAATGCTCTGGCTTGTGGGGATTTGGGAACACAAAGTAGTCAGCTCCATCGTGATAACTATCCTCTTTCCTGGTGGAACCATTGCCAATGATTTAGCATTAGATGGGACCTATAATCATGTTGATGTCAGTTGGTCAACTTGATGACCTTGGTTACAAGGTGGTCTTCTATGCTCAGTCCTTTCGCATATCAAAGGGCAATATGGTTATTGCAAAAGGAAGCAAAGCTGGCTGAATTTATCCTTTATTCGTATCATAGAAAGGACACTTGTTAGCTATTACTAACCAGCCTATGGCTTGTATTTGGCATGGTCGTTTGGGCCATATATCGCGTACTAGATTTGAAAAACTTTCTCGTTTTGGCTACTTATGTTTGTTACCTTTCTCTGATTTTTCATTTTGTGAGCATTGCCAATATGGAAAGCAAACCATAAATGTCCATAGAATGTACATTGACTCTTCAATTAAGCCTTTTATCACATTCATACAGATGTGTGTGTTCCTATGCCCAGTAGGTCCTTAGGTGGTTCTCTTTACTTTGTCACTTTCATAGATGATGCTACTAGAGAAGTTTGGGTATATCCTATCAAATTGAAGGATGAGGTATTCCCTACTTTGAGAAAATGGCTTGCTTCAATTGAGATTGTAAAAGGAACTAATTTTAAGGCTTTACGTTCAAATAATGGGGGTGGTTCAAATAATGGGGGTGAGTACACCTCACATGAATTCAGCATTTTCTATCAATCTAGAGGGATTCATAGAGAGTTTTGAGCTCCTTATACCCTAGTACAGAATGGTGTAGCTGAAAGGATGAATAGAACAATTCAAAACAGAGTAGTTTCTATGTTGCATCATGCAAACCTCTCACAAGGCATTTGGGCAGAAGCAGTATTGATTGGAGATCATGTGATTAACCTTTCATCTAATACTACTAAAGGTCTAAACATGGCACAAGAGTTATGGACAAGGAAGCCACCATATTATGATCATCTTCGAGTCTTTGCGGGTGAAGCATATGTTCATATACCCAAGAATCTTAGACAAAAGTTGGACCATAAGTCAAAGAAATGCATTTTTCTTGGATATGGTCAAGAAGAATAATTTGGATATCGCTAATGAGATCCTGAAACATAGACAGCGATAAAAAATAGTGATGTCATTTTCAATGAGTCTTAGATGCATAAACAGCCCATTAAGGAGGTTGAAGTGAGAAGAGTGGTGTTTGAGGATACTAGTCCTCCAGTTAGCATGCATAAAAATATTGCACATAATGGACATTCAAGAGAATGTCTGATCAGATCAGTATGCACATGTTCTTGTTCAACAATCATGGAGACGCTCTACACGTGTCTCACATCCACCTGCTAGATATGTTCTAGGCTTAGATTTTGTTATGCTAATAGATATCGGTGATCCTTCTTGCTACAAAGTGGCTATGTAAACAAAGGATCATGTCAAGTGGGAGCATGCCATGAAGAGTGAGTTGGATTCTATTCACAAAATGGTACTTGGGATTTAGTACCTTTGCCAAAGAGAAGGTAACCTTTACCATGTAAATGGGTATATAAGCTGAAATTCACATCAGATAGTGCTTCTCCAAAGTATAAAGCATGACTTTTTGCAAAGGGTTTTAAGCAACAACATGGTGTTAATTTCAAGGAAACCGTCTCTCTAGTGGTCAAGATGACTACTCTATGCATGTTTCTTGGATTCGTTGGAATGGAGGACTTAGAGCTAGTCCAAATCGATGAAAAAACTACTTTTGTGCATGTAGTAGATCTTATAGATGAGATCTATATGGAACAACCAAAGGGTTATGTATTTCCTGGCCAGAAAAGTCTAGTTTGTAACCTCAACAAGAGCTTGTATGGAGTTAAATAGTCCCTTAGACAATGGAACCAAAAGTTTGATGCCTTTATGAAGTCTCAAGGCTATTGTCAAAGCAATGAGGATCATTGTCTCTACATAAAGAGATGCTCAGATGGTAGCTTGATATGCTTGATACTTTATGTCGATGATATATTGATTGCTGGGAAATCCTCTTATGACTTGTCAATTCTCAAAAAGAAGTTCAGTCAGACATTTGATATAAAGGATTTGGGGGATGCCAAACATATTCTTGGCATGCACATTACTAATGATAGGAGTAAAAGATGCATATACTTATCTCAAAGTGAGTACATATCCAAAGTACTTCACAGGTTCAATATGCAGGGTGGAAAGGCATTGAATACAACTTTACCCATATGTGTGGAATTAAGCAAGGATGATTGCCCCAAATCGGATGAGGAAAAGTCATTCATGACCAAAATTCCCTATCAATCTATAGTTGGTAGTCTCATGTATGCTATGGTAGCTACAAGACCAGACATTGCATTTGCAGTGGGAGCTGTGAGGAGATATATGTCTAATCTTGGCAAGAAACATTGGGAAGTAGTCAAGATTATTTTGAGATATTTGAGTCGTACTTAGGACCAGTTTCTATGCTTAGGTAGAGGGAAAGCATCCATTATTGGTTACACAAATTCTGACTATGGTTGTTGTGTAGACAATCCTAAGTCTACATCAGGGTACATTTTTCATTTTGCTGGAGGTGCTATCTCTTGGAGATCTCGTCTTCAAGGATGTACAAATGTTTCCACCATAGAAGAAGAGTATGTTGCAGCAAGTGAGGCATGTAAGGAAGCTTTGTGGCTTTCTCGTCTTGCTTGTGATATGGGTTTACCTCAATATGTCCCTTGTTTGCTTAGTGACGATCAGAATGCCATTTCTTTGGCTAAGAATCCGTTCTATCATCAAAGAGCAATCACATTTACGTAAGGTATCACTTCATCAGAGATTGCTTAGCCACTGAGCGCATTATTTTTTAGAAGGTTCACACTGGAGATAATGTTGCAGATGCTTTGACTAAGTTCTACCATAATATAGCTTTCCACATTGTTGTCACTCGCTAGGGGTTACTTGATTCATGATCTTACACAGTCACTTGTATAGTGTGCAACATGCCCATCAGGTGGGAGCTATAGTTTGTATACTTACACTCAAGTATTCTTTATCATTCTTTATTTTTCTCCCATAGTTACCTTGGCCATATTGGCCTTTCGTGGGAGATTGTTATTGTTAGTGTCCATATGAAAGGACAAATGGCCATCGGACACTTGTTTGTATATGTTCTTTAATAAAACGTATAGTTCCCTAGTCAATCAGAGACTCTAAGTTGGACCATATTTGTAATACCTAAGAATTCTGTGTTCATGCTCGTTGTGTACTATGTTTTTTTGCATATTATGCAGCCTCTATGCGGAGTATCATGTGCGGCCCTAGGTGCTCAGGTTTCTACCCTGAGGATAACGTCGTGGAGCTCTCAAGAAGGAGAGTGCACCGTGGTGCATCACCATCAAAATAGTTCACCTAGTTGTGATATCATCAAGGAAGGCATTGTTTTTTGACTTTTGGGTAAACCTATGGGTTTTGATATTACTGATGAGCAGAGATGGAATTGGGTTTTGGATAAGTTTGGTAATAAAATTTTTTATTGGATTGGTTTTCAGAAACGTTTGGCTCAAAGAGTGTTTATCTTGAAGCATTTTATCCTTCCTTCCGTGACTTACTTTTTTTCTTGTTGGAAGCCTAATAAAAAGTAAGTTTCTCAAGCCATTCTAGCTATTGCTAGAAGGTTCCTATGGGGTTGATCCCATATCCGTAAGGTGTCTTGGAGTACTTGCTGCATGAGAAAATATGAGGGTGGAGTAGGATTAATATGACCTACTAGGATGTTCATACAAATGGTTGCAAAGTGGATCATGAAACTCTCTCACTCTGATGACTTCTAGGCTTGCCTGATAAGAGGAATATAGATATATTTCATATCAAACATTTTAAGAAGCGTTCTAATCTTCAATTATGGGATGTTGTTACATATTCTATAGCTTTTGTTTCTAAAGGTAGCAAACTTGTGTGTAATTTCTAGAATTCTTGGATGAAGGTAAAGGAGGGCTACACCATTTATGCTAATTTAAGTAATAGCATTTCCTTTCTGTTGCAGGATTGGGTGGTCATGTGTTAGAAATATTGAGTGCTTGACTATAAGAATGAATGAGTGCAGGAAATATGGATTCACTAGTTGGTTATGCCTGTATAGAAATAATACCCTTTTGGAGGATCATGATATAATGAGTATTAAAAATTTATCCTTGACTTGCAAACAGATGCTCAAGGATAAGAAGCAAATTCTCCAAGACAAGCTGAGTTGCTCCTATTGTGAGAAACATGTCTCGTTGGAAGTTGTGGCTGTGGAAATTTACTTTGGCTTTAAGAGATCTCATCCTCCCTTAAAGAGAATCACTGATCGTCTAAATAGAAAGTGGAGTATACAATGGAATCCTCATCAATGGAGGTACAGATTCAAGAGTATTTGGGTTTATCCTCACTCAACCAAGCATTCTTATTTACTTTGGTTGATTATGCACCAAGGCATATGGACTGATAGTAGAGTAAGGAAATATAATATTGATGCATTTTTATGTCCCTTCTCTTGTCTAGTGGAAGACATGGCTCATCTTTTTATTAACTGTTGGAAACCTCAAACTTACTAGAAGGGAATCAACTTATACTGTAGTAATAATGGTCTGAGAACTCCATGATACAAAAAGATACTGCTTGGGGAGCCAACAACATGGACATTGTCCTATGGCAGCTAACAAAAAACCATATCCTTTGGTCCATTTGGAAGAATAGAAACTACAAGATCTTTTCTAGTCTCAACAAAGGCTTCTTGTATTCTTGTATAGTTGGTATCAAAGGAATCCTGAAATATTGTAAGGAGCATACAAGTAACTCTCTCACAGAAGACAATAACCCCGTCCTAGTGTTTAAACACTATGCAAGCACTAGATGGAGGGATAAGTTGTTTTCCTTCTTCTCAGAATCCAAAACAAATTACATGTCTCAATTCTTGGATTTGTACATTTTTTTCTAGCCGTAGACTTATTGTATCCCTGGATATCATTTGTACTGGTTGTTTCCCGTGATGTTTTTGGCTCCTTCCTTGGTGTAAGGATGGCCTCTTGACTTCTACTCTTTTATTTTTTATTCTGCATCAATATTATTCTTTTCTTGTTCTGTCAAGAAAAAAAAATTAACATTCCTGATAATCATGTAAATGCTCTGGCTTGTGGGGATTCGGGAACACAAAGAAGTCAGCTCCATCGTGATAACTATCCTCTTTCCTGGTGGAACCATTGCCAATGATTTAGCATTAGCTGGGACCTATAATCACGTTGACTGTAGATAGCGTCTTGTTGGGGAATGAAGTGGCCTTCATAATGCACTTGAATGATATTCGCTAGACTGTAGGTCTCCATTCTTCTCACAATCTTTTCCAGAACTCTTCTTCTCTCTCGAATCGGAGTCTCGATGGACAAGCCGCACCTTTCTTCGGTGCTTCACGTTCTGCTGTGTGTCGCTGTGTCTTGCATCCTCCTCTGCGCACCTCACGGTCACGCGATGAACGGTAAGAGAGCAACTTTGTTCTCTTCGCTTTCTCTGGATATGATCGAAGGCGTTCTTTTCTCGTGGACGTTTCGGAGTGGTCAAACTTTGCGGTCGCTCGCTACAACTGCTGCCAGTTTCCACAGTCGCGCATCTACGAGGCGGCCTATACAATAGAATACAGAAAAGAATTCTCGCTGCTTCACGTCGTTTCCCGCGTCCTTCTAACATGCCTCCAGTTCACTCCACGTTAGAGAAACGCTATTAATGAGGGCGCCATACCTGTTCCCTTCGTTACTGCTTCTAAGACCACCATGATTCGCTCCGATATCTTTCTTCATAGTTTCTGCAAGCTCCACCGTCAATCGCTAGAACTGCTCTTCGAGTATCACCATGATTAATGATTTACGCAGTAAAGTCCATAAATCAATAAATATTCCGCTCCATCCATTGCTTAAGGGAATCCATGCAAACACAGAAGTTGCAGAAGCTATTTAGTGAAATCTTGTAAATCTCATCTCTGCACATTAAGAGTAACTCCATTGAGCGCTATCTTTTCAGCTTTCCTCATAAACATCCGCTGACATTCAAGTTTCACACAGTAAAGTACTCGTATTGTTGTTCGTTCTTTCTTGTTCGAACGCCTCAAGTCTTCTTTACGTGCTTTCCAGATAATCTTGAAAATGAATCATTCCCACGAGCTCTCAACCTTCAGAACTATCAAAGACCGAAGGTATAACTTTCTTCTAATTGTAATTGTTCAGTATTACACGGTCATGCCTTGCACAACAAATATAAGGTATGCCTATCTCTCTCTCTCTCTCTCTCTCTCTCTCTCTCTCTCTCTCTCTCTCTCTCTCTCTCTCTGTGTACCCGTTTTTTTTTTTTTTTTTTTCTTACTACGAATACTACTCCCTTCAGAGTATCTAGCTTCTCACATATTTTTTCTCATATGGAAAAACACACGAAGTAAGCTCGTCAAATCTTTATCTGCGGAATATTAACGTTTATATACGATTTCTGCTCTTGATTATCATCTCATGGATCCCGAACAGATTGGCGGATGTAGGAATGTTGGCTGCTCTCTATCTCTCTTTATGTGTGTGTGTCTATATATATATATCTATATATATATATATATATATATATATATATATATATATATATATATATATATATATATATATATATATATATATATATATATATATATATATATATATATATATATATAGAGAGAGAGAGAGAGAGAGAGAGAGAGAGATAGATATATAGATAGGAGAGATATAGATATATAGATAGATAGATAGATAGTTTAGCAGTTAGTTTATGTAGTGGTTACGATCTATTGTATAAAGCTATCAATATGAACCTCATATAAATTGTACAAATCTTTCATTAAAGCATTATGTCTGCAAAAGAACCATGATAAATGTGTGTTATGATAATCATCTAAACAAATAGATGTTCAACACGCTTTCTCATTTCATTAACTTGAGCTTCATATGTCTGATTTCCTTAATTGGTCCTTATTAGCTTTCTACAATTATACTATTTAACATGCGTTTAACCTGGACTGGCAATAGGATTTCGTAATTGACGGTGGAGTGAGGAGATCTCTCATATTAAATTCTCGAGTGGATTATGAAGGGGACTACAATACGGCTGGTACAGCGAATACGAACACTGGAAATACTCCTCCATCTACTCCAGTTCCTTAAATTGTATTGAGCATCATATTTGAGAAACATGAATGGCCATGTACTATTATTTGAAGGAACCAATGAGTTATAAACTAAGTATCGTTCGCATATGCATTTGTAGAGAATGTGAGCTTCATTTTGTATCAGCTTTTCATTTATTTATAATAATCACATATGCTATTAATCGAGTTCGATACACTTGACCTTTCACGAATAGTTTTTACACATGTTATGCTCTTTTTACACATATTATTTCAAACCCTTGCCATTAACATTCTCTATCATAACATTCTTTTATAATTTCACTAGTTTGTTAAAGTATTAATTTCTTCCTTTCTTGTACACCCTTACTTAACTTTTCCCATTTTCACCTATGAGATTATATTTTCATTGAGTCAAGGTTAGCTAACGAATGAGTGAGTTCATTAAGAGACTTTAAAATATAAGGTTTTCACATTCGTTCCTATTGATAATACTTGAAAGGTATGGCGTTCTTGATCAAAGTATTTCCAATTGAATTAGTTCATTCTTACTTGGTCATCATGAAAGCTAATGCTTTGTTGCCCGTACTAGGTGGACCTTGTTCAAAACTTTTCATGTTTTAACGTCTTTTTCCTATCGAAAAATGTATTATTTTGGATTTTCAACATATCTTAATTTTGAATAGTTATCATGTAAGTGATATTTCTTGGATGTTTAAGTATGAATGTTAATTTATTCAAGATACCAAGTAGATTCTAACTCCTTGGACCATTAGGCCTGAAGGTCATGAAATAGAATTACCAAAGGTTCTCTTTGGAGACACTTGATGAACAACTTAACCGTAAGTGTTTTACTTTTTAACTTTGGTTTTAATATCGTTAAAATTATAATCTTCCAAAGTGCTAGACTTTCTCTGGAGATTTTTACTTTGAACGAAATTTCTATACTTGACATGAGACCAAGCCTTTGGTTTGTTCATGATTTTCAAATGGTTTACTTCAAGCATTTGAAATACTTAAAGTAAATCTTGGAATGTCTTTTGTAGTATGCCATACATAGGTTTAAATTGTATACTTATCTTTATGGAATAATACATAAAGATTCATCATTTAACTAATCTTATACTTTATATGAAAATAATACTTGTCAATGAAGTATGCATGAACTCTTTAGAATTTATGTCTAAAATCCATGGAATTTATTTCATAAATGTCTTATACGACTTGATCAACTAATTGAGCACAAACTTATAAAGTTCAACTCAAGATTGGCTTGCTTCCAATCTCATTTGTTTAAAAATCGATATACCTTCTAACTAATTCGAGTATATTTTAATTTTAAACTTTTATTTGCAAGATCATGCATATATCCTTGCATGCATAATCTTTTTACTTCAATGCATGAAGAATGTATGCAAAGAAGCAAATATAATGGTTATGGCTCATGCAAATGCATATGCTTGTATGCTTTGCATGTGTGTACTTCATGCATCTAGGTTATGTCCAAGCACACTACTTGTGCTTCCCTTTATGAATCAACATGATTATGCACATGCTTTTGTACATTTAGAACCTTTACCTAATTGAATAAAAGCTTGGAATGTGTGTAATACTAATCCTCGAACTTGAATTTGTGCAATAAAACACTCATTTGAAAGAAAAAATGCATAAACTTTGTTACTTTTTTTAATGAACTAAAAGGTAGCTTATACATGCATGGAAGGGCTTCTAGTTCTTGAAACGATAAGCTAATTTCATCACTTTTGAATAGAATTGAATTTAACTTATGGAAACCTTTACCGGATTCAATTTTCCCTTGAGATGAAGTGCAAGTCTATGAAAATGGGATCAAACATGAATTAAAAACATTAGCTTATCAAATATTTAGTTCCAAATCAAGATTCATCCTTCCATTAATCCTTAGGAAGAGTCATTTTTCCACCCTCAAGGCATGATTTACAAATTTTAGTCATACCATTCCTTTTTCTTGTAGAAGAGCCATCCTTCATATTGTCAAAAACTTCTTTTGATCTAGGTATCTTTCAAGCCTTTATGAAAACAGTTGTTGAGAGCTCTTGGGTTGGATTAGAGGCCAATATGGAAAAAACATGTGCCTTATATGGATCTTGAGATATCTTTTACCAATACATACCTTCTTTGCCTCATTTGCTCCAAACATTACAATATGTACAAGATATTAAAGATACAAGTACAAATAGTTTTTTCATGATAATTCAGTCATTTTTGGATCGAAGGCCTTTTGATAAAAAAAATTTATCGAAAAAATCTTATCAATCAAAAAGGTTTTTGATTGAGAAGTTTTTTATCAGAAATATTTTAGATTGAAAAGGTTTTAGACCGAAAAGTTTTTAGATTTAAAAGGTTCTAGATTGAAAATATTTTAGATTGAAAACCTTCTAGATTGAAAACATTTAAGATTGAAAATATTGAAGATTCAAAATATTTTAGATTAAAAATATCTTATAATGAAAATATTTTTGATTGAAAATATTTTACATTGTATATTATTTATCTAAAATTCTTTAAGATTTAACATGATCAGGTTGATTACGCATATTTGAAATTTTCAAATTTTTACTTCTAAACTTGCATTTTAGTGCTTAGGGTTAAGGGTTTAGGGTCTCGGGTTTAGGGTTTATGGTCTAGAATTTAGGGTTTAGTATCTAAGTTTTTTGATTGAAGGTTGAGAATTTAGGATTTGAGAGTTAGGATTTAGGGTTTATGGTATAGGGGTGTAAGGTTTAGGGCTTTGGGGTTTATGGTTATAATTTATCACTGCATATGTTAACTTTTTAAATCCACATCATCAATACACATTAAAATCCACACTATCAATACACATATGATCATGACACTTCAACTTAAAGACACAACTATATAATATTAACACAAAATTTAAATTTTGAACCATAATAAAAGAAGATGTTTGTTTAACAAACTTATTCAATTACATGAATCCACTTCAAAATGGTCCTAAATATCACTCTTAGATAATTTTATGCCATACCTAGAAATATTTTTCAAAACTCTAAGTAGATTTATGTAGATCTACTCTTTTGGTTATATTCTTATGTATTGTAAGTTTTTATACATGAAATTTGAAACCTCATTTTTATGGATGGGAAGAGTGATTTAAATGTACAAACTTGAATTATTGCAAAATAAGCATCGCAATCGAGTATACTTCTTTTGCTTTTGTATATATTAGAGGACGTTGAAATACACTCTTGCATGACATTTTCAAGATAAGAGTTTGAGGTTTAGGATTAAGGGTTTAGCATTTTAGGTTTAAGTGTTTGTATTAATGGTTTAGGGTTTAGGGGTTAGGTTCTAGGATTAAGGGTTAAGGGTTAAGGGTTTAGGATTAAGGATTTAGATTTTTAGAGTTTAGGTTTTAGGATTTATGGTTTAAGGTTTGTTATTTATGGTTTAGGGTCTAGGTTGTAGGGTTTAGGGTTTATGGTTTAGGGTTTAGGGTTTAGGATCTAGGGTATAGGATTTAGGGTTTATGCTTTAGGCTTTAGGGTTTAGGGCTTAGAGTTTAGGGTTTATGGTTTAGGGCTTAGGGTTTGAGTTTTAGGATTTAGGGTTTAGGATTCAGGGTTTAGGGTTTAGATTTTAGGGTTGAAGATTTAAGTGTTCAGATTTTAGGGGTTAGGGTTTATATTTATGGTTTAAGATTTAGGGTTTTTGGTTTTTGCTTTAGGATTTAGGGTTTATGGCATAGGGTTTAGGGTTCAGGATTTATCATTTTGATCATAGGATTTAGGGTGTAGGAAGTAGGATTTAGGTTTTTGGGTTTAGAGCTTAGTATTTAGGGGTTATTGTTTGGCTAATGGTTTAGGGTTAAGGGTCTATGTTTTAGAGTTTAGGCTTTGGAGTTTAATAGGGTTGAGGATTTAGGTTTTAGGGCTTGTGGTTCTAGAGTATCGGGTTTAGGGTTTTGGTTTAGGATTTAGAATTAAGGACTTTGGGTTTGGGATTTAGGGTTTAGGATTTAAGGCTTAGAATTTAGGGGGTAGGTTTTAGGATTTAGGGTTTATGATTTAGGTTCTAGGGTTTAGGGTTAGGGTGTATGATATAGCATTTATGGTTTAGGGTTTAGAGTTTAAGGTTTAGGATTCATGGTTTAGGTTTAGAATTTAGAGTTTAGGTTTTACGATTTAGGGTTTAGGATTAAAGATTTCGGTTTAGGATTTTAGGTTTAGGGTTTGTTTTGAGGGTTTAGGGTTAAGGGTTTAGATAGATAGATAAATAGAAAGAAAGGTGGGTGAATACATTGATTCTTAAGTGGAGAGGTGGATATATAGATGCTACAAAATATTTTACGAGAGGAAACAACATGTGAACATAAAGATACCAAGCAAGAATAGCTTGGGATATAGTTTTCTTTGATTATAATTGAAAACATGCATGCTCATATGACTGTGTCTTATTTCAAAGTGATTTGGCTAATGTGAAATTATATCTAGAATATGGATCCAATAAATAGAAGATATCCATGGGGAGATAAAAAGTTATGGAGAGGTTTGAGAAATTTTCGAGTTAAGAGTGGAGGAAATGTTTTGATATAGGGAACTTGCAAAACTTTGAAGTGATTTGAAGAGAATAGAAAAACTATTGGAAGACCACATGTGTGAGGGATGTGTGTAGTATACTAGAATATAGATTAAAAATGGAAATCATGCCAAAGAAGTCCATGGCATTTACATTTTTTACTTTTAGATGATGTGAGTCCATTCAGATTGTGATCAATAAATTGGTCATATTGTTCAATAAATATGATATCATGTTTGGCTATGAAAAGATAGGCATCTTTTAATATCCCTTGTGGACCTACGCAAGCACATCGTAAACGAAATGAGTGTTTATGTAGCTCTTATTGATGAAATGTATTTAAAATCTTGTTGATCTAAAATCTTTTGGATCTAAATTTTTTTAATCTAAAATCTTTTCAATCTAAAAGAGGGCATACAAATCATTAGGGAAAAAAATGGCCCAAAAAGGGACGTGTAAGGATTTCAATTAGTTGTGCTTAATCTGGATTAAAGTTTTCAAATCCTTTAAGAAATTCCGTGTAAGTTCATTTAAAACGTATCTTATGCAAATTTTGAAGAGAGAGAAACTCGTATGATAATCATGAAAAGTTTGTGTGATATCTTACGCCTCAAAGTTTGTGCTCATCGGGCGCTGATCAAAATTCGAATTTTCCTCTTGTTCACGGACCTATATAATGTGTGTTGATGATGTTTTGCGCTTTTTTACTCTATTTTTCATAGCAAGCTTGTTTCTCTCTTTCACGTCATTTTAGACACTTACCGGTCATTTTTCATAGCAGACCATGGAGAACCTTAACCCAAATACTGTCATTGAGCTTTCAAACAATCAAAATCATTGTGAAAAGTTCGATATCCACATTGTAGTTAGTCAGGAGTATGCGACGAGAAGAAAAGTATTCCGAAGGGCTCTTCATCCTCCTGAAATGGATGGATTGCAAAAGGAAGGCAAGAAACATATCGACATATGGACAGATGGATCTGTTTATCCAAGTGATCCACAAACTGGAAGGTATCCCCCTTTTCATAATCTTCATGATCTGATTAGATTTGTAGGAGATGGTGGGGATGGTTTACAAGGCTATTATTCAAGGCTCTGGGATATTTCAAGGAATTATGTGCAATGCATAAACTATTTACAAAACACACTACATGAGAAGGATTTACATATGAGGGAGCTAGAAAAAAAATTATCCACTTCATCTTCTCAGTTAGAGTCTTTTAAAAAAATGAAAGAAACTCCTATAGGTTTGAGAATGCGGTCAAAACGAGTAAAATTTTTTTTACATTTGACTGAAAAATCTGGCCAAAAAAAGAAAAGAATGAAAATTATTAGAGATCATGTGACAAATGTGCTAGGTTTCAATATGTCGAGCAGTTTTGAGCGCGTACATTTCTGTAATGAAATTTTGAGTCAAAATGATGTTTTAAGACTATTGAAACTGAATGAAAATACATGCTTGAAACGCTTTGTTTTTCAAAAACTCATGACAGAAATGAATCTGTTACTAGAACCATCTCAAATTCAGAAGATTCGTGATAGCGTCCGAGTGAGTAGGAAAGGCTATAGAGCAGTTCCAAAAGTTTGGTGTGAATTTTTAAATTTTAACAAAGTTAGAAGTTTTGGATTGCCTAGACCCCATCATGTAGGAAAGTTTCGGCTCTGCTTGAATAAAAAGATCACATCAGTGTTTGGTGAATATAAACATATTCACTGTAACATGCCTTACGAAGTAGGAAAACAAAGGTTACATTTCACTTACAATGCATTTAACAACATATGGATAGATATTATAAAACTTCGAATATACATAGTTTAATTCTATAATATAAAAGAACATGAATGTTCTGCTCTGTTGAAATTTGTAATCAAACTTGATGAAGCTGAGCTTAAAAAACATCAAAAGATGGAGAGAATAACTATTGCACTGATGAACAAAGCTTTGGACTATAGCCTTGGGAAATTGGATACTCCATCTCTCAAAGTACAATCAGAAATGGAGTTATGGTGGGTTGGTTGTGCTTAAGTTCCATCTAAGAGCCATAAAACACTTAAATGGTTATTCTCACAGTCAAACATTCCAAATGTTATCCAAAGGCATCGTATAAGAGAATTGTTGAATGTCAAAGACTACGGGAACTTTCAAGCTGAGTGGCATTTGAGTGGAGACATAAAGATGCTCAAATGCACGTTTGGTATAAGTGGGGGAGCAAATTCTAAGTACCCTTGCTTGTACTGCATGCAAAGCCAAGACACAAATGGATGGATTGCTAGAGCTAAGGCTGAAGAGGCTCCTTCCAGACAAAATGTTATTCTTCATAACTACTCATCTTCTTCAATGATTTGGGATCCCATACTTCCAATAGCATTGACAAATGTACACATATGTACACTACATGCAGAGTTAAGAATCATTGACAAGTTGGTCCATCTTCACTTGGATTATGCATATTATATCAAGCCTACAACTCTTGCAGATGAGTGCATAAAAAAATGTGAATGTCTTCTTTCAGAAATGGGATTTCATGGTGGTGATGTTCATCTAAGAAAAGATCCAAAGCTTTCACAAAATACAGGTGAGAAAATGCACATGTTAAAGATGGTTCAACCACTTTAGTTATTATAAACAATAGTGAGGATTCCACTTATAAAAGTAGCTTATGTTACCCTAGAGGTCATAGTTTGTCCCCACATCTACATAATGGTAGGTTGAGTAGGAGATACAAAGAAATTAACAAAACAATCTACTATGAAGCTTTTTAGGATTTGGCTCTCCAACACCCCAAAATTCTTTATTTTTCTTATGAATAAATGCTACATCTCCTTGGTTTCCAAACCCAATGTCTAGACATCCTAAACTAAGGTCTAAGATACAAAAGAATTGTTGGTTGGTCCTTAAAAATACCTTTATAAGCATGTTGACTATGTGTAGGCAAAACTTGAACATCAATCAAACTAGAAACCACTAGTACTATAGAGATTCCCTTCCACTAGGTCCACACCTAGCACAACATGGCCAAGAAGTACCATAGAGGATGTTCACCAAATCCTAGATACCTTGAACCAAATTATCTATCATTTATATATCTGCATCAGTAATTCTTGTTTGTCTTCATCTACTATATTGTTTTTCAAGTTCTTCATTCACATACAAAATAATCATTTACTAGTGGGTTAACCAAAGTGTGCTCCTGATATACATAAGTAATATGTTGATTAGATAAATCAACTAAAACTTGCATGATAGAAGAGTGTTCTTTTCTTTTACTTTGGATCTCCTACTAATTCTCTATTGCCTCTAATCTGGAATGTAAAACCTTGTTCCTCCCCCTCCCTAAGTGAAATCATTTGATCTTTTAACATTAACATATCAGCAAATTGGATGATAAAGCAGTAAAATGCATTTTTGTTGGGTACAGTTCTAAAAGTAAAGGCTATCGTCTATATAATCCACAGACTAAACACATTCTGGTTAGCCGTGATGTTGTTTCTGTGGAAGATGCTATCCAGCCATTGCTTTCATGTACTAAGGAGATATTTGTTAGCTCCAAAGACATGTATGATACTTTGCTCCCTCTTTTTACAGGTGGAAAGTCTAGTGCTAGTCCGAATGAGGCAACTTCTCAGCCTTTGCAGGTTTCATGTGATGATGTAGATCATTCCATTTCTGATGTAGATTTACATGATGCACTAGTTGATGAGAGAGCTGATATTGAGCAGGCAAAAACTATGCCAGAATGGTTGGTGCAAACTTTGTGTGACAGCAAATTAGATGCACCTTTGTCATATCGTACTCCTTCAGGCACTCATAGTGCCTCTATTGCATCAGATTGCTATGCTATGGCTGTGTCTAGTCTCTGTGATGAGAATGAGCCTGTTTCATTTGATGAAGCACAAAATTCAGAAACTTGGATGGCTGATATGCAATGTAATATGATATTATAATGAAGTATGGTACTTGGTCTTTATGTGACTTGCCTCCTGGCAAGAAGGCCATTGGCACTAAGTGGGTATACAAGCTGAAGCATAAACCGGATGGTACAGTTGACAGGTATAAGGCTAGGCTTGTTGCAAAGGGTTATGCACAGGAAAGAGGCATTGATTTTCATGAGACCTTTGCACCTCCATGCCATATGACTATTGTTTAGAGCATCTGTGCACTTGCAGCTTATCATGGTTGGAATGTACATCAATTGAACATTAAAAGTGCATTTCTGAATGGTGACTTGCATAAAGAAGTGTATGTTCTTTAGCCATATGGCTTTGTGCTGAAAGCGCATGAAAACCAGGTGTGCAGGTTAAAGAAGGCATTATATGGTTTAAAGCAAGCACCAAGTGCTTGGTATGAGAAGATACATGCCTATCTGATTGCACATGGTTTTGAGAACAATCCAACTAAAAGGACCTCATATGTTAAGCGTGCTAATGATGTACTTCTGATCATTGTGGTTTATGTTGATGACATGCTGCTCATTGGTCCTCATGAGAGGCATATTTTTTATTTTAAGGCTGATTTTCATGCCTCATGTGAGATGTTTGATTTGGGTCATTTGCATCACTATTTGGGCATTCCGTTTATGCAAGTTGATGGTAGAATGGCTTTGTGTCAAACGAAATATATTGACACATTATTACAGTTTTTTGGCCTTGAAGATCGTAAGCCTATTGCCACTCCTATGGAGATATGTTTACGATTGAGTCTTCATGATGTTGGAGATGCATTTGATGTTGTTCTCTATCAGCACGCTATTGGATGCTTGATTTACTTATGTAATACTCGACTAGATATTTAGTTTGTTGTCTCACAGATGAGCAGATTTATGCATTGCCCAAGAGTTAAGCATTGGCAGGCGGTTAAGCGCATCTTTCGCTACTTGAGTGGTACTCGGCAACTTAGGTTTTTTTATCCCAAGGGGGATCACTACTGCCAGATTTGCATGATTTTTTTGACTCTAATTGGGTTGGTTGCTATGACACTCGTGTGTCCACTAGTGGCTTTTCCTTCATGCTTGGTAGCTCATGTATATCTTGGTTGAGCAAGAAGCAGCCTACTATGGCCACTTCCAGTTGTGAGGTTGAGTATAGGGTAGCTTTCAGAGTGACTGTTGAATGTGTTTGGCTCAGATGCCTTATGGCTGATTTGGGTGTTTGTCACTCTTTTGCCACCACCATCTTCACTAATAGTCAGAGCACATTGGCAGTTGCGAGGAACCCTGTGGTCCATGCTCGCACTAAGCATATTGAAGTGCATTATCATTCAGTCAGGGAGAGGTTCTCTACTGTGGAGATCAGCTTGGCATATGTGCCCACGCAGGAGAACATTGTAGACCTTTTTACAAAGGCTCTGCCTAGGGAGAAGTTTGAAGCTTTTTGCAAAGCTTGGGGCTTACTTCCTTTTGTGGTGTGATTTCCACATAGCTTGGCACTTCCTTATACATGAGTGCCAGCACCTTGTTCACCGCATCACTCATAGGGGGTATTTTTTGATATATTTAGGTAGTGATGTGTGTGAACACACTAGGACCGCAAAGGAACTTTTTTCCCTCTTTAGGAGGTTTTTTTTTCCTCGGCTGTATTTATGCCTATTGCCCTAATGGGCTACTTCTCTTTGTACATTCTCTAGTAATACATTCAGTATTGTGTGTTGTGCTCCAAGCTTCTTCTCCTTCCTTGTGTTGTTCGCGTGCTTCCACAGACATCTATCTCCAACATATATTTCGTTTGACACAAAGCCGTTCCACAATCAACATGCATAAACTGAATGCCCAAATAATGATGCAAATAGCCCAAATGAGACATCTCAAATGAGGCATGTAAATCAGCCTTGAAATCAGCAATATGATTTTCATGAGGACTAGTGAGCAACATGTCATCAACATACACCACAATGATCAGAAGAACATCATTAGCATGCTTAACATATAAGGTTCTTTCAGTTTGAATGTTCTCAAAACCATGCACAATAAGATAGGCATGTATCTTTCCATACTACGTACATGGTGCTTGCTTTAAACCATATAATGCCTTCTTTAACCTGCACACCTGGTTTTCATGCCCTTTTTGTGCAAAGCCATGGGGTTGAACAACATACAACTTCTTCATGCAAGTCATCATTTAGAAATGCTATCTTAATGTCCAGCTGATGTACATTCCAACCATGATGAGGTGCAAGTGCATAGATGCTACGAACAGTAGTCATACAACATGTAGGTACAAAGGTCTCATCAAAATCAGTGCCTATTTCCTACACATAACATTTTGCAACAAGCCTGACCTTACAATTGTCGATTGTTCCATTAGTCTTACACTCTAGCTTGTATACCCACTTAGTTCCAGTGGCCTTCCTGCCAAGAGGTAAGTCACATAAAGACCAAGTACCATCCTTCATTATAACATCATATTCAGATTGCATAGTAGCCATCATAGAGACTAGATGCAGCCATAGCATAACAATCTGATGCAAAAGAGGCACTATGAGAGCCTGAACGAGTACGATATGACAGAGGTGCATCTAATTTGATATCATGCAAACTTTTCACTAGCAATTTTGGCATAGTTTTTGCCTTCTCAATATCAGCTCTCTCATCAATAAGTGCATCATGTAAATCTACATTAGAAAGAGAATGATCTTCATCGTCACATGAAACCGGCAAAGGCTAAGAAGTTGCCTCATTAGGACCAACACTAGACTTTCCACCTATAAAAAGAGTCACCAAAGTATCATACATGTCTTTGGAGCTAACATATGTCTCCTTACTACATCAAAGTAAATGTTGAATAGCATCTTTCCCAAAAATGACATCACGGCTAACCAAAATGCATTTATTTTTTGGATGGTACAGACGATAGCCTTTGCTTTCAAAACTATACCCAATAAAAATACACTTTACTGCTTTATCATCCAATTTGTTGTGATGTTGTTTGGGCACTAATAAATATGCAAGACAACCAAAAACATGTAGATGAGAAACAGATGGCTTGTGACCATGTCAAGCCTCATATGGAGTGATAGACTGCAGTGCTTTAGTGGGACACCTGTTAAATACATATGATGCACACATGACAGCCTTAAGCCAGAAATTATGTGGTAAAGCCTGGCTCTTGACCATATACTTCACCATCTCTATGAGTGATGTGTTCTTCCATTTAGCAAATCCATTCTATTGAGATGTATACGGCACTTTACATTGATGTTTTATCCCATCTTCAGCCAAAAATGCATTAAAGTCAGAAGACATATACCCCCCTCAATCAAAACAAAGGGTGTCCATTTTACATGTTGACAGATTCTTAGCCAAAACCAAAAATTATTTGAAGCACATAAACACTTCAGACTTTGCTTTGAGTGGATATACCCATGCATGCCTAGAGAAAGCATCAATCAAATTCATGAAGTAAAGATAATTTCAAAAAGAAGGTGTCTACATAGGACCACATACATCACTATGTACACGCTACAATTTCTACATAGGCCGAACTAAACCATCTTTTGGAAAGGAGGAATGCTGTATTTTGCCCAAAATAGAGCCTTCACAAACATGTTTTCTGGGTTCCTCAAGTTTGGGCAAAGAGGACATTATATTGGACTTCTACACACGTACCAAACTAGAAAAATTCAGATGACCAAGCATGCATGCCAAAGCTTTGCATCTGACATAGCCTGAGAATCATGTACCACACATGCCAAATCATTCACAGATCTTTCATAGTCTATGAGCTTATATATCCCATGACATAAAAGGCCAGAAGCAATAATCATGTCACCATTTGACAGATCGTGGATTGTACATCTCTCATCAATAAATTTCTCAACCAAGCCAATCGTGGCTAATGCAAAAATTGATAACAATTTTTTTTTAATCCCTGGTACAAATAAAGCATCCAAAAAATTGAAAGGACTACCATCAATAGTAGTTAGAATGATCTTACCAACTCCCATGACAGGATAAGAGAAGTTGTAGGTGCCTGTGACAGTATTCCCTATAGGGCAAGCTCGAGTGAAGAGAAAAAATTGCACCATGAGGTAATATGTTTGGTCACCCCACTATCAAAGTACCAAACATCTAAGTCGACTATAGACACGTAGTGCTCATGCGAAGATGGGTCAAAACTGCAAATAGTAGTAAACACCCATTTTTCATCCTCCACAAGATTAGCAGACTCTATTTTTGATGTAGAGGTTTGTGCAACAACCATTCCAGCCTCCTTTTTCTTTGCCTCTTCAGTAGCAAGTTTTGGATAGATCTTAATGACATAATCATTTGCTTTATAGTATTTACAAAACAATTTCTGCTTTTTTGATTTCGTCTCATCTTTGTCTTTCTCTTCGGATGTGCAACATTTGTAGATTTCTACTTACTAATAGATGAGCTCCATTTACCTTTGCACTTTTGAATAGCTAGGAGAGCTTGATCTACAACACACATAATAAACATGTTCTATCTAGACTAATCTTCTTGCAACAGAATAGAAATTAATGCCTCAAATGACAAGGCATTTGAATTGCCTTTCATCATCAAACACAGAGTAGAAGCAAAAATCTGATATGAATTAGGAAGACCATTTAGAATGGTCTGCACAAGTGAGCTATCTGGTATAACCTCATTAGCAAAAATCAACTATTCCTTCAAGTCTTTGATCTGGGTTAGAAAATTGTCCATAGAATCTCCTTCGTTCATATGCTCACTCTCGAACTGTTTTCGGAGGTAAGCAACACGAGCCTCATTCCTAGCCTGGTACAATTTGGTAAGTGTATCCCAAGTATCCTTAGCTATTCTATAAGAGTGAATGTGAGGTATAATGGCATGCTTGATAGACAAGGCTATGAGTGCATGTGCCTAAGCATCTCTGCCATCCCAACGAATTTTCTCTACAGTAGGTGCAACAAAAACTGCAACATGAATTGGTTTATGTAGAATATCACCATCTTCGACATCATCTCCATCAGCTCCAATACCTATATTTTCACTACCTGTATTTGCTAGTGTAACAGGACGTCTTTCAACACCCTACACAATATTTCACAGTCCTTTTGCAACCAATACATGTCCCATCATATAAGCCCACAATGAGTAATTCGTGCCATCCAACTTATCCTCAATAGCCAACATACAAAATACATCATTGCTTTCAGCCATGGCCAATGACTAAAAATATCCTGATGTAGAAAAATGATTATATTTGAAAAAGTTGAACAGAATCACCCAAATAAGTTCTACTAGACCTGTAGCAGACTTTGAGATGCTTCTATTTGCGAGCTAAAACTTGTATATATATCTTTGGCACAAAAAGATGAAATAGCCTGCACAAGCATTGTGATAGTGCATTTGGAGACCGAAATGAGCTCACATCTAGATTTTGACACCACATAGTGAAGTTGTTCTGATCTCTAAAATAGCTTGAGTAGGCTCACCAAATTTTGTGTGACTATGAGACTAAAATTGGAGAGGTGTTGACCATGCCCTAGATGAAGCCTCGACCTGCTCTGATACCAATTATTGGAGTTAGACATCTGTGGAAGCACGCAATAAACACAAGGAAGAAGAAGAAGCTTGGAGCACAACACACAATACAGAATGTATTACCACTAGAATGTACAAAGATAAGTAACCCGTTAGGGCTATAGGGGTATATACAAGATGGGGGGAAAACCTCCTAAAGAGGTAAAAAAGTGCCTCAACGGTCCTCGTGTGTTCACACACATAACTACCTAAATATATCAACATTCTACACTTGATTTTCAACATTTCCTTTGTTATTTCATTCAAGATTAACTCCTTATTCAGCATCTCTGTAGAAGCTTGACATTTCATCAACAACCACAACTCTTCTTATCTTCACTTGTCTTGTGAGTGGGTTATAGCATTTATGTCCCTTTTGCTCAGGCTAGTATCCAATGAAGATACATTTTTTCTACATTTGGGTCAAGCTTTCTCCTCAACTCATCTAGAAACATGTACATATGCAACACAACCAAATACTTTCATATATGAAAAGTTTGGTTTTTTACTCGTAACCTTCTCTTCAAGTGAAACTTGATATAAAGCAATAGTTGCAGTTTTGTTCATAATGTATAGAGCAGTTCACACACCTTTTGCTCAATAACAATGAGGCATATTCTTCTCATCCATCAAGGTTCTTGCTATTTTTGGAGTAGGTGTATTTTTGCATTTAGCAATGCATTCTATTCTGGTGTGTACCTACATGAAAATTGAAGTTGAATTCCATGACTCGTTAGAAAGCTACTGAACTAATTTGACATATATTTACCTCCTCCATCAGATCTTAATGTCTTAATATACTTCCCTATGTGCTTTTCCACCATAGCTTTAAAATTGTAGAAGTGAGTGAACATCTCAATTTTCTCTTTCATGAAATATATGCATACTTTCTATGTATGGTCATCAATGAAAGTAACATAGAACCTAAAACCACCCATAGATGTGGTCTTTGTAAGACCCCAAAAATATTTATGTACTATTTCTAGCACATTCTCACTAACATGCTTCTCATGTGGAAATGATACCCTTGTTTGTTTACCAAATTTATATGTTGTACATACCTTTTGCATCTCTGAAACCTTGAAATTTGGTAGTCCATTGAAAATCTCCCTTGTCTGCATCAATCTCAGCCTTTGCAAATTTGCATGTACAATTTTTTTGTGCCAGATTACTATATTAGCAATAACTCCTACACCTATTGCAAACATGGTTGCATTCATTTCGAGAATTTTCACAATTAAGGTGAACATCCTACCCACTTTGTTTCCTTTGTCCACTAATATTCCATCTTTTTTGTACTCTTCTACATATAACCCATTAGTATTGAACCTGAGTTGTAATCGCTAGTCAAGCATTTTTCCAATAGAAACTAGATTCTTTGCTATATTTGGAACATGCAACACACCAACAAGATGTTTTACCTTCCTATCCTCCAAAGAAAATGCTATGTTTCGTGTATGCTCGATAGGATATGATGTGTCATCACCTATTTCAACATATCTAGGAACTCATAATTTTTGCAAACTACTAAACCATTCTATATGATTGCTTATGTGATTTGAAGCACCTGAATCAACATACGAGATATTACCATTCAATCCTGACACATTAGAAGACATCATATTCATCATGTGATGTTGGACCATGAACAACTTCTTAGAATCATCTATACTTATGGATGCATATTTATTTTGTTGTCTTCTATTATTTTGATTCTTCAACTTGCAATCATGTTCAAAGTGTCTAGGTTTACCAAAATTCAAGCATCCTTTACTTTCATTACCTGAATCATTTCTTTGGAAATTCCTACAGATTGTTTGGGTTCCCTACCTCAAAATTGTCCTCTACCTCGTACATGATTTTGTTGGTGACCTTGGTCTTGGTTACTGTGTCCTCTTCCACTTTCGAAGCCTCTACCTCTGCCTCTTCCTCTACCATAGTAGAATGCCTACTCAAAACTAGGTTTTCCTTGGGATTTCAAGTCCTCACCAAGATTCTTTTCTTCAATAATTAGCATGGACACAAGATCAACAAAATTTTGAATATTTTCCCTAGTCTAAATAGTTGTTTTGAACTGCTTACATGCAGCTCATAAACCATGAAGGCACACTTCCACTCTATCATCATCATCTACATTCACACCAATAGATGCAACTGACTCACATATGATTTTAACTTTTAGGATGTAGTCACTTACTAACATGCCCTTTTTCTCCAATGCATGCAGCTTGTTCTTGAGTCACAATTTCTATGCCATTGTATTGGTCTCATATGATGTGATCAAACTATTCCAAGCCTCTTTCAAAGTCTTGGCATCTTGTATGTTCCCAATCATGCTATCTTGTATGCTTACAGATAGCTAATACATTACCTTTCATGCTCCTTGATTCCATTCCACATATGCTCTTAACTCATATATAGTCTGATTCCTATCTAGTAACTACGGGAGCATTTTCATTTTCTCCTTTGATGTACTTCCAATAGCATTTTTCCATCAAGAAATTCATCAATATGAATCACAAAGCATGGAAGTTGTTCTTGTCTAGCTTATCGCTCATAAATTGAATCATTCCATCAGCATTTGCCATTTCTGCAACAGTTTACAACACTACACAAACACTAGATGTAGTACCTTTGCTTAAATACTATCGCACTCTCATGTGACAATTTAATCTAAAAAAACACAATTTTTGTGTATCAATAGTACATTGAATCCCTTAAAATTTTAGATCTTGAATATTTGAGTGTTTTCAACTAGAATGCAAGTTACAATTTTGCAAACTAACCTGATTTCTCCATGGGCCCACCTTGGGGCCTCAAAACAGAGGTCGAGATGGTTCCAAAACTAAAATTTGAGAAAAACTAGTGACCCTAAGGGATAAGTCTCGAATATATTTTGATTCCTTCTACATTCATGCAAGTTTTTTGTAGCAATGTGAGGTTGCTTGTGAATCGCGCTTTTTCCATGCCTTCTCAGGTATTCTTCACCATCGACCTTCTACACGAGCTCTCCACAGCCACATATACACTCTCACAATTGAAGAGATGCACACACATCGATTGAGGCAAGGAAGAATGATCTTCTTCTTCTTCTACTATTATGTGAAAGGAATGTACAACAATGACCTAATGCAGGAATACATCTAGTGCAATGTATAAAGAACAATACATAACAAAAATCCTAATGTCCACAAATGAGTGAGCTAGCAAGAAACAAATGTGCCATCACTCTCGGTAGCTAAATCTAGTAAAGCTCAATAAATTGTCCGTGACATATACCTATGTAACCACTATACATTCTAGAGAAATGGCCAATGTGACCACTATACGTGTCATCCTTGATCATCACATGTTGAGCTTGATATATCAACAATATTTGTATCTATAGATATCTCTATACATCATATGATGAGTTTAAGTATTTGGATGAGTAATATACCACTTGGGCCATTCACTTCTACCAGATATTCAATCACTACTTTGCAAGTAATGATCACATAGTTCTTACTTGGCCATGCTTTTTTCTTAAGACCTACTAACTTCGGAAAATTCAATTATTCGGAAGGAACTCAACCATATTTTCTCATCTTCTGAAATTTTGGACAATCTCTTCTTTTGGCATTAGATCAGTAAGCTCAATTGTCTTCATATGGTAAAGAAATTCCAACCATATCTTTTTACATTCTTTATTCTTTTCTTGTGACTTATTTATCTAGGATGGATTACATTTCTCAAATATTTCTTTGGTTACTTCATATTTTCATAAATATTCCAAAAATTCATTTGGGAATATTCTAACTCTAGAAGTCCAATAGTTCTTTATGCTCTCCAATACCATGGAGGATGGTATACCTAAACCATCTACTACCCAATGATATTGCATAGGGTTCACACCATGCTCTAGTGGAAATTGAATTATCTTGTCTTCCTATTGATTATGGATCTTTCTTATATATGGAATTATTGTTTCCCTTTCCATTAATAATATCTAAATGTATACATCTGATCCTTCACATACCTCTTTTTGTTCTTGTTCTTTAGTTGTTGTATATTGGAGAGGAAATGGTGGTATTTCTTCTCCTATTAGAGGACTTTCTATCATTGTCTCCACCACTATTTCCAAGTTCTGAATAGATTTAGCTTTCGCTTCCTCCTATTCCTTCATACGTTCTGCACTTTTCTCTTGCCAACCTCTTCCCTCTTTCTCTATTTCTCACTGAGGTTCCTAAGAACTCTCACTACAGTAGCAACATGCTTAAGATATTGTTTCTTCACCTCCTTTGCATCTTTATTTTCCTCTTGTATCTTCTCTAGTTCCTCCTTGAGAGATTATATTTCTATATTTGTTGTGTCATATTTGCTTCCTCTCATATTTGTAATTACCTTCTTCCATTAACATTTGATTAATTTCATCATTAGCTCTTCTCAATACTTTTTATTAAGTGTGTAGAAAAATTTTTCCTCCAAGTGTTTAATATCTCCTTCCATGGTTTTTATCATGAACAATTGTTTTCCACACTTGTCCTCCATGAATTGAGCTCTATTCTTTTGCACAATCACCTCTTCTTCAAGTCTCATAGCATTATCATGTCATAACTCTAAAGACTTCCTTTGTTCTCTCAACTCAGCTTGTGTTTATTCCTAATATTTTTTGTACACCTCTATCACCCCATTGGTCTTTATAAATCTTGATTCTACTACAATTCTTGATAGTATCATATTCATGCATGATGGTCTAAATGTTTCTACCTATTTCATTAAATATTCACAAATATTTCTGATATCATTTGGAAATTTCTTTAGCTCTACATTTTCTTGTTTTTGTATCATCGATGTCTGGTAATCCTTGATTCATCTTCCTATAACAAGGTAGTAAAAAAAATACAATTCATCACAAAAAGAAAAAAACATAATTTTCATCACATACTTTCAACACACCACTCACACAATTCCATTAAGATGATCATCACATGTAAGCAAGTTTTTCTTCTACTTGTGTAATTGGAATATAAATGAATAAAATCTTTCAAACAAAATAAGAAGTAATAGTATTGAAAATAAAATAAACTCCGAGTATACTCACACACCCATCCTATACCTTGGACTCTTCCCAATAAATATGATACACACACACACATACACACATATATATATACATACATACACACACACACACACACACACACATATATATATATATATATATATATATATATATATATATATATATATATATATATATATATATATATATATATATATATATATATATATATATATACATACATACATACATACATACACACACACACACACACACACACATATATATATATATATATATATATATATATATATATATATATATATATATATATATATATATATATATATATATATATATATATATATATATATATATATATATATATATATATATATATATATATATATATATATACATATATATACATATATATACACACACACACATTCGCTAGTATAAGTGTTTTGAAGTTTCCTATGCGTCTAGCGAAACTCGTTTGGGTAATTCTGTTCAACATTTTTAGATACAATCATTTTTTTGTATCAAGGTATTTTAGTCACTGGACATGGCTGAAAGCAATGATGTATTTCATATGTTCGTTATTGAGGATATGTTGCATGGTATGAATTACCCATTGTGGGCTTATATGATGCATCATGTATTGGTCACAAAAGGACTATGGAACATTGTGCAGGGTGTCAAAAGTCGTCCTGTTACACTTGTGAATATAGGCACTATAAATACAAGTACTGAAGCTGATGTAGATGGCATTGAACATGGTGATATTCTACAAATTCTTGTTCGTACTATGGTTTTTGTTGTAGCTACTACATAGCAAATTCATTAGGATTGCATAAATACTCTGGCACATACATTGATAGCCTTGTCTATCAAACATGCCATTACTCCTCACATTCGCTCTTAGAGAATAACTAAGGATGCTTAGGATACACTCACCACATTTTACTAGGCTAGGAATGAGGCTTGTGTTGCTTAGATCCAAATACAGTTGGAGAGTGTGCACATGAATGAAGGCAATTCTATGGACAGGTTTTTGACAAAGATCAAGGATTTGAAGGAACAATTGATTTTTGCTGATGAAGTCCTTCCTGATAGTTCACTTGTTCAAACTATTCTAAATAGTCTTTTGGACTCATGTTAGAGCTTTGCTTCTACTCTTCATTTGATGATGAAAGAAAATCCACATGCCTTAACATTTGAAGAGTTAGTTTCTGTTCTATTGGAGGAAGATCAGTCCAACTAGAGCATGTCTGTTATGTGTGTTGCAGATCAAGCTTTCTTGGCTAGTTAGAAGGGCAAAGGACAATGGATCTCTTCTACTAGTAAGCAAAAATCTGCTAATTCTACACAATCAAAGAAGGAAGAAAATGTTGATATATTTAGGTAGTGATGTGTGTGAACACACTAGGATTGTTGGGGCACTTGTTTCCCTCTTTAGGAGGTTCTTTTACCCCCGGGTTGTATATATGCCTATTGCCCTAACGTGCTACTTATCTTTGTACATTCTAGTGGTAATACATTCAATATTGTGTGTTGTGCTCCAAGCTTCTTCATCTTCCTTGTGTTGTTCACGTGCTTCCATAGACATCTAGCTCCAACAATTGGTATCAGAGCATGTCGCCGCTTCATCTAGGCCATCGTCGACACCTCTTCAGTTGTAGTCTCAGAATCACACAAATTTTGGTGAGCATACTCAGCATGTTTTCAAGATCAAAACCGCTTGACTCTGTGCTGTCGAAATCAGGATCTCAGCTCGTTTCAGCCTTCGGATGCACTATCATAGTGCTTGTGTAGGCTATTTCATCTTTTTATGCCAAACGTATATACCAGTTTTGGTTTGCTAGAATAAGCGTCTCAAAGTCTGTTGGTGCATATCAAGCCTTCACACATTGGCTTGGAATCTTGGAAGATTAGCATTGGACAAAGGTTATCAAGGCTTCACTTGAAGCAAGGTTCATATGAACATATGCTTATAAGTTCTTACCTCTTTACCCCTTGTAAAAGTCTTTATGACTTGGCATCTCATGTAATCACTTACCTACCTGATTAAGTCGTGGAAAAGAGAAAGGTATAATGGAGAGAATATCTCCCTACTTTTAGAGGAGAGATTCTAGGGAGCCTAAGTTTGAATTTGAAATTCAAATTAACCATCAACTCCTATAAAAACTACACTTGAAAAGTCGCGGCTAGTCCTATCAGTTTTAGCTCACTCCCCGAGGCATTTTGTCATTGTAACTGTGTGTGTGTTAGTGCTACTCCATAGCCTACACCACTACATCTCAATTAGCCATGCTTGGCATGCTAATGAGCTTGTAAAATCATATCAATCAATAGATATATACACATTCATCATTTCTGATTCTCTGTGTTTTCTTCTCCAAGTCTGTCAACTTCCAAGGAGCATTTCTCAGTGCTCACTGAACCAAATCAAGAGTTTAATAGCTCATTGGAACCCGCTCAAGGTCTTCTACAAGCATACAAAATCTCAGAAGATTTCATTCAGCCATTTGGGAGAAATCCGCTTCGAAGTGCTCACTGGTCTGTGTCTACAGAGTTCTTAAAAAGTCGGGGATAATCAGAATTTTGCTAAACTTATTTCTCAGTGTATGGTTTATCAATTTGAGTGATTCCACTTGTGATTGGTAGCTTGTTAAGGTACTTTAATACTCCCAAAAGGAATTGTTTCAATTTTAAGTGTGCTGGTCACACTGAGCATAACACTGAGCAGGTATCAATACCAAAATAGCAAGTATTTTTGGATTTTTGAAGTCACAAGTAGTCTGTTTTGATCTAATCATTACTCAACTCATTTCCAAAGTACATATAGCATATTTTGGTGTCATTTGGAAGCTCAAGGAGTCTACTAAGCATATCTGGAGTCAAAGGAGGGAAGGTGTGAAGCAGGTTTTGCAGCATCAACTCATTTCTTGAGTGCATCCAACCATCATTCCCAACAGTGGTATCAGAGCAAAGAAGGTAAACATGGGTGATGGTTTCCCTTCATTCATTGACAAATTGGACAGAAACAATTATCAAGCTTGGTCATTGAGAATGAAGACCTATCTACAAGGGAGAAGCTTATTTGGATACATATCAGGAGATGAGGAATTGCCCTCATTCAAGACCAGAGGACTACCCACAAAGGATGAACATGAAAGACTCAACCAATGGTGTGCAAAGGATGCTTTGGCAAGGTCTTATCTCTTAAACTCTATATCTGACTTTCTTTTACCTCATGTAAGGAATTGTAAGACTTCCCAAGAGACTTGGGAAACCTTGTCAAACTACTTTTCTTCCAACACAAGGGCTAGGAAGAATCAATTGTGGATTGAGTTCACAACCCTTAGGAAGCAGCCCAAGCAATCAGTCTCAGAGTATGTGACAAAGATCAAAGATGTGGCAGACCAATTAGCAAGCATTGGAGAGGAGATTGAAGAGGAGCAAATAGTCAAGCAAGTAACAAATGGACTCAAGGCAGATGATAAGTGGGAAAGTTTCACCACTGCAATGGACCTCTATATGGACATGCATACCCCTGATCTCACAACACTCATGGGCCAACTATTCACACATGAAGCAAAGTTTACAAAGGCTGGAGATCAATCAAAAGGTAACAACCCCTCTGCTCTCTATACTGATAAGAAAGTTAAAGATAAAGGTAAAGGGAAGAAACAGGATGAAGAAGGCTCTACCTCCCAAGCTAATTATGCAGGGAGAGGTAGGTCATCTAGAGGAAGAGGAAGAGGAGGTAAGTCAGGTAGGGGGAGACCCTACAACTCATCACCATGCAACATTTGTGGATTGTCCAACCATACCACAGATGAATGCTACAAGAACTACAAAAATCAGAGAGGAAGAGGCTACTCAAGAGGTGGATACTCTCAAGGGAGAGGCAGATTCAATCAACACCAAGGCTACAATGGATACAACAACCAATACAACAACAACTACAACAACAACCACAATGGAAATTACCAAGGTGGATTCAAAAATAGAAGAGACTACAACAACTACACAGAGGAGCAAGATGACTCCCTATTGATTATGAATATGACCTCCAAGGCAGGTAAAAATGATGATCATTTATTTTACATTGACTCAGGATGTTCTAACCATGTAGTTGGCAATGTGGCACTACTTTCTGATTTGGAAGAGCCCAAGGGCAAACATCAGGTACAAACAGGTGATGACACTAAACACTCTGTTGTTAAGATTGGAAATGTGAAGACATGTGATGGTAACCAGAACCTATTGAGCAGGGTACTCTATGTACCAACCATCACCAAGAATCTAATGAGTGTTGGTCAGATTGTGGAGAAAGGTTTGCAGGTCAGATTCACACAACATGGAGCATATATGGAGGACCCAAGACATGGATTCAGAAGGATAGCCAAAGGGGAGAAATCAGGTAGATTATTTACATTTGAGCTAGAAGATACCAAGAACATTGCTTTGTATAATTACAAGGATCAGACACTTTCAGAGTTAGAAATATGGCACAAGAGATTAGGGCACATAGATGAAAGAACCCTAAAGCAAATGTGCAGGGATCAATGTGTGCTTGGGATACCTAATGTGTCCAAGCAACACATGATATACAAGTGTGGATCATGTCAATTTGGTAAGTCTCACAGATTACCCTATTCAAGGAAAGGTTTCATGCATGAAGACTACCTAGACTTGGTACACACAGATGTTTGGGGACCTAGGAAGGACCCTTCCATTTCAGGTTCAAGGTATTATGTGTCCTTCATTGATGATTATAGCAGGTGGACCATCTTATACTTTATGAAGCATAAAGATGAAGTGTTTAATTGTTTCAAGAGGTATCTTGCACTTGTTGAAAATCAAACAGGAAGAAGCTTGAAGAGGCTAAGGTCAGATGGTGAAGGAGAGTACTTCTCCAATGAGTTTGAAGATTTCTTGCAGGAAAGAGGCATCAAAAGGGAGATCACTACAAGGTACTCACCTGAACAAAATGGGGTAGCTGAAAGAAGAAATAGACTCATAGTAGAAACAGCTAGGTCTATGCTTAATGAAAAAAAGTTACCAAATTATCTTTGGGCAGAGAGTGTATCCAGTGCCACTTATCTCATCAATAGGTTGCCATCCAAATCACTTGATGGCATGACACCATATGAAGCTTGGCATGGTAAGAGACCCTCTCTGGATCATTGCAAAATCTTTGGTTGTATAGCATATGTGCATATTCCCTCACAGGTAAGGGGAAAGCTAGACCCCAAGGCTGAAAAATGTATCTTCAGTGGTTATGATTTGAACCAAAAGGGATACAGATTCTACAATCCAACAAACAAAGGGTTTAAGGTAAGCAGAGATGTCATCTTTGATGAGAATGACTCTTGGTATGAGAATGAATGCAGGAAAGTGAGTCTACCCTATGACATGGAAGAAGATTTTCCAAAGCTCACCAAGGAAGAACCAATTCAGCAAGAAGATTCAAGCTCAGATGATGATGATACAATAAATCTTGAAGAGTTCAAGGCTTGGAAGTCCAAAGGGAAGATGAAGATAAAGCAACTTGAAGATAAACCAGAATCCTCAACTCAAGCAATGAGGAGATCTCAAAGAGAAAAGAAGAAGCCTATCAGATTTGGGTATGACACATCACTTGTAACTAAACATTCTGTATATCTTGCAAAGGACTTGTTGAATGAAGAACCAGGTACCTATGAAGAAGCAATTACCAAACCAGAATGGAGAGAAGCCATGGATGAAGAGATGGAAGCTCTCAAGGAAAGTGATACTTGGGACTTGGTACCCAAGAAGGACTCTATGAAGGTAATAGGATCCAGATGGATCTACAAACTAAAGAAGAATTCAGATGGAACAATAAACAGGTACAAAGCTAGGTTGGTAGCCAAGGGTTTTGCACAAACCCAAGGCATTGATTATGAGGAGACATTTTCTCTTGTGGCCAAGATGCCAACTATCAGAATTTTGGTGAGTGTAGCTGCATCCAAAAATTGGAACATGTACCAATTAGATGTCAAGAATGCTTTCTTGAATGGATGGATATCTGAAGAAGTCTACATGTCACAACCACCTGGCTATGAAGATCCAAAAAAGGTACATTATGTTTGTAAATTGAAGAAGGCTCTGTATGGCTTGAAGCAGGCACCTAGAGCATGGAATTACAGGTTGACAACCTATCTCCAAGACCAAGGATTTGTGATGAGCAAAGCAGACACTTCTCTGTTCATAAAGAGAAGTAGTACAGAGGTAATCTACCTATGTGTTTATGTTGATGACATCATCATTACAGGCAATGATGTCAATGGGATTAGACACATCAAAGGACAGATGATGAAAGAATTCAAGATTAGTGATCTTGGATTATTGAAGTACTTCTTAGGTCTTGAGTTAGTCTACACCAACTCAGGTATATATATCACTCAAAAGAAGTATGTACAGGATATGGTCAAGAAGTTTGGCTTGCAGGATGCTAAGGTATCTACTACTCCAATGGAGGTCAACCTAAAGCTAAGTGCTCATGAAGGAGAGGAACTCCAAGACATCACAGGATACCAAAGTATGGTAGGTAGTTTGAACTATGCTACCTTGACAAGAATTGACATAGCATATGGAGTTAGTGTGCTTAGTCAATTCATGCACAAACCAAGGGTACCTCACCTAGAGGCAGCAAAGAAGATCTTGAAGTATCTGAAGGGAACTCAAAGTCATGGTTTGTACTTTCCTTATACATCAGATGTTGATATTAAAGTTTACTCAGATGCAGATTGGGTAGGATGCAAGGATGATAGGAGGAGCACATCTGGTTATATTTGCTTTGCAGGAGATAAGCCTATTTCTTGGTCAGCCAAGAAGCAACCTACAGTGGCATTGTCATCCACTGAAGCAGAGTATAGAGGGCTTGCCAATGCCACTCAAGAAGCTATCTGGTTGAAGCTTCTATATACAGAGTTAGGCCTATATACAAGGCCACCAATCATCTTTGGAGATAACACTAGCTCTCTTCACCTTGCAGCAAATCCAATTTATCATGCCAGAACCAAACACATAGAGGTTCATTACCACTATGTGAGAGAGAAGTTGCTTAGTAAAGACATTCAATTGACTTATGTGTCTACTAATATGCAATGTGCAGATTTACTTACAAAGGCATTGGATGGAAACAAGTTATGCAGATTCAAATCCATGATTGGATTGCAGGAAGTAATTCAAGATTGAAGATGAAGACTTAAGCCAAAGTGTTTGGCTTGAGGGGGAGCTGTTGGTGCATATCAAGCCTTCACACATTGGCTTGGAATCTTGGAAGATTAGCATTGGACAAAGGTTATCAAGGCTTCACTTGAAGCAAGGTTCATATGAACATATGCTTATAAGTTCTTACCTCTTTACCCCTTGTAAAAGTCTTTATGACTTGGCATCTCATGTAATCACTTACCTACCTGATTAAGTCGTGGAAAAGAGAAAGGTATAATGGAGAGAATATCTCCCTACTTTTAGAGGAGAGATTCTAGGGAGCCTAAGTTTGAATTTGAAATTCAAATTAACCATCAACTCCTATAAAAACTACACTTGAAAAGTCGCGGCTAGTCCTATCACTTTTAGCTCACTCCCCGATGCATTTTGTCATTGTAACTGTGTGTGTGTTAGTGCTACTCCATAGCCTACACCACTACATCTCAATTAGCCATGCTTGGCATGCTAATGAGCTTGTAAAATCATATCAATCAATAGATATATACACATTCATCATTTCTGATTCTCTGTGTTTTCTTCTCCAAGTCTGTCAACTTCCAAGGAGCATTTCTCAGTGCTCACTGAACCAAATCAAGAGTTTAATAGCTCATTGGAACCTGCTCAAGGTCCTCTACAAGCATACAAAATCTCAGAAGATTTCATTCAGCCATTTGGGAGAAATCCGCTTCGAAGTGCTCACTGGTCTGTGTCTGCAGAGTTCCTAAAAAGTCGGGGATAATCAGAATTTTGCTAAACTTATTTCTCAGTGTATGGTTTATCAATTTGAGTGATTCCACTTGTGATTGGTAGCTTGTTAAGGTACTTTAATACTCCCAAAAGGAATTGTTTCAATTTTAAGTGTGCTGGTCACACTGAGCATAACACTGAGCAGGTGTCAATACCAAAATAGCAAGTATTTTTGGATTTTTGAAGTCACAAGTAGTCTGTTTTGATCTAATCATTACTCAACTCATTTCCAAAGTACATATAGCATATTTTGGTGTCATTTGGAAGCTCAAGGAGTCTACTAAGCATATCTGGAGTCAAAGGAGGGCAGGTGTGAAGCAGGTTTTGCAGCATCAACTCATTTCTTGAGTGCATCCAACCATCATTCCCAACAAAGTCTGCTACACGTCTAGTAGAATTCATCTAAGCAGTTCTGTTCAACTTTCTGAGATTCAGTAAATTTTTTGCATCAAGGTATTTTAGTCACCGGCCATGGTTGAAAGTAGTGATGTAATCCATATGTTGGTTGTTGAGGATACGTTGGATGGTACCAACTACCCATTATGGGCTTATTTGATGCGATGTGTATTGGTTGCAAAAGGACTATGGAACATTGAAAAAGGTATTGAAAAACGTCCCATCACACGTGCAAGTGTTACAACTACAGGTATTGAAGCTGATGCAGAAGGTGTCGAAGATGATGATATTCTGCATATTCTTGTTCATGCTACAATTTCTGCTCTACCTACTGTAGAGAAAATTTGTTCGGATGGCAGAGATGCCCAGGCACATGCATTGATTGCTTTGTCTATTAAACGTGCCATTATTCCTCACATTCACTCTTGCATAACACCTAAGGATGTTTGAGATACACTTACCACATTGTAGCAAGCTAGGAATGAGGCTCGTGTTGCTTACCTCCGAAAATAGTTGGAGAGTGAGCACATGAATGAAGGTGATTCTATGGACATTTTCTAACAAAGATCAAAGACTTGAAGGAACAGTTGATTTCTATTGATGAGATTATACCAGATAGCTCACTTTTGTAGACCGTTCTAAATGGTCTTCCTGATTCATATCAAAGTTTTGCTTCTCCTTTTTGCTTGATGATGAAAGGCAATCCAAATGCCTTGTCTTTTGAGGAGTTAGTCTTTGGTTTGTTGCAAGAGGATCAGTCCAGGCAGAATAGGTCCATTATGCATGTTGCAGATCAAGCTTTCCCAGCTAGTCGGAAGGGCAAAGGAAAATGGAGCTCTTCAATTAGTAAGCAAAAATCTACTAATTTTGCACAATCGAAGAGGGAAGACAAAGATGAAAAGAAATCAAAAAATCAAAAATTGTTTTGCAAGTACTATAACGAAAATGATCATATCATAAAGAACTTTCCAAAACTGGCTGCTAAAGAGGCAAAGAAGAAAGAGGTTGGAATCGTTGATGCGGAGGCCTCTAATCTGGTGCAAGAAGAAGAATGGGCGTTTACTACTATTTGTAGTTTTGACCCATCTTCTCATGAGTAGTGCATGTTTGTAGTAGACTCAGATGTTTGGTACTTTCATAGTGGAGGACCAAACATATTACCTCGCAGCGTAGTTTCTTCTCTTCACTCGAGTCTGCCCCTATAGGGAATACTGTTACATGCGCCAACAACTCTTCTTATCATGTTATGGGAGTTGGTAAGATCATTTTGACTACTACTGATTATAGTTCTTTCACTTTGTCAGATGCTTTGTTTGTGCCAAGGATCAAGAAAAATCGGTTATCAGTTTCTGCATTAGCCAAGATTAGCTTGGTTGTAAAAATTATTGATGACAGATGCACAGTTCATGATCTATCAAAGCAGTGTTCGTCCTTTCCAAAAGATGGTTCAATTCGGGCTACTAAAAAATTGTAGCTTGTACATAGTGATGTCTGTGGTCCTATATAGACACCTTGTTTTGGAAATTATCTTTACTTCGTGACTTTCATCGATGATTTTTCTAGGCATGCATGGGTATATCCATTGAAGGCAACATCTGAAGTCTTCATGTGCTTCAAATAGTTTTTGGTTTTGGCTAAAAATCTGTCAACATGTAAAATGGGTACCCTTCGTTCTGATCGAGGGGGGATATATGTCTTCTGATTTTAATGCATTTCTGGCTGAACATGGGATAAAACACCAGTGTATAGTGCCATATACACGTCAACAGAATGGAGTTGCTGAATGAAAGAACAGGTCATTCATGGAGATGGGGAGGTGTATGGTCAAGAGTTAGGCTTTACCACATAGTTTCTGGCTTGAGGCTATCATGTGTGCAACGTATGTACTTAATAGGTGTCCCACTAAAGCACTGCAGTCTATCACTCCATATGAGGCTTGGCATGACCGCAAGCCATCTACTGCTCATCTGTATGTTTTTGGTTGTTTGGCATATGCATTAGTGCCGGAACAACATCACAGAAAATTGGATGATAAAGCAATAAAATGTATTTTTTTTGGTACAGTTTTGGAAGTAAAGCCTATTGCTTGTATCATCCACAGACAAAATGCATTTTGGTTGGCTGTGATGTTGTTTTTGTGGAAGATGCTATTCAGCCATGGCTTTCATGTACTAAGGTGATATCTGTTAGCTCCAAAGACATGTATGATACTTTGCTACCTCTTTTTACAATTGGATAGTCTACTACTGGTCCTAATGAGGCAACTTCTCAACCTTTGCAGGTTTCATGTGATGATGCAGATCATTTCACTTCTGATGCAAATTTACATGATGCACTTATTGATGAAAGAGCTGATATTGAGGAGGCAAGAACTATGTTGAAATGGTTGGTGCAGACCTTATGTGATAGCAAACTAGATGCACCTCTATCATATCATACTCAATCAGGCTCTCATGTGCCTCTTTTGCATCACATTGCTATGTTATGGCTGCATCTAGTCTCTGTGATGAGACTGAGCCTGTTTCGTTTCATGAAGAACAAAATTTCAAAAATTCAATGGCTGATATGCAATCTGAATATGATGTAGTAATGAAGAATGGTACTTGGTCTTTATGTGACTTGCCTCCTGGCAAGAAGGCCATTTTCACTAAGTGGGTATACAAGCTGAAACGTAAATGTGATGGTACAATTTACACGTATAAGGCTAGGCTTGTTGCAAAGGGTTATGGACAGGAAAGAGGCATTGATTTTGATGAGACCTTTGCATCTACATGCCGTATGACTACTATTCGGAGCATCTCTGCACTTGCAGCTCATCATGGTTGGAATGTACATCAGTTGGACATTAAAAGTGCATTTCTGAATGGTGACTTGCATGCAAAATTGTATGTTTTTCAGCCTCGTGATTTTGTGCAGAAAGGCCATGAAAACAAGGTGTGCAAGTTAAAGAAGGCATCATATGGTTTAAAGCAAGCACCATGTGCTTGGTATGAGAAGGTACATGCCTATCTGATTGCAGTCCAACTGAGAGCGCCTTATATGTTAAGCATGCTAATGATGTGCTTCTGATCATTGTTGTCTATGTTGATGACCTGCTACTCATTGGTCCTATTGAGAAGCATAATGCTAATTTTAAGGCTGATTTCCATGCATCATTTGAGATGTCTTATTTGGGGCATTTGCATCACTATTTGGGCATTGAGTTTATGCAAGTTGATGGTGGAATGGCTTTGTGGCAAATGAAATATATTGACACATTTTTGTAGTGTTTTGGCCTTGAATACTGTAAGCCTATTGTCACCCCTTTGGAGAAAGGTTTACGATTGAGTCTTCATGATTCTCGAGATGATTTTGATGTTGTCCTCTATCAGGAGGTTGTTGGATACCTAATTTACTTATGCATTACTTGGCCAGATATTCAGTTTGTTGTCTCACAGATGAGCAGGTTTATGCATTGCCTAGGTGTCAAGCATTGGCAAGCGGTTAAGTGCATCTTTCCCTACTTGAGTGGTACTCGACTACTTGGGTTGTTTTATCCCAAGGGGGGATCACTATTGCCAGATTTGCATGCTTTTTTTGACTCAGACTGGGCTGGTTGCTATGAGACTCATGTGTCCACTAGTGGCTTTCGCTTCATGCTTGGTAGCTCATGTATATCTTGGTTGAGCAAGAAGAAGCCTATTGTGGCCACTTCTAGTTGTGAGGCTTAGTATAGGGCAGCTTTCATAGCGACTGTTGAGTGTTTGTGGCTTAGACACCTTATGGCTGATTTGGGTGTTGGTCAATCATTTGCCACCACCATCTTCACTAATAGTCAAAGTGCATTGGCAGTTGCATGGAACCCTGTGTTCCATGCTCGCACTAAGCACATTGAGGTGCATTATCATTATGTCAAGGAGAGCTTCTCTGTTTAGGAGATCAGCTTGGCATATGTGCCCACACAGGAGAACATTGCAGACCTTTTCATGAAGGCTCTGCCTAGGGAGAAGTTTGAAGCTTTTTGCAAAGCTTTGGGCTTAATTCCTATTGTGGAGTGATTTCCACATAGCTTGGCACTTCCTTATACATGAGTGCCAGCTCCTTGTTCACCACATCATTCCCAGGGGGGATTTGTTGATATATTTAGGTAGTGATATGTGTGAACACACTAGGATCGTAGAATGCTTTTTTCCCTCTTTAAGAGGATTTTTCCCTGGCTTGTATATATGCCTATTGCCCTAACGATCTACTTATCTTTGTACATTCTATTGGTAATACATTCAGTATTGTGTGTTGTGCTCCAAGCTAATGATCATATCATTAAGAGTTGTCCAAAAGTTACTACTAAAGAGGCAAAGAAGAAAGAGGCTGGAATGGTTGTTGTAGAGGCCTCTATACTGAAAACAGAGTCTGCTAATCTTGTGCAGGATGAAGAATGGGTGTTTACTACTATTTGCAGTTTTGACCCATCTTCTGATGATCAGTGCATGTCTGCATTAGACTCAGATGTGTGGTACTTTGATAGTGGGGCGACCAAACATATTACCTTGTAGTGCAGTTTCTTCTCTTCACTCGAGCCTACCCCTATAGGGAATATTGTTACATGTGCCAATAACTCCTCTCATCTTGTTATGGGAGTTGGCTAAGATCATTCTAACTACTATTGATGGTACCTCTTTTACATTGTCAGATGCTTTATTTGTGCTAGGGATCAAGAGATATGTTATCATTTTCGGCCTTAGCCAACATTGGTTTGGTTGTGACATTTGTTGATGATAGATGTACAATTCATGATCTATCAAATGGAAATGTGATTATTGCTTCTGGCATTTTATCTTGTGGGTTGTATAAGTTCATAGATTATGAAAAATCTATGAATGATTCAGCATGTGCAATATATAATTCTTAGGCTATATCAGATGCAAAGCTTGGGCATGCATGCTTTGATCATCTAAATTTTGCTAGTTTGCTATGCTTAGAGAAATATGAAATGGTGTCCTCCTTGCCCAATCTTGAGGCACGTGGTAAACATGTATGTGAAGGATGTATTTTCGGTAAAATGTAGCATTTCTCCTTCCCAAAAGATGGTTATGTTCGAGCTATATAGAAATTGCAGCTTGTTCACAATGATGTATGTGGTCCTATGTAGACACCCTCTTTTGGAAACTATCTTTACTTGGTGACTTTCATTGATGATTTTTCCAGGCATGCATGGGTATATCCATTGAAAGAAAAGTTGGAAGTTTTTATGTGCTTCAAACAGGTTTTGGTTTTGGCTAAAAAATGTGTTAGCATGTAAAAATGGGCACCCTCCATTCTGATAAGGGGGGAATACATGTCTTCTCACTTTAATGCATTTGTTGTTGAAGATTGGATAAAGCATCAATGTACAGTGTCGTATACACCTCAATAGAATGGAGTTGCTAAATAGATGAACAGGTCACTCATGGAAATGGGGAGGTGTATGGTCAAGAGTCAAGCTTTACCACAAAGTTTCTGGCTTGATGCTATCATGTGTCTAGCATATGTACTTAACAGGTGTCACACTAAAGCACTGTAGTCTATCACTCCATATGAGGCTTGGCATGGTGGCTAGCCATTTATTGCTCATCTATGTGTTTTCGGTTTTCTAGCATATGGATTAGTGCTTGAACAACATCATAGGAAATTGGATGATAAAGCTGTAGAATATATTTTTGTTGGGTATAGTTTTGGAAGCAAAGGCTATCGTCTGTATCATCCATAGACTAAATGCATTTTGGTTAGTGATTATGTTGTTTTTGTTAAAGGTGCTATTTAGCCATTAGTTTCATGTACTAAGGGGACATCTGTTAGCTCCAAAGCCATGTATGATACTTTGCCGCCACTTTTTGTAGGTGCACAGTCTAGTATTGTTCCTAATGAGGCAACTTCTTAGCCTTTGCAGGTTTCATGTGATGATGCAGATCATTCCATTTCTGATGCAGATTTGCATGGTGCACTTGTTGATGAGAGAGCTAATATTGAGGAGACAAAATCTATGCCAAAATGGCTAGTGTAGACTTTACATGATAACAAATTAGATGCACCTCTATCATACCATATTCTTTCAGGCTCTCATGGTGCCTCTTTCGCATCAGATTGCTATGCTATGGTTGCCTCTGATCTCTGTAATGTGATTGAGCCTGTTTTGTTTGATGAAGCACAAAGTTTTGAACATTGGATGGCTAGGATGCAATCTGAATATGATGCTATCATGAAAAATGGTACCTAGTCTTTATGTGGCTTGCCTCCTAGCAAGAAGGCCATTGCACTAAGTGGGTATAGAAGCTTAAGTGTAAACTTGATGGAATAGTTGACAGGTATCCATTGCACTAAGTGGGTATAGAAGCTTAAGTGTAAACTTGATGGAATAGTTGACAGGTATAAGGGTAGGCTTGTTGCAAAGGGTTATGCACAGGAAAGAGGCATTGATTTTGATGAAACCTTTGCACCTACATGCTGAATGACTATTGTTCAAAGTATTTGTGCACTTGCAACTCATCATAGTTGTAATGTACATCAATTGGACATCAAAACTGCATTTCTGAATGGTGACTTGCATGAAGAAGTGTATGTTTTTTAGCCTTGTGGATTTGTGCAGTAAGGGCATGAGAACCAAGTGTGCAGATTAAAGAAGTCATTATATGGTTTAAAGCAAGCACTACGTGCTTGGTATGAAAAGATACATACCTATCTAATTGCACATGGTTTTGAGAATAGTCCAAGAGCACCTTATATGTTAAGCATGCCAATGATGTGCTTTTGATCATTGTTGTGTATGTTGATGACATGTTGCGTAATGGTCCTCATGACAAGCATATTGTTCATTTTAATTCTGATTTGCATGCCTCATTTGAGATTTCTAATTTGGGGCATATGCATCATTATTTAGGCATTCAATTTATCCAAGTTGATAGTGGAATGGCTTTGTGTCAAATGAAATATATTGACACTTTATTTCAATGTTTTGTTGTAGTTGTCACCCTTAACACAGATGTTGAGGGATTCCATCTCCCTGAGGAGGGTCTTGTGGATGGACCTCTCTTATCGATGTTCACTATGGAAGAACTATTTCCATGCCACTCTTCCAACAAGTTCACCATCCTTTGTCACCCTGAACCGGAGCCCACTGCACTCCAGTTTCTTGTCGCTGCCCTTAATCTCCAAAAATGCACATATGGCATTTCTCGCCCCTTCTATTCTATGATCGACATCGCAGCGAGAGAAGTAGTTAACCTTGCTTCATTCTTTTTCCGATGCATTCACCAGGAATGCCAGGTAGTTTCTCGGCAATTGGCCAAGAACGAGATAGTGACCTTCCTCCTCTTGGCGATTCAGGCAGCGCAACCTCCTCCATTGAATACCCTTCTCTTCCATGAGGAGTCTATACAAATCATGGAGGTCGAAGATGATGAGGATATTCTGTAGTTCTTCAAAGGGAGGTGCCGCAAACTGAGCCCATCTCATAGTAAAGCACCGTCGTCCTCAACCGTGCAGTTGTAGGACACTACTTTGTCTACCCAGATTATTTTTGCTCCACCATCCCCTAGAGATCAAGCTAATCCTGATACTGTTATTGAAGAAGTTCACCCTGATAATACGGTTGTGCAGCCCCAGTCTCATCCACAAGAGCCAATGCTCGATACGGGCATGAAAACTGGACAACTCATAGATAAAGCACAACCTGCGGAGAAGTTGCTCAACCAGATGTCTTGCCTCTCGTGGTAACAACTCTTGCTTTGATCTCTTCATCTCAAAACCCATCTCTGCCTCTGTCTCCATCAAAGGTGCCTTTTTTGCCTAGTCCCCCTTCCTCCCCATGTCATTCGGTAGCCCAACCTCTTCCTTCCTCCCCTGATTATTCCCCTCCCACATCATCTGCCACCGTTTTCGCTAACCTGCCAATCTCCACCTCTATCATACCTCATTCATTGGCCCAACTAGCTCAGATTGGTAACTACCTCATTCATCTCTCCACCCATCTCCCCCATCACCTCCAAGTTGCACAACAATCCCTCCAACAGCAGTACCAATCCAAGGTGGACATGCTTGAATCAGACATCGCACCACTTCAGGAAGAGGTGCTCACAACCAAAGCCGAAGCTAGTTCCTTCGAGGAGCAGATTTGAAGTCTTCAAGCAGAATTGAAATAGAAGGACGCCATCATTGCAGCTCGTGATTATGAGATTAGTCAGTTGACTCAGACCGTGATTGACAAAGAGGATGCCATGACAGCTTTGGGCAATCTTCTCGAGACCACACGCACTGATCTATCTCTAGTCAAGCAAAAAGGTCAAGGAATGGCAGACTTAGCTTTACAAGCCACCACTGACTTAAATAAAGTAACCGAGGAGCTCTTTTAGAAAAGTCGCTCCAGTCTCAAGAGCTCGAGCATAGAGAAAAGCAACTGGGTATCCAGGCCGACCGGTTATCACGCATTGATGCCAAAATTATGGATATGAAGCTCAGAGATATGCGGCACTTGCCAATGAGTTCTACCTTCAAGAAGCTTTTTTGTAGAGTCAAGTCGATGCCCTCCTTTCCCAATTCATCGCTGCCAGCTCTGTGCAGACTGATGCACATCTTGTTGAACCACATATTTCGAAGGACATGTTGGACTCCTTGAAGTAGAAAATTACACAAACTTTTAAATTAGCCCGTTCTATGTACATACAAGGAATCATTGATGATTCCTAAACCTTGTAATTTTCCTTGCTAGGTTCAAGTCCACCGTGCATACCAGTGTAGGCTGTCAGAATATTATTTTTTATTATTTAGCCAAATCCTTGTAATTAGAATAGTTGCGCACCAAAAGGGTGTAGCGAAACCATGTATCGTTTCTTTCTAATACAAAGAATATGTGCGGAAGCAATGACAGAGAGTCATCGGCCTGTTCAGTGCGGGTGATGATTTGGAGTTGATTCTGATTTGGGGTTATATTAATTTCAGACTTGTTTGTATGAATGTGTAGTCGAAGTGAAGCAATCAGGTATTATGTTACTGTTATTATATTGAAGTGAAGTGTGGTGGTATTGTAAAGAAAAAGTGAATGTGTTGCGTATGAAATTTCGATAATCGTTAACAACGCCATGCGGTAAAGTGCATTGGAATCTTTTGAAATTGCTTGAATTAATTAATGAAGTTGATTGTCAGAAGCTAAGCAGTGAATTGGGAAAATATATATAGAGCCTCTTATTTATCAGACCCTGGACCATCCCAAGAAACCGCAAGTAAGAATAACTGTAACTTTAACATAGTATAATTTAACACTCACATAGTTTGGCCCAAGTATTGGCCTCCATGAAAAGCGTTGGCCACCATAGAACTAATTTTAAATATTTTCTATCCACAATATGTCTGAGATGGTGTCTAGATCCCACCCTCTCATGAGCTTCTTGCAATATTGTTTGAGTTTCATTTGGGGGTAAGCATTTATGAAGGGTCATCATAACTCTGTTACTATTTTCTGCATTTAAATATGAGTATTTTCTTTTCGTGGTGTGTGGATTTTGGAAGAAATGTTATAGAGCCCAAAATATTACACAGCTCTTGGTGCAAGGATGGAGAGCTTCCAATGACAAAGAGTGAGGCATTTGGAAACTCATCAAGAATTTTGTTCATCAGTGTCTCCTCGGGCACTACATAGGACACATGATGAGCAATGACATTGTGTCACCCTATTCTCTTCAATAGCTTGAAGTTGAATTCCTAGAACATCAAAAGCCATGTCCAAATCCACCCACTGACTTAGGGTTTGTTGAGCAAATATCTCAAGACCTCGTGATCAATGATCTTGAGATGTTGTTCTGTTGTTCTTCTGTTTACATCTACACAACAATCAATTGGCATAGTGAATCAGGTGGTCTATTTTTCCTCTTTCTCCAAGATCTCCAAGGATAGCACGGACTACTCTTAGTCTTGCATCCACATGTATGTGAAAAGGGATATTCCAATCAGGAACCATTTCAATTCGGGCTTGAACTTATTGCATTTTTTATTCTAGGAGGGTTTTTTCTTCGTTCATCATCCATTGGAAGGTGATATCTTTTCCATAAGTCTAGAATGAGGCTAGATGATATCTGCATACATTCTCATGAAATGCCTATGATACACAATGTGACCAAAGAATTGTTGAACTTCCTTTTTAGATATGGATCGGAGTATTTTAAGAATGGCTATTATTTTTTTGCATTTAGGATCCATGCCATGCACAGATATCACATGTCCGAGTCGAGCAAAGTTCTTTAATTCATCAGGAAGTGTCATTTATGGAGACTCAATTTAATGTGGGTTTTCTTGCACTTTATAAAGACTTGGGAGAGATGTTCCAGATGCTCATCAAAACATTCTATCGAGCAAGCTTTAGTGATCATTGAGAAACTAGAGAAGTCATCCATGACGATTCTCAGGATTCCTAGTATTAGGTTTCCAAAGATAAATGAAAGAGTGCAGTTGAAGGTTGCTAGGGTGTTCTTGAGCCCGAATTCCATCTTGTTGTATATGTACAGTCCCCACGGTGTTACAAAGGTTGTCTTTTTTTTACCATTCTAGTGGATGGCTATTTAGTTGTACCAGATGTACCCATCCATAAACCTTTAGAGAGCATGTTCAACCACACCCTTGACTTCCTATTCTTAGAATGGCATGGGGAAACCGTTAGGGATTGTAACCTTATTGAGTGCACAAAGTTAAATGCATACTCTATTCTTGTTGGATTGATTTTCTGGCATGATAACCATTGATGACAACAAGTCTAAATGTTTCACTAGGACTATAATGAATGCTACCTCCATTTTGTCAATTTCTCTCTAGACTACCTTTATGTATCTAGGGTTTAACCTCTAAATTCTTCGTCATATTGGCTTGGTGTTTGCCACCAGGGGGATGGTTTGAAGTTCCAATGTCATAGGGATACTTGCAAAATCTTTGTATCTCTAGGCAAAAATGTCTTTAAAATTTTTTAAAAATGTTATAACCTTATTCAACGGGATGGATTCCTACCATAGCAATGGCACTAGCAAGATAGGCTTAGCTTTGGCCGAACATCTGAAACTGACTTGTTTACTAGGTTCATTGACTCCTCAGTCCTCATTAATTTAGGATTTTTAGGTCTTTTCCTAGAACATTGTTTCAGGATATGTGGGGGTCTCCCTTATGTTGGTGACACATTTTTTGTTTTACGCTCATCTTAGGTATCTCCTTGATTGGTAATTGGTGCAATGATTCTAAGTTCTTCTATTTCAGTAGGTTCCTCCACTTTGTACTACCTTCATACTCCCCTTGAAATGGGGGTTTCTTTTCTCACCTTTTGTGCTTCATCAGCTTGCCTAACCCCAGGGCCTCCACATCACTACCTCAACTATTTCCATCAAAATACAAGTGCTTGTGTAATAGACAGGAGATTCAACTCCCATCCACTCTAGTAAATGCTTATCTTCATATGTGTCAATTAATATAGGGTAATCTTGATCTATTACTTCCTACATCAAGATTAAGTTGGTTGTTCTGGCATGGTGTGTTCTAGATCTAGCTCCATGTGCACTTGTTTGAGTACCTCATGCCCATGTACAATGTGAAGCCTCATCTCCAGTCATGGATTACCTTGGCATGACGAAGTGAGGATCATCCAAGGAGTAGGGGGAGACCTCCTAATGTGGGGGGACAAAATCGAGCATGAAAGTTGATCCTTGCAAAGCGACACTCTCCACTACCCCTATGCATTTTACCTTGATCTGATCCACCATAGTTGTCATGATCCACCATAGGAGTCCTTGTTTTTGCATGGTTGCTTCTAGCATGAGACTAATTTTAGAGCTTTCATTGATGATGACTTTGAACAACTTGTGATAACAAATACTCATAGATACCCATTGGATATGGTAGTCTATGACGAGAGCCTATGCAATGAGATAGGTGCCCTTTCCGCCATTGATAGGGTTGGGGCAACCACCAACGAGTTCACTAATTTAAGCATTTCCCCCCTAAACTCAACGTCCAAGATCAAATTGTGATAGAGACTCACTTGTTAATAAGTATTATTTAATATTTCTCATGTCAAGAAGAGAGCTTTGGGGAGGATGATTGCCTCTTCAACATTGTTCGCTTCAAGTTCTTGTTGGGTGGTTTGATATGCATCAATGTTACTTGTGTGTAGGGAATGATCGATAATCTTGTTCTTGCTTGTATTGGTGGTGTGTTCATCTCCTTTTGATGCAATTGTCTCACACAACCCTTCTATTCCTACTTGGTCTTGGGCCTTGGGAACCATCAACTCTTTTTCCTTTACACGTTGGGCTGAGGTGTGTAGTCCTTCTTGTAGTAACTCGTGCAATTGGACTACATGGGTGGTAGGTGATCATATTGGTGTGCACAGGTATCGCAATGGGTTCAAGGAGATATGAGAGGAGTTACTTGACTAGCTTTTTGTTGCTTGCTTTGGGTTGTCCTTTGTGTAGTGATCATAGTGATCGCGGTAGTTCATGCAAGGTGGTGCATTTTCAAGAGGAAGCACTTACTATGGAAATTCCCATACTTAGTACACCAATAGTACATAATCGTTCATCGTGGTGAGTTTCATATTCCTTTAATTAGGTCAAAGGGACCACTCTTTATGCCAAGGGTAGAAGGAGTGGAATAGAATAGGGAGGCACTAGGGGTGTGCTGAAGGATGGATATCTACACGGTAGGCATAGGTTAGGTAATGAGGATGGAGCTCTATGGGTTAAGCATGGGTTTCCCCCAATATGCTACAGGTTGAGAGGTTGGTAATCCCTCAAGGTAGTAACACTCTTGGCTTCATGTCCCATATTTTCAAAGAATTGGAAGGCTACTTTGTTTGGACACTCCACATGTGGGTGGCCTTGGTGGTTTACATAGGGTGCACCAAAGAGTAGACCCTCTCTCTCTATCTCAACTCATGATGGTAGGCCCCTTATATTGTAGGTTACGACCCTCCAATGCTTTTTTGAGTTGCACGACAAGGTCATCCCATCCTCCCACAAGGGAAGATGTTTCTCAAAAGTGGATCCATGCTTGCACGATGCATGTCATCATGGCCACAAATTCATCTATTGAGCCATTGGGTGTCAAGAGGTCTTTGAGCTTGTACCTAGTGGTGATTGGAAGTGCCTTTTCCATCCACTTCTTGACCACAAATTTGACCAAGGCATCATGTAGCTTGGCTATCAATGGCTCCACCCTTGTTAGTAGTTTAGAGAAGGAATCTCTCATCTTGAGATCAACGTATTCTAAGCCATCATGAACTTTCTCAGTGGATTTCCCTGGTCTAAAATCCATTGAGATCTCTTCCTTCACTTCCATATGAGGAAATGCACTTCTTCAATCTCACTAAACCATTTAGCCGCCAATGCAGGAGAAATGCCATGAAGGCATCCGTCCTTTCTTCCAAGCCTCTACTTTTGCATAGCACCAAAAAGAATCCTAGATGATCTTTGTGGTCCTCTATAGATGCTCTCTTAAATGTAGAGAAGTTTATAATGATGTGTCAAAGTATAGAAACAAGATTCACATGGGCTATGTTAGAGTCGAGTGAGAAGGGTTCGAGTGAAGAGGCTCACGAATGATTGTCTTCACGATTTAAGCACCTAGGGGTGGAAGGTCTATGAGGAGTTTGGATAAGACTAAGAGAGGTATGTATGGATCATATTCAATGTGCCCCTACATCCACCAGGTATGCCAAAAGTTATAGGTATAGCTTATATAGCTTTTATGGGTAGTGAAGATTGTTCTGTAGGGGTGAGCCACAATATTACTACTTACAAGGCACCCAAGAATGTTAATACTAGTAGTGCACCCTTAAATGCTCGTGGTTATGCTCAAATACACACTTCAAACAACATGAACGCTTAACAAAAAGCTCACACTATGAGAGAAATAAAGAGAAAAAGTCAATTAAGTAGAATAATGGTACTATCTACAAACCTGAAGAGATGGCATACAATGAGACTTTTTGTTGAAGGTGATGTGGGGAACAAACTATAGAGCACCAACTTGTTAACACTTCTATAGAGTCTCCTTGTATTTTATGAGGGTTGCTTCTTTTTACCGATGTGGAGCTTCTATACCATGTCATGTATTAACGCCATGTGGTTATACAAATTTTGGTAGAAGTTCCTCTGCAAATTGAAGGCGAGTAAAAAATAACCATAATATATAAAAGGCATAAGCTTAATTGCATGAAATCCATTCTCTCTTTGCACCATAAACTTGCAAGCAACAAACGTTTACAACATACATTGTTGGGCACTACATGCCATCTTGAAGGTATCTTTTTCAAGTAGTGCTTTCTTGCTCTGATACCTACAAATCATTCTAAAACATGTGAGAATACCTAAAAGTGCTTTCATTAAGCAATATGAGCTACTCAAACTTAATATATGAAGATGGATTTACATCAAATCTCATTTTGATGCATATTTGGATGCTAATCAATAAGCTAAGAACAAAGGAATATGCACAAATAATGATTCATGGTGTGGAAATTGACCAAATAAGGGAGAGCAAAAATGTGGTGAAACGATATGAAAACTAATGAGAATATTGATGGTTTTATATCCCCAAAGCATCATTATTAAGCAAAAATTCTACTTCCAAAGAATTCCTCACCAATCAATACTAAGTAGCCATCCAAAAGCTTATGTAGAGATGGCTTGTAGAGGCTAGACTATGGTATGTGACCAAGGAAAAAAAAGGACTTGAAGCTATAATTTATCACAATTTGAATCTCTCCATATCAAGCTTTCATGAGGATGGTATGGCTCAAATAGTGGACCTATGTGGATCAACAACTACATCTTTGTTTCAGCATAAATAAAAAAAAATTACATGGTCTACACAAGTGTTTCTTCTAAAGAAAAACATGGTATCTAGTACTCATTGGAAGATATTGAAGCAATAAAACTCCAAGATTTTGAATTTTCTCAATCTGGACATCGTACGAGAGAGTTACGTCCAAAAGAGTAGTTGTGGGTGCTAATCCATCACCTCCTAAATGAGTGTGTGCAAGAAGATAGAACAAATATGGCACATATAGAAGACTGAGAGGAGGAAGATGAGCACGTCTACCCCTAAGAAATCCCATAGAGAAAGTTGGAAGCAGAAGAGAAGAGGTCGTTATCCTCAAATATTAAGAAACTATCTCGTCTTAATGTACCACCAAAATGGAATCAAATTTCAATAGCAATATTAGTTCGGAGAAGGCATGGCGTAGACCATAGGCTTGTAATGGTCTAAATAGAAATAGAGGGAAGTTCAAGCTTTTAGTTGTCTATTACAAATAGAAGGTAGGTCAAAGTTCTAGTTGTCTTTGAGTTGTGATGCCGAGTTTTTAGTTGTATTTGACTTGGTGGGTGCGCATTTCCCCCACATCTTAAGCAAAGATGTGTTCAAGCAAGTGGTGGAGCATAGTGTGTGTTCTTGAGGTGCAAGTTGGTTCTGAGTTGGACAACGAAACATATTATTCAGAGATTCCATGCTACGCCAACTATAGAAATACTAAAACCATGTGCAAGTGATAACAAACATGGTCAATCCATGGTCAATCAATATGAGATCATATGTAGAGAAATGATGCTATCTTTTCTAACCCATGTACCAACTATGAAAGAAGTAGAATTTGGTGAATAATTACATTCCTAGGATTGAAGAGGAGATTATCGTCGTAGATAGAATACAAGAACTTTCAACAAAACTTGCAATTATTACCATGGCACATGATGAAGAAGAAAATATAGGTTTGTTTTGTTTGACACATCAACTTGCATAAACTGAATTCCCAAATAATGATGCGAGTACCGCAAATTTGACATCTCAAAAGAGTCATGCAATTCAACCTTAAATTCAGCAAGATGCTTCTCGTGAGGATAGATGGGCAGCATATCATCGACGTACACAGCAATGATGAGAGGTGCTCCCAAGTTGGATTATTTGCAAAACCATGTTCCTACATACAATCTTTTGTAATTACATTACGTCAACGATCTCAGGAAAAATGATATGTCAGAAAAAATCTTACGAGCAATATGTTGAAGAAGACGCATATTCAGAGCTCGTATTTAAAGCTGCTGCCGTTGGATTATCCTTTAAACATAAAAGCTTCTGTAATTACAATACATCAACGATCTCTGTGGGCAGCTCAGAGGAGCATATCTCAACAGATCGAAGTTCCTGTACAAAATAAACTTTCACCCATATTAGAAAGTCTAAAGGCTTAAACCTTGGCATGATAGCAGTTGGACAAGACAAATGATAGCCGTTAAACAAGACAAATGATATGTGAGAAGAAGTCTTAGGAGCAATCTTTTTGAAGAAGCATATTCAGAGTAGCTGATACTTGATTAAGCTTCTGTCGTTGGATTATCCTTTAAACATATAATCACAAAAACATAAAATCTTCTGTGATTGCTTCACATCAACTATTTCTGTGCGTAGCTGATTGCTTCACTCTACAGAATGCAAGCGCACGATGCTGTTACGTGTGGAGTACGGTGGCCGCCGGGTTATGAGTTGGCCGTTGAGAAGTGACATTCCTCAGGAATCCATACTCTGCATGTACGTGAAGATCATTTCATTAATAAAACCTTTTTGTAAAGTCAAACAGCAAGAGGACAAGCCGCCTGTCTCACGAGCCGACGGCAGAGTTGACTATGGAAGTGAACGCTGTACGTATCTATAATGTATTATCTTCCAAGTTCCCAGCCGCGCATGAAAACCACGGAGCTAGTTGTTTTTATTGGCAGAAATCGGCAGAAAGAGGAGGCAGGGACCATGCGTTTGGTTTGCTCAGAAATCTCTTCCTTTTTCTTTTCTTTGTTCTTGTTCAATCTGATAACGACGTCAGACGTGGAACTCATGGAGGGAGGCCGAAGACCAGCACCACTTCACACTTGGTATTCCGTTAGTCGACGAAAATGGAACAACTTGCATCCTCCACACCCGTGACCCATATGCTTGCATATGTGCAGGATGCGATGATGAATTTGAACATTGATGTTTTGTACGATCTAAGTATTCAAGACGGAGTAACAAACACAGAACATCCTGAGCAAGACGGAGTAACAAACACAGAACATATCTTATTCGGGCATAAACGGAATGATCTGCATCTGGCTACTTCAAGCTTCTTCAATTGATGAGACCATAGTGTTTCATGCCAGAGACCTTGATATAAGAGAGATCCATGCTCCATGGACCATACTCACCGGCCACGGAGACCACCTTCCATCACTCACCTTTGGAGTCTGAAAACAAAATGTTCATCCTTGGAGAGAAATTCAGTTGATGGAATTCCGAAGACGCACATATGCAAAGGATAGTACAGAATTGAAATCTCACAAAAGTACTCAGAGAATAGAAAAAAACAAGAGAATTGACACAGATTTACGAAAACAAATTAACCTCATTCACGGATCCGAAATAGAGAAAGCACTACTCACATAATTGAATTTTAATGATAATAATTATAATAAAATTGATGGTAGAAAATTACACGATATCCTAGAGGATAAGCCAAGATACAAAAGAGGTAAATAAACCTAGGGCCTTCTCATGAATGCATGCATAGATCTGTGTGCAAGGAAGCAACACGATTTAAACATGCCAGCGACACTTGCTACAGTACATTTGAGCATGAGAGACTGAACTCTTTGTAGTGCATTTTTTATGTGTCTGACTTCTTCTAATAGAAGAACAAACGGTTTTACTCTTTAGACATCATAAAGTGTTTCTCATCAAGAACACCAAGCTTAAACCCAAATGGGTCTGCAAGAAGGGGATGAGAAGGTTATTAACCTCCTTTGTAACACTTTCTAGATCTGCAAGTTTTGCCTTTGCTTTGTGGGATTCAGGGGATCCCAATGACACTAGTCCTATTCATTTGTATCATTTTCTTCCTTTTTTAAAAATTAAAGTTCAAGAGAATAGGCCAAGCTCTAACTTTCTTTTTAGAAAAAAAAAACAAACAATTTCAATTTTTTTTTTTTAATGGAGGTTCAACCGAAGCCTACTCCCCCAAGCTCTAACTTTGAAAATGCAATTGTACAAGTGAATGAGCATAGTACCCACGTGACCCCATATCCCACAAAGCAAAAGGTAAACAAAATTACAACATTACAACGGGTTTAATTGACCAAAGCCATACATATCCAGCCTGAAATTTGAACTTTCGACCTACCCATAAGACCTGCCATATGGGACGTGGACTCAATTTTCTTTTCGAGCAAGAACAGAAAAGTGTAATATTAATGCAGGTAGTTGTTAGAGTACAAGGGCAAGCCCCATAAACATCATGTCATCATCCCTAAACATCTCTCACAATCATGTAAATGCTCTCGCTTGTGGGGATTCGCGAACACAAAGAAGTCAGCGCCATCGTGATAACTATCCTCTTTTATGGTGGCTTAGCTTAGCGCGCTACACAGGATTGTCTCCTGGAGCCGACTGCCGCTCCGGTGTGCCGGTGTGTCGGCTACCGCTCCGGTGGAACCACGGGCAATGATTTAGCATTAGCTGGGACCTATAATCATGTTGACTACAGATATATGATCGTCTCCACTCTTCTCACGATCTTTTCCAGAACTTTTCTTCTCTCTCGAATCGGAGTCTCCATGGACAAGCCGCGCCTTTCTTCGGTGCTTCACCTTGTGCTGTGTGTCGCTGTGTTTTGCATCCTCCTCTGCGCACCTCACGGTCACGCCATGAACGGTAAGAAAGCAACTTTGTTCTCTTCGCTTTTTCTGGAAATGATGGATGGCGTTCTTTGTTGTCGAACTTTGCGGTCGCTCGCTAGAACTGCTGCCAGTTTTCACAGTCGCGCATTTACAAGGCGGCCTATACAATAGAATATATATGATGATGAATTTTCCCTAAATCCTGCTCGAACTAATACATAAAAGAATTCTGGCTGCTTCACGCCGTTTCCCGCGTCCTTCTCACACGCCTCCTGTTCACTCCACTTTAGAGAGACGCTATCAATTAGAGCCCCATACCTGTTCCCTTCGTTACTGCTTCTAAGACCACCATGACTCGCTCCGATATTTTTCTTCATAGCTCCGCGATGAATCGCTAGAACTGCTCTTCGGGTATCACCATGATTAATGATTTACGCAGTTAAGTCCATAAATCAATAAACGTTCTTTAAATTCCGCTGCATCCATTCCTTAGAAATGTTTCGGTTTCATCGTATGTCATCAAGCTTCTTGCTAAGCATGTGTACTAAAACTGTACGTCAACGACACAAGGGATAGAGTTACCGCCATTTCCATCAAAGCATTTAAGGGAATCCATGCAAACACAGAAGTTGCAGAAGCTAATTAGTTAAAGCTTCTAAATCTCATCTTTGCACATTATGAGTAACTCTATTGAGCGCTAATATATTCTTAGTAGCATTTGTATCTTTTCAGCTTTCAACATAAAACATCCGCTGACATTCACATTTCACATTATCAAGTACTCGCCTTATTGTTCGTTCTTTCTTTACGTGCTTTCCAGATAATCTTGAAGATGAATCATTCCCACGAGCTCTCAACCTTCAGTCGAACTATCAAAAACCGAAGGTATAACTTTGTTCTAATGGTAATTGTTCAGTATTACACGGTCATGCTTTAAGGATTTCAAAGTCGTGGATTGCAGAGTCTTCATGAGAGCGCGGTGCACAACAAATATAAGGTATGCCTCTCTCTCTCTCTCTCTCTCTCTCTCTCTCTCTCTCTCTCTACCCGTTTCTTTTTTTTTCTTGGCTACGTGATACTACTCCCTTCAGACTCTTGATCTACTGGATACAATGATAGAAACAAGACAACGTATCTACCTTCTCACATATGCATATGCATATATGTCATATTATTTCTGCTATGGAAAACACAGGAAGTAGGCTCGTCAAATCCTTTTCTCTAGAATATTAACGTTTCTCTACGATTTCTGCTCTTGATTATCTTCCTGGTTTGTGATTTCTAGTTACAAAGTACATAGATATATCATCTCATAAATCCCGAACAGATTGGTAGATGTGGAAGTGTTGGCTGTCCTATAGCTACATACATACATACATACATATATATATATATATATATATATATATATATATATATATATATATATATATATATATATATATATATGTATATATATATATATATATATATATATATGTATGTATGTATGTATGTATGCGTTTGTGTGTGTGTGTGTATATATATATATATATATATATATATATATATATATATATATATATATATATATATATAGAGAGAGAGAGAGAGAGAGAGAGAGAGACGTACATCCTTCATCTGTAAAGTTTAGCAGTTAGTTTATGTAGTGGTTTCAGTCTATTGTATAAAGCTATCTATATCAACCTCATATGAATTGTACAAATCTTTCATTAAATCATGTCAGCAAAAAAACCATGATAAATGTGCGTCATGATAATCATCTAAACAAATAGATGTGCGCCACGCTTTCTCATTTCATTTACTTGAGCTTCGTATGTCTGATTTCCTTAATGAGTCCTTATTAGCTTTCTACAATTATACTATTGATTATGCGTTTAACCTGGACTGGCAATAGGATTTCGTAATTGAAGGTGGAGTGAGGAGATCTCTCGTGTTAATTTCTCGAGTGGATTATGAAGGGGACTACAATACGGCTGGTACAGCGAATACCAACACTGGAAATACTCCTCCATCGACTCCAGTTCCTTAAATTGTATTGAGCATCATATTTGAGAAACATGAATGGCCATGTACTATCACTCTGTGAAGGAACCAATGAGTTATAAAATAAGTATCGTTCGCATATTCATTTGTAGAGTATGTGATCTACATTTTGTATCAGCTTTTCATTTATTTATAAAAACCTCAATTATGCTATTAATCGAGTTCGATATACTTGACCTTTCACGACTAATTTTTACCCATGGTAAGCTTGTTTTATAACGTACTATCAAGGTAATCTTTTTTCACACCCTTGCCATTAAAATTCCCTAGTATCTTAACATTCTTTTATAAGTTCATTGGTTTGTTAAACTAATTTCTTCGTTTCTTGTGCACCCTTACTTAACTTTCCCCATAACTCTCAGATTCTCAGGTTCCCAGACTTCCACGTTTCCAACATATGATTTAAGAAAATCTTCTAACATTTGAGATTTGACATACACACTTAATCTAGATGAGTAGATTTCAGAATTAGAGAATGCAGTCACATATTTATTCATCAGTGTGGAGTATGAAGTTGATGATCTGTTAGCAGCCAAATACTTTTGGAAGAGTATGAAAATACTTTAGAGAAGTATTACTTGAAGATCAAGACTTGATGAAGAGAAGGCTACTTCAAATTCAAGGAAAAACAATGGTTTGGAGAAGATGAAGGAACCATATCAACATCAAATCACAGGTATTAGTTTCTACTATTAGATTATCATTTGCAGGTCATCTTTCTCTATCTTTATCTCATCATTTGTATGATTAAGTGTGGTATGTTCATGTTTTGTCAATTTTGGAAGATTGCTCAAATTTGTGTTGTAGATCTTGGATCTATGGAATTATGGACCTGTGGTATTAGTTATGGGCCTACTAAATTTCCAATAGATGTTTAATTTAGTTATCTAGTTCCAATCGGCTAACCGTGGACTTTTGGAAAAGGAATCAGATACCACATCTGAGTCAATTCGATATTTGGAAAGTGGAAGGAAATAATTTAAATTCTGTATAACTAATTCAAATTTCTAAGATATACACTTGCTATGAGTCAAATACTTGATGACCCAAGACTTTAACTTCTTAACAATCTATTTCAACAAGGTATTGAAGCATTTTTTCTATCTTTAAGAGAAATAAACTAGATTCTCAAAAGGATTTAGAGGGAATCTAGAACATCATCCAACCACAAGATACTAGTATGGTATCCAACATCAGTGTGTTGACCCATTGAGGTTCTATTGATGAGTTTTTACGCAAATAATGCTTCACTTGAGACTAAGTTCATGCCTATATTCAATCTTTATGACTCCTTACTAGGAATGCAATTCTCATGCATTTCTTCGAGTCAAAGGATTGAATTTACCAAGTTACACTAGGAACTTGTTGCTTGACTTAGTCAATCTATTCCTTAGTTGAAAGGATCACTTCAATGTCAAAGCCCTTCTACTTTAGAAATTTATCAAATATTTTTGAATCCATAACACTTCATAATTTAAATAAGAACTAGTCTTAGAATGGATTTTGAAGTTAGATTTGATCTTCAAGGGAATTAAAACTTCTGAAGAGAAGTTTAAATTCAAGGAGGATAATATAATGATCTCAAGATACTTCAAGATCAAGGAAGGAGAAGATATGAAGTTAGTAACTTCGAAGATCTTCTTTTTCACATAAGAAGTTGGTTTTCATTCCTTTGCATGATCGTTTCATAATCTCGTGCTTTTATCGTAGAAACTTGAAAACATCTTGATAAAATATCTATTATTATTTACTCTCGTTTTCAAATGAAAACCAGTTATAATTCCAAGTAGTTGAATTTTCACAATTTCAAGTCCAATTGGTTTATGCTTGACCAAATCATAGTGACAAGAGGTTTTTACTTCTTGTCTTTAGAGTCCTTCCTAACTAAATCTTTAAGTAGCTACCTTGATAATTTTTCCAAGAATCTCTATATTGCTTAAGTCTATGCATCCGCTCATGCTTTTGGATTTCACCCTTAAGAAATCCCTTTAAGGATAGGTAAACTTTACATGTTATCTTTCACAAACTTAATTATCATTGATACGATTGTAGACTACATACTTGGAATATTTCACTCTATTCAAACTTGGAACAACTTACTCTTTTCACACTTTTCCATTGGATAAATGGAACTTGAGTGAGAAATTCATAAAAAAAATTTGATTTAAAATACTTGGAAAAACATCAAAGTAGTTCCAATCGCAAGTTCTTGGATAAACATTACCAAGCTTGATCAAATCTTGTTGATCGTGCAAAAAAATAAAGACTATCTTTATCATTTGAGATCTCTCAAGCTTTTCTAAGCTTTTTGGCTTACATGTAGGATCTTTAGAGATCTTTCTCTCAAGTCAAGTCCCAGTATGTTGAAATGCTTTTCAGATTCTAAAACTAAGAATATAATCAAGATTGATACACTGCTAGGTTATATCAATTTTTGGACTTTAAGTACCACTTCTTGTGGTTTGAATTTTCTTTCGAATTACTTGCAATTAAACTTACTTCAAAAATACCATTCTCAGATCTAGGGAGATTTTCTTTTTCTTTTGAAATAGTTAACCACACTACTTTGTTTATTGGCTTATGTTTAGGAAGTATCCCAATTTCCTAAAGATCACTTTGACTAGGGTTTCTTATCAATCTACAATTAGCTTAAATAGAACCAAGAATATCTCTAGTCTTGTAAAAGGAAGAGTTCTTTTTAAAGTTTTCCACTTTGCTTAAGACTTTGCATCTGTACCAAAGATGTAGTAATGGAACTTAGCATCCATTTATTGAATGTTAAATTTCAATTGGTGCTAAGGTTTAATCTGCACTTCTTGATTTTCATAACTCCTTAGGATGAATTCAAAGTGAAAACTTCAAAAAATCTGGTTTTACGTATTTGGAACATCTCAACTATCTTTTGAACTTTAAAATTTCAATTAGATTAAGTTCCATTGGATTTCATTTGATTGCTATCACATCTTGGGATAGAATCAAATAAAAGCATTCCAAATCATCCTACTTCGATGCATGAATTTTGACATGCAAGCTTGTCGTTAGGGTTCTCTACATTTCTTCCTAGACGTAGAGTCAGTAAGGAAATTTGCAAGTAGCCCTATTTTCTTGCCATTCAAATGAGCAAGAAAATTGAACACTTGATTTTTAGCGAGCCTACTTTTCCTAAGCAAGATCCCTAATATGTGATACCTAAGTATCACTTTCAAAAAAAAGTGAACGAGTTACTTGAGTTGCATGGCAGCTTAAGAGATTTGCAACTAACTAGTTTGCCATTTTTCCTAACTATCTAACTGGAGTTAGAAAAAGTAGATATCAATTAAGAAAGTACATTTGGTCAACTACTTAGAAAAAAAATAGCAAAAAAACATGCCTCATCATATGTTGATGCATGTTCTTCCATGCAAATGCATGCGAGTACATTCATGTGTTTGCATGTTTTCTCCTACTCATGCACCAAACTTTAATCAAGCAGTTCTTGAGCTTGCTATGCATGCATCCAAGCATTCATGCATAAACAATCTACTTGCTACCTTTCAAAAAGATATAAACATATATGTGCACAAACTTGAGTGCATCCTATACCTTTTTCAAGCAAGAAGAAAATGTGTGTTGTGCATGAAAACACTCTTTTGAAAGGAGAAATGCACCAACAATCATTTCTTTTTTGGGCATGAACTTTTAGATGCATGCAAGTGCTTGATGTATTTCCCAATACTTCTATCTCCATTTGGATTTCATTGAATTCGTAGCATTTGCATAATCATTATAAAACATGAAGATTACTACCATGCTTCAATAATATTTAGATGCGAGCTACATGAAAGTGATAAATAAAGCTAGTATTGAAATGAAAATGTCAACTTATAAAATAATTATCTTGAGATAGAGCTAACTCCTTCCATTATCCAAGAGAAGAGCCATTTTCAATCGTTTGATCCATGAGAAAAATTACATAATCCTCCTTGAAGATCGTTGCTTCATCATGTCCTTCATCTTCGAGTGTTGTTGTTGTTCATCCTTCTCGGGGTCAAGAAAATGATGTAGAATCGGTTCTAATTCGGGTCTGGTTGGAGATAGAAGCAAACTCAAGAAAATGCAAAAAATCAAGCTTCTTGGCTTAGGATCAATAGAGAATCGGCATAATTACAACACATAAAGTATGGGTCATAGTCGACTCAACATAGAGATCTTGTTACTCTAGTGATTGAGTGCTTCTATTTGTGTGGAGGAGGACACGAATCGATCCCCTCTGGCACTAGCTGAAGAAATCTCTTTTATCTTTGACGATTAACGCTTCTTGGACCAGAGACAAATACTATAGAAACTGAATGTCTAAAACATTTAATGTCTAAAACATCTTGATCTATTGGTGTAGATGGTCGCCATCAAAGTGCTGAGGTAGAGGGATCGAGTAATGTCTAAAACATCTTAATCTATTGGTGTAGATGGTCGCCATCAAAGCGCTGAAGTAGAGGGATCGACTCCCATTCGCTCCAGTTTTGGGAGATTTAATCCTTTTTTGTTTATGATGCAAAACTTTTTGCAGCCTTCAGCCTTATGAAAGCATCATAAAAAAATAAATCATTACGTGCGACTTGTTGCTGCCGTGGATAGAAGAGTTGCCTTTGGCATAAGGTGACAACGATCGATCCTCCTCCAATTGCGATCGGCTTCAGAATAGTAAACACAATCTTGATTGCAGTGCTGCCACCTTGATGATAAACTTGAAAACTAGGAGGCTTCTCCTTTTGTGGTCGCTCACAGGAAATCATCATGACATATGGCTGCCTGCATGGTTATTCTAAATGAACCATAACAAAAACATACAACGAAAAGAGTCATGAGTGCGTTACCATATTGGATATGGTGAAAATACATCTGTTCAAATTGATGAGCTTGAATCTGATCTGCACTCCTTGGCGGCCACATATGTAGAGTATTTGAACTCACATATTCCATGCAAACAGCTTGAACGGTGTGGGTAGCTAAGTAAGCAATCCTCCCAAGGGGATGGGTTCAAATACCATTTTCTACATAGTAGACGATGTATAAGGATACGAACTCCTTTTGCTATCATCTATGATTTGACAAAAGCTAACTCCCACACATGAAAGAGAAATGATGTGAGAAATGAATTTATCACCAATAAAAATGAAAAATTCCATTGAAGCTTGCATGAGAAAGATGATGAACTCACATCAAGACCTCCATGGAAGTTGAAGCTTAGCTCTAATACCAATGCAAGATTACAAACACCACGTGCTAGAGAGATTTTCTCTTGGCCATGTAACTGCATATGTGCCAAGTGTCCCAGTTAACTCGAGTTAACTCAAGTGGATGCTTCTAGAAGGCTCTAGATCTCTTTGGAAAAAATACTCTCCCCATGTACCCCATGGGGATTGAACCCAAGACCTCCTCCTTCACACCTTTGAAATTGTTGGAGATAGATGTCTGCGGAAGCACGCGAACAGCACAAGGAAGGAGAAGAAGCTTGGAGCACAACACACAATACTGAATGTATTACTAGAGAATGTACAAAGATAAGTAGCCCATTAGGGCAATAGGCGTATATACAAGCCAGGGTAAAAAACCTCCTAAAGATCGAAAAAAGTGCCCCGGCGGTCCTAGAGTGTTCATACACATCACTACCTAAATATATCAACAAATCCCCCCTGGGAGTGATGCGATGAACAAATAGCTGGCACTCATGTATAAGGAAGTGCCAAGCTATGTGGAAATCACTCCACAAAAGGAAGTAAGCCCAAAGCTTTGTGAAAAGCTTCAAACTTCTCCCTAGGCAGAGCCTTCGTGAAAAGGTCTGCAATGTTCTCCTGCGTGGGCATATATGCCAAGCTGATCTCCCCAACAGAGAACCTCTCCTTGATATAATGTGCTTAGTGCGAGCATGGAAGATAGGGTTCCTCACAACTAGCAATGCACTCTGACTGTTAGTGAAGATGGTGGTGGCAAAAGACTGACCAACACCCAAATCAGCCATAAGGCGTATGAGCCACACACACTCAACAGTCGTTGTGAAAGTTGCCCTATACTCAGCCTCACAACTGGAAGTGGTCACAGTAGGCTGCTTCTTGCTCAACCAAGATATACATGAGCTACCAAGCATGAAGCAAAAGCCACTAGTGGACACACAAGTGTCATAGCAAACAGCCCAATCAGAGTTAGAAAAAGCATGCAAATCTGGCGGTAGTGATCCCCCCTTGGAATAAAACAACCCAAGTAGCCAAGTACCACTCAAGTAGCGAAAGATACGCTTAACTATCTGCCAATGCTTGACTCTTGGACAATGCATAAACATGCTCATCTATGAGATAGCAAACTGAATATCTAGCCGAGTAATGCATAAGCAAATCAAGCATCCAACAGCTTGCTGATAGAGGACAGCATCAAATGCATCTTCAGCATCATGAAGACTCAATTGTAGACCTGTCTCCATAGTAGTGGCAATAGGCTTACAGTCCTCAAGGCCAAAACGCTGCAATAATGTGTCAATATATTTCGTTTGACACAAAGCCATTCCACCATCAACGTGCGTAAACTGAATGCCCAAATAATGATGCAAATGCCCCAAATCAGACATCTCAAATGAGGCATGCAAATCAACCTTAAAATCAGCAATATGCCTCTCATGAAGACCAGTGAGCAGCATGTCATCAACATAAATCACAATGATTAGAAGTACATCATTAGCACGCTTAACATATAAGGTGCTTTCAGTTAAACTGCTCTCAAAACTATGTGCAATCAGATAGGCATGTTTCTTTTCATACCAAGCATGTGGTGCTTGCTTTAAACCATATAATGCCTTCTTTAACCTGCACACCTGGTTCTCATGCCCTTTTTGCACAAAGCCACGGGGCTGAAAAACATACACTTCTTCATGCAAGTCACCATTCAAAAGTGCAGATTTAATGTCCAACTGATATACATTCCAACCATGATGGGCTGCAAGTGCACACATGCTCGGAACAGTAGTCATACGACATGTAGGTGCAAAGGTCTCATCAAAATCAATGCCTCTTTCCTGTGCATAACCCTTTGCAACAGCCTAGCCTTATACCTGTCAACTGTACCATTAGGTTTACACTTTAGCTTGTATACCCACTTAGTGCCAATGGCCTTCTTGCCAGGAGGCAAGTCACATAAAGACGAAGTACCATTCTTCATAATTGCATTATATTCAGATTGTATAGAAGCCATCCAATTTTTTGAATTTTATGCTTCATCAAACGAAACAGGCTCAGTTACATCACAGAGACTAGATGCAACCATAGCATAGCAATCTAATGCAAAAGAGGCACTATGAGAGCCTGATCGACTACGATATGATAAAGGTGCATCTAATTTGCTGTCACGTAAGGTCTGCACCAGCCATTTTGGCATAGTTCTTGCCTACTCAATATCAGCTCTCTCATGAATAAGTGCATCATGTAAATTTGCATCAAAAATGAAATGATCTGCATCATCACATGAAACCTGCAAAGGTTGAGAAGTTGCCTCATTAGGACCAGCACTAGACTGTCCACCTGTAAAAAGAGGCAGCAAAGTATCATACATGTCTTTGGAGCTAACAGATGTCTCCTTAGTACATGAAAGCAATGGTTGAATAGCATCCTCCACAAAAACAACATTACGGCTAACCAGAATTTGTTTATTTTGTGGATGATACAGACGATATCCTTTTCTTTCAGAACTGTATCCAACAAAAATACATTTTACTGCTTTATCATACAATTTTCTGTGATGTTGTTTGGGCACTAATGCATATGCCAAACAACCAAAAACACGTAGATGAGCAAGAGATGGCTTGCGATCATGCCAAGTCTCATATGGAGTGATAGACTGTAGCGCTTTAGTGGGACACCTGTACAGTACATATGTTGCACACATGACAGCCTCAAGCCAGAAACTATGTGGTAAAGCCTGACTCTTAGCCATACACCTCGCCATCTCCATGATAGACATGTTCTTTCGTTCAACAAATCCATTCTGTTGAGGTATATACGGCACTGTACACTGGTATTTTGTCCCACGTTCAACCAGAAATGCATTAAAATCAAAAGACATATATTCCCTCCCTCGATCTGAACTTTGGACTTTGCCTTCAATGGATATACCCATGCATGCCTGGAAAAATCATCAATGAAAGTCACGAAGTAAAGATAATTTCCAAAAGAAGGTCTTTGCATAGGACCACAGACATCACTATGTACAAGCTTCAATTTTTGAGTAACCCAAACTAAACCATCTTTTGGAAATGAGGAATGTTGCATTTTGCCCAAAATAGAGCCTTCACAAACATGTTTTCCACGTGCCTCAAGTTTTGGCAAAGAGGACACCATTTCAGATTTCTGTAGGCGTAGCAAACTAGCAAAATTCAGATGACCAAAGTGTGTATGCCAAAGCTTTGCATCTGACATAGCCTGAGAATCATGTATTGCACATGCCGAATCACTTACAGATCTTTCATAGTCTATGAGCTCATACAGCCCACGACATAAAATGCCAGAAGCAATAATCACGCCGCCATTTGATAGATCATGAACTCTACACCTGTCTTCAACAAATTTCACAACCAAGCCAATCTTAGCTAATGCAAAAACTGATAACAGGTTCTTCTTGATCCCTGGCACAAATAAAGCATCTGACAAAGTGAAAGAACTACCATCAACAGTAGTCAAAATGATCTTACCAACTCCCATAACAGAATAAGAGGAGTTGTTGGTGCATGTAACAGTATTCCCTGTAGGGGCAGGCTCGAGTGAAGAGAAGAAACTGCGCTGCAAGGTAATATGTTTGGTCACCCCATTGTCAAAATACCAAACATCTGAGTCTACTGCAGACATGCACTGCTCATGAGAAGATGGGTCAAAACTACAGACAGTAGTAAACGCCCATTCTTCTTCATGCACAAGATTAGCAGACTCTGTTTTTGGTGTAGAGGCCTCTACAACAACCATTTTAGCCTCTTTCTTCTTTGCCTCTTTAGCAGCCGGTTGTGGACAGTTCTTTATGATATGATCACTCCCTTTACAGTACTTAGAAAACAATTTCTGCTTTTCTAATTTCTTCTCATCTTTATCTTCCTTCTTCGAATGTGCAGAATTAGCAAATTTCTGCTTACTAGTTGAAGAGCTCCATTTTCCATTGCCCTTCTGACTAGCTAGGAAAGCTTGATCTGCAACTCATATAATGGACCTGTTCTGCCTAGACTGATCTTCCTGCAATAGAACAGAGACTAACTCCTCAAATGATAAGGCATTTAGATTGCCTTTCATCATCAACCGAAGAGTAGAAGCAAAACTCTGATATGAATCAGGAAGACCATTCAGAACGGTCTACACAAGTGAGCTATCTGGTATAGCCTCATCAACAGAAATCAATTGTTCCTTCAAGTCTTTGATCTTCGTTAGGAAACTCTCCATAGAATCACCTTCATTCATGTGCTCACTCTCCAACTGTTTTTGGAGGTAAGCAACATGAGCCTCATTCCTAGCTTGGTACAATGTGGTAAGTGTATCCCAAGCATCCTTAGTTGTTCTGCAAGAGCGGATGTGAGGAATAATGGCACGTTTGATAGACAAAGCTATCAATGCATGTGTTTGGGCATCTCTGCCATCCCGATGAATTTTCTCTGTAGTAGGTGCACCAAAAACCGCAGCACGAATAGGAATATGCAAAATATCATCATCTTCGACACCTTCTGCATCAGCTTCAGTACCTGCAGTTGTAACAGTTGCAGGTGTGATAGGACGTTTTTCGACACCCTACACAATGTTCCACAGTCCTTTTGCAACCAACACATGTCGCATCATATAAGCCCATAATGGGTTGTTGGTACCATCCAACTTATCCTCAACAGCCAACATACGGAATACATCAGTGCTTTCAGCCATGGCCGGTGACTAAAATACCTTGATGTAGAAAATTGACTATATCTCAAAAAGTTAAATAGAACAGCCCAGACGAGTTCTGCTAGACCTATAGCAGACTTTGAGACGCTTATACTGGCGAACTGAAACTCGTATATACCTTTGGCACAAAAGGAAGAAATAGCCTACACAAGCACTACGATAGTGCATTCGGAGGCCGAAACGAGCGCTCTCATACTAATTGTTGGAGATAGAGGTCTGCGGAAGCACGCAAACAGCACAAGGGAGGAGAAGAAGCTTGGAGCACAACACAGAATATTGAATGTATTACTAGAGAATGCACAAAGATAAGTAGCCCATTAGGACAGTAGGCGTATATATCGGGTGGAAAAAAACTTCCTAAAGAGGGAAAAAAGTACCCTTACGGTCCTAGAGTGTTCACACACATCACTACCTAAATAGATCAACAAAAATTTAACCACTAAGCTAAGTGGATCACTTGTTTACAAGAGCACATGACCTCCTAGTAAGTCTAGATTCGAGATCATTAATCATACACATGGATGACCAAACGGTGTCCGGTTTCAGATCCCTCTGAATCGGCTTGATCCTTAGATCATAGACTTACTTTATTACATAGACTATGATTGACCCATTAGTAAATGATTAGTCTTTGTGTGAACAGAGAACTTAAAAACAAAGTACTAGATGAAGACAAACAAGAATTATTGATGGAGATATACGAATGACAGATAATTTAGCTCAAGGGATCTAGGGTCTGGTGAAGATCCTCTATGAGTACTTCCCCACCACGTTAAGTTAAGTGGGGACCTAGCGGAAGGGTATCTCTAGAGTAATAGTGATTTCCACTTTGATTCAAGTTCAACTTTTGACTACATGTAGTGAACATGCTTATGAAGGTATTTTTAAGGATCAATTAACAATTCTTTTGTAGGAATTCTAGATGTTGATTTTGCAAACCAAGGAGATGTAGTATCTATTCATAAGAAAAGCTTAAGAGTTTTGAGGTGTGGGAGACCAAAATCCTAAACAGCTTGAAAATACTTTATTTTCTAATTTTTTTTTGTATTTCCTATGTGGTAGTCTGAAGTTCGTTTGAATACAAGTGGTTCTATACCATATAGATCTTGAGTTGCACTTATATTCATATTGTACGTTAGCGTACCGGAGTTTGAGTCGTGTTTTGATTATGATTTCTTATGCTTTGAGAGTAGATTCACTTTTTTTGTCAATGTGTAGTAGTCTTGAACAATGTAGCAGTTTACAAAAATGCCAAGTGATGTATGTTGTTTCTTCCTTTTGTTCATCTTTAGTTGTGATAGGTCTTTTTGCCTATAATTGCGATAGGAAGCCTTTAGAACATAGAGAACATCGAACCCATACTTTTTGTCATAGTGATTATTGCTTTGTAGCATTTTTTATTAATTTGCAACTTCAATATTGTATTTCCATGATTTGCATAATGAAAAGTGAAAACACTAGGGCTCATTTAAAGGGGGAATATTTCTTCAATTTTTTTGCATAGATTTTTCGCTCCAAGAAATGAACTTATATTTCATGTGAATGTTTTTGAATGAGTTTTCTAAAAGTTAGAATAGCTAAATAGTAGAATGTGCAAGTTCCATGCTCAATGTGATAAACATCCTACAAGGCTCATATGGCAAGAAACCTAACCTATCTAATTGGAATATTTTTGAATTGGCATGCATTTGAACATATCTAGTGACCTAAGGTCAATGTTCCGACCATAGGTAGACAAATTTATATTTTCAATATATACCAATGGAAAAGAAATGATAAATGTGTCCAATGGGTGTTGAAATTTAAGAATATGCAATAAATGGATAGTAACAATTTCAAACTATTGTAGTACCTAGAAGCTCAAGCATGGAAAGTAGTTCAGACATTAAATCACTCCATGGAACATAGGGCTCAAGATTGTTCCAACACGAACTAGGGAGGTACAATAAAACACATTAACATGGATATGAACTATAAGTAGAACTCAGCCTTTAATGCAAAGATAGGTGGAATGATGTGGGAACTACTAGGAGGGAGAGAGAGAGAGAGAGAGACAAAATCTAAAATAGAAAAAAATTTAGTTAAAGGATAAAGTACCTTATATAGACATACATACACATGCTCACATGTATATGTATGTATGTATATATATATATATATATATATATATATATATATATATATATATATATATATATATATATATATATATATATATATATATATGTGTGTGTGTGTGTGTGTGTGTGTGTGTGTGTGTGTGTGTGTGTGTGTGTGAGTGTGTGTATCGATAGGTTATCATATGATTCCATTATAAATTCTTGTTTCATATATGAATATGTTGTGAAAGACATAGATAATACTTGTTATAAGGATGTGAAAGTATATAGAAGATGGGTGGAAGATATGGAGGGAAGTGAATATATCAAGGAAAACTAGAATTCTCTTTTTAGTTATAAGTCTAAAGGTATGAAGGAAAATGACAATGAATGGGTACATAAAACAAAAATAATAGAAATAAAGGATGCAATGAATATAATAAAAGCAAGATTGGTGGAAAACGTATTTATTAAAATATATGAAATAAACTTTGAGGAAACATTTTTCCATATACTTAATATAAAAATCTTTAATAGTATCATAACTTTTGCCTTTTGCAAAGGATGGAGTCTATACTATTTAAATGTCAAGAATGCTTTTCAAAATGAAGACATAAAAGGACTTGTCTACATGGAGTAACTATTCAAACTTCAAGCCAATACATTTCCAAATCATATTTCTAGGTTAAGGAAGACCTTACATGGCCTAAAGTGATGGAGTATATCCACTCCTAATTGGAGTAGAAGACTGATTGGCCCTTCCTAGGACCAAATTGTTCACTACCATAGTCCACCAAAATTTGAATTGCTCTTTGGAACATCCAAATGAACCTGTGAAATTTTGTGTAGTACAAAAAGACTCTTTAAGCTTTTCAACAAGCCATAGATCACTCAACTTGGACAATGTTATCTATGCATACCTCCTTGCACTAGCTACTATTGAAACAGGAGCTTGTACCTATGCGTACTCTTCCAATAGATACACTTGGAAATATGCACAAATCATATCAGTGAGCTTTCAAGCTCAATGCAATCAATGAAGATGATAATTCGAGACTAAGACTATGCTCAAAAGTAATCTCACAAGAATACGAACAAGATGGGATACCTTGCTCATGAAACAAGCACCTACACAATGAGACATAAATGAACACAAATCTCTTCCTAAGAGAATATTCTAGCTAACAAGGGGCTATCTTAGCTAGGCGCTAGCTTAGATTTTGAGTATACACTCCCACGAAGAGCATACAAGTTCCCAAATGATGCTTAGATGGAAGGTTGAGCTAAAAAGCTCATGGAAAAGTAGTTGTAGACTTTATCAAAAGGTGAAGTAATGTGCCACTTGACTACAACCTTGTTTCACACACACTTGAGCTTGTTACATTTTTTTTACACTCCCTCCTCAAGTTCAAGTGATAGTCTACATTAATATCCTTCATGTTGAGGTTGATCTTGAACTTCTCCAACTTGATTGCATCCATGCATTTGATCAAAATATCTCTTATAAAGTTATACATAGGTCACATGATGGTCTCATAATTAAGGCTTCCAATTATGCTTCTATATGTTGAAATACCTTCAAGAGGTTGCCCTTGACCTAAACATAGCTTAGTGTTTGGATTCAGAGGTGGTGCGAGTGGCTTAAATCCACTCATACCATGCTTATAAAGTACTTCTATAAAGTATTTGCTTTGAGCTAGGTAGACACCATTTTCTACATAAGTAACTTCAATTCCAAGAAAATATTTGAGCACTCCAAGATCTAAATACTTGAATTCATTCCCAAGCTTGGCCGTAATCCATTTGATACCTACATCATCACTTCCTATTATGATCGACTCATCCACATATATGCATATGTAGACAACAAGGCCTTCCTTCTTGAGGTATAGGGAGGGACCTACATCACTTGACTTGTATCCACATGTGCACAAATAATCCACAAGCCTTTCATTCCATGCCCTAGGAGCTTGCTTTAAACCACACAATGCTTTCCTACGTTATTAACCAAAATCTCAATAATTACAATTTTCAAGCTCTAATATTTGAGTCATGTAGAATGTTGGAGAACCAATCACAAATTGGACATAAATTTTAAGTTCAAAGTCTAAGAAGAAAAGCATATTCCTATTTTAAGGGATAATTTCACACATGTACTATATTTGTAAAGTTAGACACTTTATTTCTAGAATTTTTGAAAATCATGAGATTGAGAAAATCTATATAAGTTAGTTTGTATCAACAGACACAGTGAGAATGTGAGAATGAGAGGTTGAGATCCAGAGTTCATTTTGTATGACTGAGTATAGTCGGGCTTCTCTAAGTGAGAAAGTGTAATAAAGCAAGTCTATGATCCAAGGGTCTTGCCAATTCAGACAGATCTAAGATACGACACTATATGGTCATCCGTGTGTATGACCAAAGATCTGGACTTTAGACTTACTAGGAGGTCTTGTGCTCTTGCGAAAAATTGATCCACTTAGCTTAGTGGCTAAGTCTCAAGGGTGTGAAGGAGGAGTTCTTCGGTTCAATCCCCATGGGGTAGATGGGGAGAGTATTTTGCCCAAATAGATCTAGAGCCTTCTAGTTACAATAGCTTTGGGAAATAGCTTCTTGACCAAAGCTCTACCTCCATACCACCCTCGAGCTATCAGAATCTCATTCATACTCACACTTTCAATCACACTCTCACTCTCACTGTCACTCCCACTCTCAATCACAAGCTATTCTTTGATTTCTCGGTGTCCTCCTTGTTGGTGCACAGATCTTCTTGTAGCAGAGTTGATTGCCGCCCAAAGAAAAGTGTGATCCATCAAATTTAGAGAAATTTGATTCTTTGTAATCACTTCTGCAAAAGCATGTGTTTGTAGTAGTGTTTTTGTTTTAGCAATATCTGTCAAAAATAGAAGAAAACCACCCAAATCACATATCCGATTACATCCATAATTAGACATGATGAAGCTGTTGGAGATGAGCTTGTATTCTCATGTGAACCCTCTCCTAAATGGAGGAAAATCTTATCTCCTACTTTATTCTCTATTTGATTGGCCAAAGGCCTCTCTCTTTTGTATAAAAGACCACTTTCACATGAAAACATAAGGCACACATGTACACTTTGATATCCGTGCATATGAGAGCTTCTTCTCTCTCTATCATATCCTCTCTATCTCTTATCCTCATTTCTGTAGCATGTCGCTAGCGAAGCTCATTGTCTTCATGATTCTATGTATGATATCTATTGTTGTGCCATAGCCATCGAGTACAACACATGGTATTAGAGCGCTTGTCGCTGTCTTGCAGTTGCACTCATCGTCATCTTTGAAAGCTCCAAGTAGCCGCACTCCTTGCTGTTCTTGAAAGCTCCAAGCAAGAGGCAACACACATGCAATTTTTTTTCTTTGGCCACTACTGAGGCAATGACAACTCTTGCCAGGTGATGGCTTGGTGCCTTCTACATGTGGATGCATCATGCGATATGGGAGGAATCTGAGGAATGTTTGCTACCCAGACAACTATACACATTGTACTGTGAAAGCACACAGTCAATGTAAAAGGTACAAATGCACACACTCACTAGCAAACTCATGCTCAAGTGGCGTTCAGGCACTAAACTTCTTAGCTGCATCTGTTTTCTATGTCACTGTTGAGCTCCAACCATTTGAGCACATTATAAGTGCAGTTTCTCACAACTATGAGTTGTTGTTTTTGGGAATGATCCCATGAGCACAATTGCCAGTGCAGTCTATCTTCTGGTTTGTGTGCAATATTTTAGTAGTGTGTGAGAGATTTTGCCACCATTGGTTGGATCTATAGTTGGAAATGGCTGACCTCATAATGTTAACTGAATATATCATTGTCAGCTATGCAGTTGAAGTATTTGACTACATATAGCAGTTGCAAACTTATTTTCGTACCAGTTGAACTTTGAGTAATGAATGTATATCTATTCTATTCTATTTAGGCATTGAGCTTTGAACATATGTGCGTAGCCCAACTCTTATTAAATCAAAAGAGGGACGAAAAAAGGGGAGGTGTTCAAGTACAGAACTTACACTTGAGATCTTTCTTTAATGTAATTGCAGAGTTGATCAAGTATTGTACCTTGTGATATCTTTTACACATGTAAGTCTAAACATGTCTATGGGATTAGACATCGCCATCATGCATAAATGGTAAGACCTTCCCATCACAAATAAATCAATCAAATAGAAATTTTTTGTAAGGACTTAGACACTACCAGAGTGAATCGCTTTGATAAGACCTCTCCAATTAGAGTGAAAAGCCTTTAGACAAATTTAATGGCCAAGGTTTCCATACATGGCAAAAAAAAATCAAGGTTCATGAACCAAACAACTATGGTCCATCACAAAACCACTTGCACCAAACGAAACACTTGAACATAGAAGAGGGCTACCATATTTCATGGAAAAAGATGACCAAGCACTTGGAATGTTACTCACCTCTTTAGATGATAACTATGTACATTTCTTGGACGATTGCACGGCAAATTAAGCATGGATTACTTTAGAGCAAAACTTTTGAGCTATTTCTAGAAACTCCAAAATAACACTTAAAATGAAACTTTATTTCTTATGATGTCTCAAGGAGAAGATATACCTACCCTTGTAAACAAACTAAAGAGTATTTGTACGCAATTAGCTTATGTGCAATGTCCCATTGAAAATAAAGATCAAGTAGTCATCTTACTCAAAACTGTGCCTGATGATAGATTTGGACAAATTGTAACTGTTATAAAAGAAAAAAACCCTATACATAGGCTAGAGGATGTCATAAACTCTCTAAAACAACATGAAAATAAGCTGAAATCGTAGGATGAATTCACAAAAAATGCCTTGGTTGTAAGAGCTACAAAATGCATTCATTGTAATCACACCAACCATTTGTCAAAGGATTGCTTTCAAGTTAACCCTTGCAAAATATGTGGCAAACCCAACCATGCTACAAAGCATTGTCGGATATGCAACAACAACAAGTGAGCTTTCAACAAAAGGCCTAGCAACGTCAACATCGCAAAGGAGACAAATGAAGAAGAAGAAGCTCAAGTAAATTTCATCTATGATTATGTATTGTAGAAAATCCCCTTTGTACCATCCTCATTGCATAGGGAAGGATTTGTACCACCCATGAGTTTGTTGAAGGAAGGATATATTTTGAAAAAAAAATTGTAGCACCTTCTTTGATGGGAAGGAAACATATATATGTACCACCCTAGCTTAGTTGTGAGGAAAGGATATGCCTAAAGAGCTATGTACAATCAAGCTCAAACTTGGGGGATTGTTGGAGATGAGCTTGTATTCTCATGTGAACCCTCTCCTAAATAGATGGTAATCTTATCTCCTACTTTATCTTCTATTTGATTGGTCAAAGGCCTCTCTCTTTTCTATAAAATGACCACTTTGAGATGAAAACATAAGGCACACATGTGCACTTCGATATCCTTGCGTATGAGAGCTTCTTCTCTCTCTATCATATCCTCTCTATCTCTTATCCTTGTTTCTGTAGAACATCGCTAGTGAAGCTCTTGTCTTCATGATTCTATATATGATATCTGTTGCTACGCCATAGCCATGGAGTATAACATAGACAGTACGTAAGCATCAAAATCACAGATTCGAATAGAAATAGAAAAGCCCTTGTTTTCTTTTTTTTTAAGTGTTGGAAAACATTACTTTTTCGAAGCCTTGCAACTCAAAAACAGTGAGGAATTAGCTTAAGCTTATGAGAGACACTTTTATTCAATTTTTTTTATTTGCGCAATAGTGTTAGAGATTACCAACGTCCAAATATGCCTCCAAGTATCACTTTTGAGCCCTGCAAGTTTAGAAATTCTAGAGAGAGTGTAAAATCAATGCATTTTCTTACAATGAACTAAATGTAGAGCCCTAAACAAGATGCTTATTACATGATTCACAAAAATTTCACATAAAAACTTTTATTCTCTTGTGCATCCTCTACCCCTCTCTCATACAGAATTTTTTCCTAATTCTTTCATTTTCTTGTTCATTTTTCAACCAAAAAACATGGTATGGATAAGGTCTAGAGAGAGAATATGAAACTAGTCATCCAAATATTTTTCCCACGTGCATAAAATGACCTAATTATTCATTCTAAGCATTATCCCCACAATGGAATTTGGAAAGTTCAAAATGAATTATTTCACTAGCGAAAGGCCTATTACAGTATGTGTGTGTATGTATATGTATGTGTGTGTATGTGTGTTTATGTGGGTATGTGTGTCTATGTGTGTGTATGTGTGTGTATGTATATGTGTGTGTATGTGAGTATGTGTGTATGTGTGTGTATGTGCATATGCATATGTATGTGTATGCATGTTTGCATATATGAGTGTATGTGTGTGTGTATTTTTTTTTGTGTGTGTGTATGTGTGTGTGTATGTATATGTGCATGTATGTGTATGTGTGTGTATGCATGTGTATGTATATGTGTGTGAGTGTATGTGTGTGTATGCATATGTGTATATGTTTGTGTATGCATGTGTGTATGTAACACTGATTCATAACAATTTGAGAATAAATGCATGAAATGTTTCAAAATAGCCTCACTGTCTTATCCCATCATGAAAAACCTAGTTTCATGTTCAATAAGTGCCATAAAAATGTTGATTTCTTGTATTGGATTCAAAAGTAGTAAGCCAAATTATTTTTCAAGATAGAAAAAGCTAACTAATGATCAAGCACCTCCCATTAGAGCTTCCCATTCTACATACTAGCCAAATAGTGTCAAGAAAAGAAAATGAAATACAACCTCTTGATATATTGCTTCCTCCAAATGCATAGATAGTTGATCTCATTTCTATTTACCATCTCCATAACTCAGACATGGAAAAATAAAATTTATTTTTCAAGGCTCAACATATATGATACCACATCATTTGATACTACATAAATTAGGAGATACTTTTTTCCATACCTAATGATCAAGTACTTCCCATTAGAGATTCCCATTCCATAGAGTAGCCAAAAATTGCCAAGAAAAGAAAATGAAATAGAACCTCTTGATATATTTCTTTCTTCAAATGCATAGATAATTGATCTCATTGCTATTAACCATTTCCATAACTCGGAAATGGAAAAAATAAATAGATTTTCCAAGGCTCAACATATATATTATGACATCATTCAATACTACATAAATATGAGATGCTTTTTTCATACCGCTATTGATATTCATAAAGGTGTTCCACTTCAAAGATATTACCTCAACCAGTCATAAACATAGAAGAAACCACACACCTATCCAACAAAACTGAGTAGAATGTGGATATAGATAAGCACTAATAGAAAGATACTATGGGCATTATATTCCAATGGAAAAATTATTACATAGGTGTATGTTTATAAATTTGGACAGTTCTTCTACAATAGAAGCTCATGGTATGGCTATTGGGCCTCATGCATTACATCCTCTTGAGGCACTTGAGCAGTCACAATAGTCTGTTCTTGATCCAAAATTGTCTCTTTAAGGTCAGCCATGTCTCTTGGATCATCTACTAATGGTGGCGTTGGCTCCCTTGAGGCACGTTGGAATCCTTCTATGTCATCAATATGTTTGTAATCAACCTCTTACTCCTTTTTTAGGCACTCATTTAGACCATTAATTTGCATTCTAATGAAGCTGGCTTGGGCTTCATCTTTCTCTACAGCTATGCAATGGCATATTGGAATCTTTCTATGTCATCAACATATTTTCTGCCAACCTCTTGGTCCTCATCTAGGCACTCATTCAGACCATTAATTTGCATTCTAATGAAGCTAACTTGGCTTCATCTTTCTCTAGAGCTATGCAATGCTTGAACATTTTGAGCACACATGCAAGTTTCTGTGAAGAGAGATGGTGGATGCAATCCAAAGATGAGTTGGTGCTGCTACAACCAGCTTCACACCAGCCAACTGAGACTTCAGAGATGATTAGAAGACCCTTTGATCTTCCTAAATCCACCAAAATATCATCCAAGTACTTTGGAACATGTATCCCAAAAGTTTAAGTCAAGACAGACAAGTTGCGAAATGACTAGCTCCCAAAACTTGCTATTTTTGGACATACACCAGCTGGAAAAAATGAACAGTGCTCTCAACCTGGAAGGAATTAGAAAACTTCCTTTTGGGCATAGCAAATAGACTTAGCAAGCTTCCCAATACAAGTTAAAACACCTCAAATTATGGACTGAGCACTGAGAACAAGTTTCAACAATTTCTGGAACCTCCCCACAATTCTCAGGGCTCTGTAGAGATAGACCAGTAAGCAGTAAAATGCAGATATCTCCAAAAGTATTAATTCAATGACCTTGAAAATTTATATGCACAAAGTAGACAGTACGAGCTACCCAACGCAAGTTAAATCACTGAAAAAGGTTCAGTGAAACTCGAGATATGACCTTCTGAAGGTACTGCACTGAGTGAGTATAGCAGAGAACAAAACAGAGAAGTGGATGATAATAAATGTATAGATTCACATATGATTACAACGACATTGGCAATGAATCTTTGCACAATGGGAGTAGAATGATAGAGCTATGGAGTAAGCTCTTCAATCTCTACAAAATGACATGAAGTGGTCACGTACAAGGCTTGCTAATCGCCTCTTCCTTCTTGCTCTATTTATAGCTATTCTTGGAGGGAGTTTTGAATTCGAATTCGAATGGCTCCACCTAAAAGTGATCCCCAAAGTTAGGAGATATTCCCTCAGCTCGAAAATTCGTGATTTTGGTAGTTATAGCCATGAATTTGCTTTTACATCATGCATGAGGTAAGCCATCCTTTTCCTTTTTTCTTTTTCCATTTACAGATAAAATGTACTCTTTTACAAGAGGTGTTCACATGACTACACATGTGACTCACAAATGATCATAATATCAAGCATATCAAGCATGTAGGCTTGGGTAAAATGCACCAACAGTTTCATCCTTGAAAACAAATAGATCAATTAGAGGTGATCGCAAAAGAGATGTGGCTGACCAACATTGCAATCACAATTATAGGTGCCAGAGAATAAGACAAGGACCCAATCATCATCATTAAAGAACAACTCGATCAACCTCATTCTAAGACTTTTGGGGCTTGTGATAAGGATTAACCAATGTCTTTTCCCCTACCACATGATGAAGTTTGTTTGTAACTATAGGGAACATTAGTACATTTGAAATTCCGTTCTCATTGCAATGTTCCCTAACCCTCCTTTTACCAACTTCATCATAGTAACTGAATCTCAAGCACTCGCTTGCACTAAAAAACCTATGTCTTTGGGTGTGATTTGCATTTGTCTTTACCACGCAAACATTATTGTAAGTAGAAATGTACATGTGATTTAAACATAGAAGAAAAAGAGAACAATAGAATGAAGGTCCAAGCAAATACCATGTAAGAGACTCTATAGTGTGACACGTTGACTTCAATGCTTTTCAAACAGAGAAGGATTGGTCCTTGCTATGGAAAATGACGATCCTCCATAGTGTTGATAGGGTCAATTTAGCAAAATCTATTGCCATCTTTCATATCTATGGGTGCTTAAATTGCTCATCATCGTTAATGGAACCACTCATCCTAAACCCATATGAGATATGTGCTATCAAAAGGGAAAAATGTTTCTTAGGAACTATTGTACAAATGTTATTTACATCCTCACAAAATACATTGTAATATAGTGTCCGAAGAGGGTCTATGGGGTTCAAAAAGCTTTTTAGTCCGGAGGACTTATCCTCGAACTCCATCTCCTTAGCCTTTATTATGGACTTCTCATGTCTTGCTCTTTGGATATGCACAATGAAGGTAGCAAGACAATCTTCATTTGGCTCACCACTCTTCTTATTTTGTTGTTTCTACAAAGAAACAAGAATTATCAATTCTAACATTGATTAAAAGTGAAACATACATGAATGATGCCAATGCCAATATCGAATAAATGAATAAAGTATTTCAGAGGTAGTGATCACAAAATAAAATGGGACCTATAGTACTTCAAGGCAATGCTAGGCATTGATTACCTATGAAAAGTGATGCTTGACATTGATTTTGTACTGAAAACTCAATGCCTAGCATATGAATCCTACTCAAACTTGATGCCTAGCATCAAAACTGTATTGAGACTCTATGCCTAGCATCGACCTTCAGCATGTCTCTTCCTATAGTTTGATGTCTAGCATCAAATAGCACCAACTACAAAGACCATCATAATCATATTAAATTCTAATAAAAGGAGAACTCAATGAATCACGGAACAATATAAAATATTTAGATAATGCTTTGTATGAGGAGCTGTTTGTGTAGTCTGCATGGACTTCATTCCACGTGAAGCACCCAAGCCTCCTCATAATGACCTCCTTAATCTTCATATAGACCTTGTGATTTCATTTAGAAGTTTGAAACTATGTGATATGAAAAAGCAATGGAAAACACTTCTTAAGTCCATTGTACCTACTTGTTTAGCTCTACCACCATCTCCTCAAGGCTCATTTCTCTTGAAATGACCCTTGATAATGTGAAAATTACCAAATTATCATCCTTGATGCCTTAGAGCTCTCCAAGGGGTGAGCTTGATGTCCTCAGTAGCTTCTTCAATGGAGAGATCTAACTTCTTTCTTTTTCCCTTTGCATCCACCTAAGGGTCTAGCTTTGCCTTCATTTATATCTGAACTTTGGTCTCCTTGTTCTCCCACATGGTGAATATATTATCTTGGAGCTCCCAAAGTTTCCCAATCCTGAAGGAAATTTGAAACCACAGGTCAAATTTCTTAAGCAAATCTGACTTCACATTATCATCCACAGCAATCCCAACCTCTATCAGGCACTGCTTCCTCAAATTAGAATGAATCATACCACCATCTTCTCTAAGTGGATCAACATATTTATTGTGGAAAAATGTATATGCTTGATGGATGAGAGATCTTGTACCTGTAATTGTGATCATTGTTGTGCTCCCAAGCTAGGAGCTTTGCTTCCTCTATAGTTAAACCCACACAGATCCTACATGTTGCATACTTGAAGAAGTATGTAGTTGGGTGCTCTTTAACAAATTTTCCTCAAGCCTCTACAAAGTGTGATTTTCGAATAACATAATATGTGTATTGCTCATATAAGCTTTCATTGAATTCATCAACCAAACTACACTCATTTGGATTGATCATTACCAAAAATGTTACAACAACTACATGTGGGTTGATTTTCATTTTCATTTTGAGATTTTGCGCATGGAGGTTATGGGGCTCCCTTATCTCAAGAGGGATCCTTCTTGTAAGTGGGCCTATGGGTGTTCTATGGATGATGGTAATAAGAAGGTGGAAAAGTTGCCCCTTCCTCACAAGCTTTCTCTTTACAATATCCTCTCTAATTTTACGTTGATTAGTTAGCAAGATTCTTGATGCAAATTCTCCACCTAGGGCAATGATCTCATCCTAGAGTCTGAGCTTTCTGTTGATTCCACATCTGTGTGCTTTCTCATCTTCTTTTAGGTTTTCTTATGTATTGGTTGTTTACCCTTTGACTTCATAAGTGTTGACTTCATTTTCCACATTGGCATGATGTTTCCTTCTATCCACGGAAACATATCAATACTAAGATTATTGGATTGCCTGCAAATTTGTGCAAGCCTCTCTCACACACAACAATCTAAGAAAAGCATTTTCATTTTGGGAATAGCATTTCTCAACCCTTTTGTTGTCTTCATTAGAATCAAAAGTAATCTAAGTCCTCATCCTCGTAATCCACCTTGAACACCAGACCCTATTGATAAAATTGTGTGCTTGTCATCTTTCCCCTCTCATAGACCCCTACAAATACAAGCAAAGTGGTATTTTTCTCCTCTATGTATTGGAGGCACCACTCAAGGTTTGTCATGTCTCGCATCGGCTTGTCTTTCCTCATAGCTTCAATCTCTTTGTAGTTATCTTTCCTCACCCCTCTTCCTCAATTGGCTTGAAAATGCTATGGACACCTGGTAGGTGACCCATTAGATTACTGGCACGTTCAGATGAAATAATAATGATGGTCCTTTTTGGCTTCATAGCACATTCAATGGTCATATCTCAGGCTTTCTCATACGAGCTAAGCTTCACTTTTGGCTAATTAGCATACCTCTCCTTGTGCTTCTTAGTGTCCCTATTATATGACAGAAAAGCTTAGCCAAGGACATGACATTTAATTGCTTTGAACCAAGTTGATGCTAGGCATCACCCTTGAGAGGAATGCGATGTTAGGCATCTACTTTATGTGAGGGCCAAGTCGATGCTAAGCATCACCTTGGAAGACCAAGTCAATGTTTGGCTTCATCTTTATGTGACAAGCCAATGCAAAGCATCACTTAGGCCACAAAGTTGATTTGTGGCATTGATTTGGGCCACAAATTGGATGCTTGGCATCGAGTTGGGTAGCAAAGTCAATGCTTGGCATCCAAATTCTCACATAAAGTCCTCCAAGGTGATGCCTAGCATTGACTTGTCACATAAAGTCAATGCCTCGCATTGACCCCTTGGAAAATAACTATCACTTAATATGCATGAGATGGACCTAAATTCAAATTCATTCAGACCAAAATCCAAAATTGAATTGACTAAATTTTTGAATCATTTTGAAATTTCTTTTCAATGGATAAATTTGGGTTACCTATGAGACATTCTACCAACAACATTCTTCTCCATTGCTGACGTGTTTGCTCTCTGTGCTCTCTCTCAACTCACTATTGAGTGGAAAATGAGACTCAACCACTCATCTTTTTAAAGACATTTGGATGAGTTAAACCAGGAACTAACCAAGTTCATCCAGATCAAAGTAGACGTAACTTGATGGTGCAATCTGACTATAGAGTTGAGCCATGCTTCGAAGTCACAAAGTCACAATAACTTTGTTCTTCATTTCTTATCTTAAAGACTATTGACATGATAAATAGCCATGTTAGTGCAATTGGTGTAACTTGATGGTACAAAGTCACAATAACTTTGTTCCTCATTTCTTATCTCAAAGACTATCGACATGATAAATAGCCATGCTTCAAAGTCACTGGCTAGAGTCATATAGTTATAATTAAACGTTATTAGAGTAAATCTTTACACCATTTTTTTGTAGCACCACATATTTTCTTTGAATCTGAGAGTGGTCATATGCGATCCAAGTTTTCCATTGTATCCATGTCTCACATTGATTCTATGTTCAACCTTCCCTCAAATCACAAGTAGCAATGATAATAAAACTTCATGGCATGAAGACAAGAATTTCTCTTTTTTTTTATTGATAAATGAAAATCAGCACCAATTTTTGCTCTCTATCTGCCTCTACAAGAGTACACGAGATCATTCCTTTGTTCTTCCTACCTCATTCCCATGTAGTACAAACAACCACACAAGATCATAGGAAGCATCATAATTGTTAGTAGATCCAACAGGATTCTAATCAGCAGAAATTATACAAACAGCCTATGGATTATACACATGTTGTCAAGAGAAACGACTATCTACAAAACTAATGTCAGGCATCCAGTTTCCACATAAACTAGATTCATGAAATCAAATTATGAGAGAAATTTCTATCTTGCATAGATCTCCATAGAGCTCCATTAGGGGACTAAATGAAAGGCATGCAATTTTACATATAGTCAATGTAGAGTAGCACCTTTCCACATGATCTAGATGCTTGGAATTCAGCTTTTTCAAAGACATCGATGCCATGCATTAGCATTATGTGAGAAGTTGATGTCGAGCATCACTTGTGGACTTTGACTCGATGCTTCACATCATTGTTGTGAAGATTGAATGTCAACCTTTTGCAGATTGATTCAAGAGTAAATTCATGTCTACTTTGGATGGGGTTTCCACTAATATCAATTACTACAATGCCTATAGAAGTACATAAAATGTGAAAACAAATTAAATAATATATTTGAGAATCATACTTAAGTTCCTCTATTTCAATGCTTTTTTCTTTCCTATTTGTTCTCTATGAATGTGGGTTCTAGTAACTGCTTCTCCTATACATGGATTTGTTATTCGGTACGATATATATATATATATATATATATGATCCATCACATGAAGATTCATTACTCCTCATGAATTTGAATAAAAAACAAGGTAATAAAGAATTAACATCTGTTGTGCATAGACTATGGTTGTTCAAACCATGTTGCAAGCAATGTTGCTCTTGTATCTGACTTGGAGAGTCCCAAGCCTAAGCATGGACTATAAACACAGGATGATGTCAAGGACAATGAAGAGAAGATTGGCAATGTCAAAGCTTCCAATGCGACGACAAAAATTCTAAGTAAGCTTCTCTATGTACCCACTATCACTCAAAACCTAATAAGTGTAAGACAAATAGTTGAAAAGGCTTACAAGTTAGGATCATCCAACATGGAGCTTATGCGGAAGATCCATGTCAAGGCTTCATGAAGATAGGCAGAGGTGAGAAGCATGGTAGACTCTTTACTTTTGAAGTAGGAGAAATAAGGAATATAGCTCTATTCAACTTTGAATCTCAAACCCTAAGTGAGCTTGAAGTGTGGCATAAGAGACTTGCTTATGTGAATGAAAAAACCTTGTAGGATATATGCAAGGATCAAAGTGTTATAGGGCTTCGAAACATCCCAAAGCAACACATGATCAACAAGTGTGATGCTTGTCAAATTTGGAAGGCACAAAGATAACCTTTCAATCACAAAGGCATCATCTAGAACACCCTCTTGGACTTAATACAAAGTAATGTGTGGGAACCAAGTCAATAACCTTCATTGGTAGGCTCAAGGTGTTATGTATCTTTTGTTGATGATCACAGTAGATGGAAAATTTTATACTTTATCGAGAATAAGAATGAAGTGTTTGAATGCTTCAAGAAATACGTATCACATGTGGAAAATCATATAGGTGGATCTTTAAAGAAACTCGGATCTGATGAAGAGAGAGAATGCTTCAAGAAATACCTATCAGCAAGGACTATGCTTGAAGAGAAGAAGCTACCACATTATTTATGAGCAGAGAAGGAAAAAGACTAAAAACTCTACAAATCAAGAGGAAAGGTCAAGATGCAAGAATGTGGAGAATGCTCCAAACACACTCCTAGAAGGTCAACAAGGGAGAGAAAGCAACCTCAAAGGTATGGATATGACTCTACATTTGTAAGAAAGCATTCCATTTATTTGGATAGAGAATCACTTTTAGAGGAACCTTGAACATATGAAAAAACTAAGGGAAACCTTAATTAGAAGAAATCCATGAAAAAGGAGATAGAATCCTTAAAAGAAATGGATACTTTGGAATTAGTTCAAAAGCAAACCAATCCGATGGTAAAAGGGTTATAGCTAGGTCTATAAATTGAAAAGGAATTCAGATGGATCAACTTGTAGGTACAAAGCTAGATTTGGTACTAAAGGATGTGCTCAAATCATCAAGGAATAAATACTCAAGCATGCTTTAGCTTGAGGGGGACGTGTTAGGACATCAATCCTTCATCATGCTTGAGAAGGAATTATTCTTGAAATAAATTCATTCATTGAAGTGAGCCTTTAGTGTTAGAGAATTCATTACGAATCTTTATTGATGTAAAGGTTCATGATCACTTATGATATCCTATGAGATTTTTGCATCCATCTAATGGTGGCATAATGGTAAAGGGAATATTTTGTGGAATATTCCCTAACAAACTCAAAAAGCACTCATATTTATTAGGTTATTTGGATTGATAAAATTCACAAATGGAGATTATGTGTGTGGTGGCTACCCACATTCTATTGCCCATGTATAGCCATGTGTGGAAGGCTACACCTCTCTATGAGCCTATATATACATGACTTCTGTACTACCGTGCTCTAGGAATACCATCTTTCCTTGGGCTATACACAAAAATGTAGGCAACTTTTGCAGCAACATGCATGGTCTTTTGCTCAACTAGCTATGAGCCCAATTGCTCTCAAGGTGGTGTATGTATTTTGGTTGGGGAGTCATTGTAGTCTGTAATCATGGATAGAGGGGAGATTATCCCTAGTAGGGCCATTTGGTTGATTTTATAGCACGGGGGCATTACATGTGGTTTCTTAAATCTTTATGCTTTGAAGCATGAGAGTGCTTGTACCACTTTCTACTCTCAGATTATTGATGCAGTTTCAAGTGTCGATGTTTGGTGTGTTGCAATGACTTCAACATGATTGAGGCACTAGATGCCATGGGTGGAGGTCTCTTGGGCTTAGTTGCTTGTGACTACCCTTCAGTAAAATTAGTTTGTTTTTACATGAGGAGAGCGCTGAGTGGCAAGCTCATCTCCTAGACATCCAATGTTGCCTCCATAGACGTGTCACCTCCCTCTAGTGCTTCTTGGAGTAAAGGCAAGACTATGTGTGGGATGGCTCACAACTTGCCCAAGCACAACAAGAGTTGTGGGAGGTCAAGGATAGGCAATCTACATTCTTCCACCATAGGTACGTCTCTCATTGGACTTAGGTGGGTGATTGTCTCTGGTTTTTTCTGCAATGGGATCGTGTCATGCACATGGTGGGATTAGACAGCTCCATCGGATGGATGGCTGTATGGCTATAGAGCTTGGGGAGCTAAGAGAAATTTCCATTTTGTTTTATAGAACCTTCTTATCTACAAAGACTCCCTTCGAGAGCTGGTAGGAGAACAAACACCTTCAGCATGTGTGGCATTCTGTGATGGATGAGATGCAAGTTGTGCTTCTAGCCCTATTTTTTAGCAATGAGCTTCTTGATGCATTGTGTGGCTTGGCTAGGGACAGTTTCCTTGATGATGATGTTCTCTCCCTTAGTTTCTTTCTCCACTACTGGGGATTCCTTGTTGATGGAATCAGACTTGCCTTCCAAGAGGTCATGGAGGGTTTCACCTTCCCACATCTCTTGTTGAGGGTCTGCTTTTTCTCATCCCCAAGGAAGGGGTAACTTGCATGATATTCGGCACTGGTGTCCAATTACGTTTCTCAACTCAGCCAACACAATTCTTGCAAAGGCTCTAAGTTTGAGATTGTAGCCATTTCTTTAGAAACTGATTCACCCAATGTGGAGAGGGTTTGTCAAAGGTTGTAGTATCCTTGACAACATCTTTACCTTGTGAGGTTGTCTCCCTTGCGAGGATGCATAGTGAGCCTCTTGCAATTCTCCAATTGGACTTTGACAAAGCCTATGATTGGGTTGACTAGGCTTTTCTTTAGGACACAATGCTTTGTATGGGCTTTCATACTCTTTAGATCAGGGATTTGCTTCCCTTTACCACTCTTCCCATAGTCAAGTTCTTTCAGTTCGATATTGGGTTATAGGGTATCAAACTTTCAATTAGGAAGGAACTTTAGCTAGATGCTAAGTTTGTTGATGACATTGTCATCTACTTACAAGGCCATGAGGCCAATATGACTAGGTTTTAGTATGCTTTGGAAAGATTCTATGATGCCTCTAGCACGAAGATCAATTGGCATAAGTCCTCTATCTTTTGGATTGGCTCGAAGGATCTTCCTAGATGGCTTCCTTGCAATCACTTTCAATGGATCCCCTTAGCATAGTGGTTAGGTACCTTGGGTGCCATATTGATCTTGAGCTTTTGTCTGAGCATCATATCTCACCTCTCCTCTTGACCAGTAGGAAGTTCTCCCATTGGAGCATTACCCATTTGTCCTTGGCTAGGAGGGTTGTGGTGGATAACCTGGTTCTCCTGTTGGATCTTTTCAAGCTCCTATATTAGCTAGATTTATCGGTTAATAAGGAACTTTTTTATGTTCAAGTAGGGATGGAAGCCCCTCTTAGGCTAAGAACACTTCGCATTTCATCACCCTTCCAATGTGATGGCTTTGGGATTATCAACTCAGCCTACGAGAATAGAGCCTTGCTAGGCAAGTTTGTTGTTTGTGCTTTGCTTCCTAGCCCTGAGATCTGAAGGATTTTCTTCCTCAAAGATTGGGCCTCTTTGAACCAGCCATTAGGGGGCTTTGATAGCCTCAGATAAGATGGATTTTTGCTGATATTAGGCATACTGGATTTTCAAGGTGGAGTGAGGATCATTTTTCTTGTAGTATTTTGAGTTCTTGGGAGCAGTTGCAGCTTTATGTTATCCAAATTTCTCCTTTGTGTGCTAAGGAGCAGCTTTGTCAATCCATTACTTGGAATCCTATCATTTTTATGGAGAGAGGGATCATCATTGGATGTGGGCCTCATGTCTCTCAGGGGGATTTTTTCAACAATCATGGGCACAGTGTGGCTGATTGGATGAGTTTCAAGAACCTCTCTATTGTATAACTAGGGGGCCAATTAGCAAAAGACATGGGTTTTGAGGGTCCAAAACCACTTGGAGAATCCTTGAAGTCTGTTGGGAAACTCTTGGGAAAGTTTCTCCAAGAGTGTGGTTTGAACCCTTGAGTTATTTGGATTTATTTACTCCCAATTGAAGGGTTTTTACCTTTACGATTGATATTTCCTAAGGGTATGGTATTTAACCCTTAGGGAGGTCTCTCAAGCCTTGAGAATTGTATGTACAAACTTGGGAGAAATGCTTTTAGAATCCATGTGAGAGCCATGTGATTCCTTGTGATTTCCAAGGTTAGAAGGCCTTGGATTAGCATCCATGTGGAGGGGACACATGGCAAGATCTCCCCACATTTCCCCCCTTGGCCTTGAGGTATATATATGGGTGGAGTTGGTTGGGTGGATACGTGCATCTCTCACCCCTTGTGGGCTAGGGTGGTTATTTTATTGGATTGTCCTTACTATTGTTGTGTGGAGTTGGTTGGGTGGATACGTGCATCTCTCACCCCTTGTGGGCTAGGCTAGTTATTTTATTGGATTGTCCTTACTCTTGTTGTGTGGAGCCACAACATTGGCATTCAGAGCCAGGTTGGTTTTCAAGTGAGCATGATTTGAGAGACAAGTAATCAATTCGTGAACCTTTTGTGAGCATGGTTTTCACGTGAGCACGATTTGAGAGAGAAGTAATCAGTTCGTTAACCTTTTGTGAGCATAGGTACGTGATCATTTCAAGGCGTTAGTTTTCTCTCCAATAAAACGTATTCAGTACAATTTAGGGTCACATTGTCTTCATACGGTTGAGTCGAGCTCCTTGAAGCAGAGCATAGCGGCTATGTTTAGGCGCATTCTCTGCCTCTTGGAAGAGGTAGACACTATGTCTACGCATTCGGTTCTTATAGGACTAAAAAGAAGGAGAATGTGGGATACCAGTCTATGCACGTGTTTTCTCCCCGATTCTCTCCAAAATGGAATAGATCTTATACTTCATAGTGGTCTTTTCGCATACATATGCTCTCGCGCACAGACATGTCACAGACTTCTGAATGCCACGCACACTCAGTAGTCCTTTTTCTTTGGAATTGAAAGTACATCCCATTAAGATTATATGTAGCTTCTTTTTTTGGAATGGAAAGAACGTCAACCATTAAGATTATAGTTTATTTCTTTAAGTTGAACGTTGAGTACATGAAATATGGCCCATCGTTTGAACTCCTCTCTTTTATCCTACACCCACGGATGCCCATATACACACATAGATAATCACCATGTGATTATCGAGATAACCCGAGTAGTTTCCTTTTGAAGTAAGAAGAACATATGGAGTACCATGGAGCAAAGGATGAGGTCTGAGTCTTCTTCTATTAATGCTAATTTTTCATGCCACGCATAAATTGTTCGAAGGCATATGTTGTTGACATCCTTTCATGCAAACACACATCGTATCTTTTAGCATGTATGTTTAGAATACATGCATGTCTTTTATGCACATATTGGGCAGACTAGTAAGTATACAAATGCCCAAGAAGAACTTTAACATTAAAAGAGGTGGAATGCACCAAGTTGACATTATCAACATGAATGCACTCAAACAAAGTCAAAGGATGGCTCTTTTCCAAGGAAAAGGAAGGAAAAAGCTTGAAATAAAGCTAATTACTTTTTAGTTTATGTCCGGTTTTAATATTTTCTTGCATTAACCATCATCTTTGCATACACATGTAATTGAAGCATGAGATAGGACTTCAATTTTTTATTGTGTATAAGAAGATGTAGCCTAATAGGCAAACATATATTTTCGAAAAGAAGTTAACCACATCAAGCACTTGCATGCATTGTTGTAAGGAAGAGAAAGGATGTATGTGCGTTCCCTTTTGGCAAGGGATGATTTTAATGCATTAAATTCAAAGATAAATTTTTCATTTGTGCATATCTCATGTTTACTCTTCATTACAAATACTTTAAGTGCACCAATTGATGTGCATTGGCATGGTGATGTATGTCAGAGAAGCACATGTTTGTGCACAAAGAGGAGCACATGAGCATGAAGTGACCGATCAGTAATATGCATTTCCTATTTGAAAACATGATGGAAATTATAAAGTAAACATGGTCTAGAATAGATAGTTCACTTCTTAATAGAAGCAGGACCTTGTGGAAGAAGAAAATTTAGGGTATTTGCAAAATCATTCTACTTAGATTTTGCAACTTAAATACCAAGAAATTCCTTCCGCAAGTGACATTTACACTTAATATCAAAGTTTACATTAAAGTAATGATTATTTCTTGCTCCATTGAAAGGGAAGAAATGTCTTTAGATACATTCCCTTGCCAAAGAAAGAACCCCAAAAATGTCTAAGTTCTTCAATGACTTAGATTAATTCTTTGAAATGTTTTTCACATAAAAACACTTTGACATGGGTGTAATATAATATATATATTAGTGTAGAAAACCCAGCATATTCAATGCTAACTCTAAGTATAATAAATGTACTTAGAGATGGTTCAAGAACAAGCTTTTGAATGAGACACCTTAAGTAGATGGCACCCGAATACATCCAATGTCTTCAAAGACATAGATGGTTTCTCCGAAAGGTTTTTCATGACACATTCTTAACTACAATAAGTATAAAGATACTTAGGGGCAGTTAATTGGAAAAGATTCAAAATACGTTTTTTAAGAGACATCCTAAATAGGATGAAAAACCCTTAATAAAATGGCACCCCAAAATGGTTCTAGAAGTCTCATGATACAAAGCTCTTATTTTGATCCATGCAAGACAGTGATGGAATTACACTATGAGCGATTGAACTTATAAGTACAATTAAAGGCTTTCACCAACATAAATGGTGTAAAGTATTCACATTATCATGAAACTTTATATAAAAACTTCCTCTTAGAAGAATTTTCAAGATAATTTAAGGCTTCATTCATTCTAGAATTCAGTATCCCAAGATGAAAAACCAAGACAAGTTTTCTTAAGGAGATGCAATGGTTCCTAATGGAAGGATCTTAAAACTCTCTAGGTACAATGATGAAAAGGAAATATTTTTTACAGTAACAATTGATGAAATTCCTTTCGAGGGAATTCAATTAGCTTAGCTAGGTAATGATTGCTTAGCTTACCCCCGGTTTTTTAGGGACTAACCAGTAGATGACCAGTGAGCACGTCCATGATGATTTCTCCCAAATGTTTGAACCAAATGCACAAAGTGGACTTCAGGCTGGTTCCAACAAGCCAAAGATTATGAAAAATGGTCTGAGTAGTCACTGAGATAGAATTAGAGAAGTAGACAGAGATGTTCAATGAACTATATGTACTATACAGCATGATTGTACAAGATCATTGGGATTGTAATGATGCTCTGAGTGAGCTATGGTGTGAGCCACTCAGCTACTACAAATGATCAAGGAGAGAGCTCTCAATGAGTCCACACAACTGCGAGTTTTTTACAAGCCTTTTTATAAGTTGTTTTTCCAAGTTTGAATTTTGAATTCAAACTTGGCTCCAACTAAAAATGACTCCAATAATTTAGGAGTTATTCTCTCATTTGAAACTCATAAGTGATATTCTTCCTAACTCCACGAGATACAAGCCTTCACAAGATTCTTCCAAAATTTTAATCTTTTAGAGTGGTAAATGACCAAGTGTTTACAAGCTAAGGTTCACATGCAACATCAAGTGATAGTTGTACACATTTGTCTTCTAAGCCAAGTGTGTAGTCTTGATCATTTTGCACCAACAGCTCCCCCTCAAGCCAGACATCTTGGCTTGCTTTACTTCATCAATCTTCTTGTATACCCTGCTATCCAATCATGGTTTTAAACCTACAAAGCTTAGTACCATCAAGTGCTTTGGTTAACAAATCACCACAGTGCATATTCGTAGGTGCATATGCTAGTTGAATCTCTTTTCTCAAGAGTTTCTCTCTAACAGAGTGATAGTGCACTTCTATATGCTTGGTTCTTGCATGATAAATGGGATTGGTTGCAAGATGCAAAGAACTAGTGTTATCACCAAAGATCATTTGTGAATGAGTGTGAAGTCTCAAATCTGAGTAGGGCAATCTAATCCAAATAGCTTCTTGTGTAGCATTTGTTAATCCCCTGTATTCACCCTTTGTTGAAGACAGAGCAATAGTTGGTTGCTTCTTAGAAGACCATGAGATGGGCTTATAACATGTAAAAGATAAATATCCAAAAGTACTTCTTATGTCATCCTTACATCCTGCCCAATCTGCATCTGAGTAAAACTTTAGATCCAAATCAGATGTGTATGGGAAGTAAAGACCTTGATTTTGAGTACCTTTGAGATACTTTAGAATTTTTTAGCAGCTTCCAAGTGAGGTGCTCTAGTTTTATGCATGAATTGACTCAAAACACTTACTCCATAACATATGTCAATCCCTGTTAAGGTTGCATAGTTTAGACTCCCAACTATGCTTTGATTACCTGCAATGTTTTCAAGCAAATCACCTTCATGAGCATTTAATTTATTATGTACCTTCATAGGGGTGCTAGCTACTTTTGCATCCTCCAACTGGAACTTCTTCAACATGTCCTGCACATATTTCCTTTGAGAAATGTAGATTCCAGAGTCTGTGTATACTAACTCAAGTCCAAGAAAATATTTCAGAAACCCTAGGTCACTGATCTTAAACTCCTGCATCATCTGGTTTTTGATTTGTTTGATGCCATTGGCATCACTACCTGTAAGAATGATGTCATCCACATATACACATAAATATATCATTTCTAAATTACTCTTCTTGACAAACATAGAAGAATCTACCTTGCTTATTATGAATCCTTGGTCTTGAAGATAGGTTATTAACCTATGGTTCCATGCCCTAGGTGCCTCCTTCAAACCATAAAGAGCTTTGTTCAGTTTCCATACATGATTTAATTTCTTTGGATCTTCATAGACAAGAGGTTGAGCCATGTAAACCTCCTCTGAAATCCACCCATTGAGAAAAGCATTTTTCACATCTAGTTGATACATATTCCGATTTCTAGATGCACCTACACTTACCAATACCCTGATGGTTCGCATCTTAGCCAGAGGTGAAAAAGTTTCTTCATAATCTACTCCTTGGGTCTGTGCAAGGACCTTCGCCACAAGCCTAGCTTTATACCTATTTACGGATTCATCTGAGTTCCATTTGATTTTCTAAATCCACCTAGAACCACTTACCTTCATTGATGCTTTCTTGGGTACTAGCTCCCAAGTATCATTCTCTTGGAGTGCTTCTATTTCTTCATCCATAGCCTCCTTCCATTCTGCTTTGGTACTTGCTTCTTCATATGAAGAAGGTTCTTCAAGTGATGAATCCTTAGCAAGATAAATAGAATGCTTTATGACTAATGAAGTATCATATCCATATCTGATTTGCTTCTTATTCTCTCATTGTGATCTCCTTAAGGCTTGGTTGGATGACTCAGGAATGTCCTCCAACCTATTCATCTTGACCTTGCCTTTCGATTTCATGCTTAAAATTCTTACAAGTTGATGGTGTCCTCATCATCTGATTTGATGTCTTCAATTATGCTTGGCTCCTCCTTGGTGAGGCTTGGAAATTCTTCTTCCAAGTCATATGGTAATTTGACCGTCCTGCATTCACTTTCAAACCAAGAATCATTCTCATCAAACGCAACATCTCTACTGACCATAAATCCTTTGTTGGATGGATTATAAAATTTGTATCCAATTTTATTTATATCATACCCTATGAAGATGCATTTCTCTATCTTAGGGTCTAACTTACCTCTGATTTGCGATGGAACATGCACATAAGCAACATAGCAAAATATTCTACAATGTTCAAGTGATGGTCTCCTACCATGTTATGCCTCATACGGGGTCATCCCATCAAAGGATTTAGAATGTAACCTGTTAATAAGATAAGTGGTAGTAGAAAGACTCTCTACCCACAAGTAATTAGGCAACTTCTTTTCATTTAGCATTGGCCTAGCTGCTTCCACAATCAATCTATTCCTCCTCTCTGCTACTCCATTTTGCTCAGGAGTATATCTAGTAGTGATCTTCCTTTTGATACCTCTGTCTTGCAAAAATGCATCAAACTCATTGGAGAAGTACTTACCTCCTCTATTTGACCTTATCCTCTTTAAGATTTTTCCTATTTGACTTTCCACAAGTGCAAGATACTTCTTGAAACAACAGAACACTTCATCCTTATGTTTCATGAAATACAAGGTAGTCCACCTATCCAGGCTTGTTACCTTTAGAGACATGTATTATACACCCTAAGCTTTTAATATATGCATTTAAACCACGAAAGTACTTTGCAGAATCATCCTCAAATTTATGTGTCAAAACAAATAATTTGTGAGTTCAGAATACCTTGAGAAACTTTCTATTTATGGAAGAGAAGCTCTTAGTATTTTGCCAGTGCTCATAGCCTCATAGCAATTGTCTAGATACCTTTTGTACACCTTCAATTGAAGTTTTAATAAATATATAGCAATTTATTTCATGCATTTAGGATGTCCATACACAGAGCAATGTATCTAAGAAGTCTTGGGGGTAAACCCAACTTTTCAAGAGGAAGGTGATACATAGATCCAGTCACATATAATGACTCATATATCAAGATTTAAGCATTCTATGATAATGAAAACTTTCTATAAATTCTTAGTACAGTCCTAACTAAGTGATCCAATGGATGGATTTGACAATGAGTGCATGTATCCAAAGAAATGACTCTAAGAAATTGACAGAGTTGTTCAAAGTATTGTAATAGTAGATAGAGATTTAGAAATCAATAGACATGAAGAATAATATGCATTGCTAATGGAAATATGATACAAAAGAGATGTGTAGGACTTCTCACACTTTGAGGTAGTACATAATCCACTCAATAAGAGTGTGATTATCAGCTCTAAGCTCTTTTGTTCCTCGTGACTTAATACATAGTGTATTTATACACTTTTTTGAAGGATTGGTAGTTATAGATTCTACTTAAATGTTGATCCTAACTACTAGGAATAATTTGAGTTTTCGTTTAAAACTAATTCATAGATTTTGGCTCCCACTTAATCACAAGATTCTCTCCATCTTATCACTTTTATCTTTGACTAGGGTAATCTAAAGATTTAAACTTTGAAAAGTCCAAAAGCATATGTTCTTATGGATTTACATCTATGCTTAATAACTGGAGATAATTCCAATGAGCATTGAGCAAGCACTTAGGCTTGCTCCATGCACTAATATTAGGCACCAAAATTTGCAAAATTATTAGGTTTAACCTTCATTGACTACTTTGGTATCCAAACTTGGAGTACTCTTAGTGGTTCATCTCTCCTTGGCTTTGTGGGTCGTCTCCTTAGCTTCTCCTTCTGCTCTTTAAATAATAGCTTTGAGCTTGGTGAACAAATTGGTTGCTCATCCTTTCGTACCCATATTTGCTTCATCCTGGGGACAGTTGGGTTTCTCCATGGCTTTGTTTGTCTTCTTGGTTCCTATTTCTACAACAATTGTTTGTACACCTCCTTGGTTGAGTTATCGAAATGACACTTGTCTTTGGAAAAGAAGGGAGTTCCATAGGTTGCCAAATATGTTCATCAAAGTGCAAAATATTTTTCACGATAGATGTTGGAACACAAGCAATATCGTTTTCTTCAAGGTTATATGTAGAAGAGTTAAGAGCTTGTGTTGAATCATGAACATTGGTCATTCCTTCTATTTCTATCGTAACATGTTTCTCTCTTACCCAAACCTGAAGAAGACGACTTCTAAGGTTCACGTTGACAGCATGAACATAGATCCAGTCTTGACCCACACTTAAAGACTCATTGAGTTCTTCATCATGGCATACTAATAATTTCACTGTCATAAGAACATTTTGTATCGAGATGGGAACTTCCACCTCACCCATGCAAGGGGTTTCCACACCTCCTAATATGCTTCAATTGGATTCATGTGTAATTTCATATCTAGAAAGCTAGAATACCTTATCGCACTAGTAGTAGCACTTGAATCAATCAGGTCTTAAATCATCCTAATTATGGTGTCTTTTCCTAGCTCAATCAAAATGAATGCTCTTCTCTCAACTATGCTAGGAGAGGTATTTCCCTTAGTTTGACACATTGCCATGTGAAATATAGGGGAATCTGAGTGGGGAAGAACATTCACAAGATGAAGCCTCTCCACGTCATCATTTCTAAACTAACTTAAGCCTTATTGTCTTAACTTCATTCTTTGATATGTTGGAGAGCTTCAGCTTGAGATTCTTCTCATATTCTGTTCTCTTACTCTTTGTGTTTTTGAGCTATGTTGAGTTGCCTAAGAATCTCATCTATCAAGGTCTCTTGATAGAGCTTGACTCTACAACCACTTATGTAATTGGGCAACACAGAGTGGCTAATTGAACTGCACCACTAGTTGATATTCTATTAATGATCATATGTTCATAGCCTTGTTTCTCTAATTTTCAAGCATGTTGCTTCAACGTATATACCAATACTAGGTCACCTTCTCTCAAGCCTTTATCCTTGAAATATGCATCAAAATAGGCTTTTTGTCTCTTTTTTTTGCATCCTAAGCATTCTAAATCCATGATGCTAGATGATAGCTTGTGGCATGTCCATTGATGCTCTTGTGTGACCTTGAATCCTTTAAAATCCTTAAAGTGCGAAGAAAATACATCTCTATACTCTCTTAAGAGATTTATCAACTCTCATTCTTCTGCCTCACTTAGATCATGTCTGATATATGTGAATCTCTCTTCTTCATCTTCTATTTTCAGTAGAATTTTCTTCGTTTTCTTTTTATTTATTATAGTAAGTTTCTCCCATGAAAGCTTCTCACTTTGACATCCTTTCCATGATTTTCATGTCTTTTATTTCATACCTTTTGAAATTCTCAAGCACTTCAAATAAGGATTCTTCTTCTTCATGCATGGGAGAATTCTTTGCTCATATCTTCTTCTTGCTTTCTACGTCTACTTGTGTAGCTAAAATTACATCTTCTAAAGGTTCTTTTCCTCTAGTTTCTTAGCTTCTACCAATCATAGATACTCTTCCTCTAAGGCACAAAAGGGATCCAGTATTTGGGATTTTTAGTCCTCCTCGCTTGCTTCTTCTTGTACATCTATATTAGGCTCGCATTCTTCCATGATGGGTTTACATATGAATCAAAAATTCATAGGCATCTTCATCCAATGGGGGGGTCCATTGTCCTTGATTTACCACTATGTCCATCGTCACTTAGATCTTTGCCCAATCGTGGGATTCAATCTCTTCATATAGAAAGATATGCAAGTTGGGTCTGGAAGTGATCTATGGTTTTTTGTGGCACATATATTTCCAGCTTCTAGTCTCTTCTTTTCTTTTAATGCAACTTTTCAGATCCATAAATGTGTATCCTCGTGCATCCAAGAAGGATATGATCCTATGGATTGCATAGATTGAGTACCTCTTGCATCTTATGGATAGTATTCCATTGCAACAGTGGTACATCTCTATGTGAATAGTCTTTGAGAATGACCTTGGCACTTACCTCTAAATGTTGTAAGTACAATGAATTGATTCCCCAATCTTGCACTATCTACAATTGTCTCATGAAAGTTCTACCCAAGATCATCTCATAGACATGGCTCTTTCCAAATTCACATATAGCAAAGGTGTGCTCAAACTCTACACCACAAGTAGTGAGAGTGATTCCTTCTAGCAATCCTAGTGGCTTCTCTACATTTCCATCTACCATTTGCACCTTCATTTGTGTGGGTCATAAAGCTGGTTTTCCCCAATGTTTCCATAAGGAAGTGAAGGCAATGACAATGCCTTCTCCTAAGTCTAGGATAGCTTTCATTGTGCATTCTTCATACATGATAGGTAGATAAGTGTTTCCTTCTTCTCCCTTGCTCATATCACCTATCTTATCTATGGGTATTTATAGCACTTTCCTTTGTGATCCTACCTAAGACTTGGAATTATTGTTGATATATTTAGGTGGTGATGTGTGTGAACACACTAGGACCATCGGGGCACTTTTTTCCCTCTTTGGGAGGTTTTTTTGCCCCGGCTTGTATATACATCTATTTCCCTAATGGGCTACTTATCTTTGTACATTCTCTAGTAATACATTCAGTATTACGTGTTGAGCTTCAAGCTTCTTCTTCTTCCTTGAGTTGTTTGCATGCTTGTGCAGACGTCTTCCAAAAATTGGTATCAGAGCAGGGCACTGCTTCATCTAGGGCATCGTTGACACCTCTCCGGTTTTAGTCTCAGAATTGCACGAATTTTGGTGAGCATACTCAGCCTATTTCCAAGATCAAAATGGCTTCGCTCTGTCGTGCCGAAATCACGATCGTATGTTGGCTCTTGAGGATAAGTTGGATGGTACCAACTACCCATTGTGGGCTTATATGATGCGACATGTATTGGTTGCAAAAGTATTGTGGAACATTGTGCAGGGTGTTGAAAAACATCCTATCACACTTGCAGCTGTTACAACTGCAGGTAACGAAGCTGATGCAGAAGGTTTCAAAGATGATGATATTCTGCATATTCTTGTTCGTGCTGTGGCTTTTGCTGCACCTACTGCAGAGCAAATTTGTTGGGATGGTAGAGATGCCCAAGCACATGCATTGATAGCTTTGTCTGCCAAACATGCCATTATTCCTCACATTCGCTCTTGTAGAATAGCTAAGGATGCTTGGGATACACTTACCACATTGTACCAATTTAGGAATGAGGCTCGTGTTGCTTACCTCCGAAAATAGTTGGAGAGTGAGCACATGAATGAATGTGATTCTATGGACAGTTTTCTAACAAAGATCAAAGACTTGAAGGAACAGTTGATTTCTGTTTATGAGGTTATACCAGATAGCTCACTTGTGCAGACCGTTCTGAATGGTCTTCCTAATTCATATCAAAGTTTTTCTTCTACTCTTCGGTTGATGATGAAAGGCAATCCAAATGCCTTTTCATTCGAGGAGTTAGTCTCTGTTCTGTTGCAGGAAGATCAGTCCAGGCAGAACAGGTCCATTATCCGTGTTGCAGATCAAGCATTCTTGGCTAGTCAGAAGGGCAAAGGAAAATGGAGCTCTTCAAGTAGTAAGCAGAAATCTGCTAATTCTGCACAATCAAAGAGGGAAGACAAAGATGAAAAGAAATCAGAAAAGCAAAAATTGTTCTGCAAGTATTGTAAAGGAAATGATCATATCAAAAAGAACTGTACAAAATTGGCTACTAAAGAGGCAAAGAAGAAAGAGGTTGGAATGGTTGTTGCAGAGGCCTCTACACCAAAAATAGAGTTTGCTAATCTTGTGTAGGAAGAAGAATGGGCACTTACTATTGTTTGTAGTTTTGACCCATCTCCTCATGAGCAGTGCATGTCTGCAATAGAATCAAATGTTTGGTACTTTGACAATGGGGCGATCAAACATATTACCTCGCAGAGCAGTTTCTTCTCTTCACTCGAGCCTGCCCCTAGAGGGAATACTATTACATGCACCAACAACTCCTCTTATCCTGTTATGGGAGTTGGTAAGATCATTTTGACTACTGCTGATGGTAGTTCTTTCACTTTGTAAGATGCTTTATTTGTGCCAAGGATCAAGAAGAACATGTTATCAGTTTCTGCATTAGCCAAGATTGGCTTGGTTGTGAAATTTGTTGATGACATATGTATAGTTCATGATCTGTCAAATGGCGATGTGATTATTGCGTTTGGCATTTTATGTCGTGGGCTCTATAAGCTCATAGACTATGAAAGATCTGTGAATGATTTGGCATGTGCAGTACATGACTCTCAGGCCATGTCAGATGCAAAGCTTTGGCATGCATGCTTTGGTCATCTGAATTTTGCTAGTTTGCTACACCTGTAGAAATCTGAAATGGTGTCCTCTTTGCCCAAACTTGAGGCATCTGGAAAACATTTTTGTGAAGTCTGTATTTTGGGCAAAATGCAACGTTCCTCATTTCCAAAAGATGGTTCAATTCGGGCTACTCAGAAATTGAAGCTTGTAGATAGTGATGTTTGTGGTCCTATGCAGACACCTTCTTTTGGAAGTTATCTTTACCTCGTGACTTTCATTGATGATTTTTCTAGGCATGCATGGGTATATCCATTGAAGGCAAAGTCTGAAGTGTTCATGTGCTTCAAACAGTTTTTAGTTTTGGCTAAAAATTTAGATCAAGGGGGGGAATATATGTCTTCAAATTTTAATGCATTTTTGGCTGAATGTGGGATAAAACACCACTGTACCATGCCATATACACCTCAACAGAATGGAGTTGCTGAACGAAAGAACAAGTCACACAGAGATGGTGAGGTGTATGGTAAAGAGTCAAGCTTTACCACATAGTTTCTGGCGTGAGGCTGTCATGTGTGCAGCATATGTACTTAACAAGTGTCCCACTAAAGCACTACAGTCTATCACTCCATATGAGGCTTGGCATGATCGCAAGCCATCTGTTGCTCATCTATGTGTTTTTGGTTGTTTGGCATATACATTAGTGCCTGAACAACATCGTAGAAAATTGGATGATAAAGTAGTAAAATGTATTTTTGTTGGGTACACTTCTGAAAGTAAAGGTTATCCTCTGTATCATCCATAGACTAAACGCATTCTGGTCAGTCATGATGTTTTTGTGGAAGATGTTATTCAGCCATTGCTTTCATGTACTAAGGAGACATATGTTAGCTCCAAAGACATGTATGATACTTTGCTTCCTCTTTTTACAGGTGGACAGTCTAGTGCTGGTCCTAATGAGGCAACTTCTCAATCTTTACAGGTTTCATGTGATGATGCAGATCATCCCATTTTTTATGCAGATTTACATGATGCACTTGTTGATGAGAGAACTGACATTGAGGAGGCAAAAACTTTGCCAAAATGGTTGGTGCAGACTTTGCATGACAGCAAATTAGATGCACTCTCTCATATCGTACTCGATCAAGCTCTCATCGTGCCTCTTTTGCATCAGATTATTATGCTATGGCTACATCTAGTCTTTGTGATGAGAATGAGCCTGTTTCATATGACAAAGCACAAAATTCAGAAAATTGGATGGCTGCTATGCAATCTGAATATGATGCTATAATGAAGAATGGTACTTGGTCTTTATGTGACTTGCCTCGTGGCAAGAAGGCCATTGGCACTAAGTGGAAAGCGTAAGCCTGATGGAACAGTTGACGGGTATAAGGCTAGGCTTGTTGCAAAGGGTTATGCACAGGAAAGAGGCATTGATTTTGATGAGACCTTTGCACCTACATGTTGTATGACTACTGTTCCGAGCATCTGTGCACTTGCAGCTCATCATGGTTGGAATGTACATTCATTGGACATTAAAACTGCATTTCTAAATGGTGACTTGCATGAAGAAGTGTATGTTTTTCAGCCTCATGGCTTTGTGCAGAAAGGGCATGAAAACCAAGTGTGCAGGTTAAAGAAGGCATTATATGGTTTAAAGCAAGCACCACGTGCTTGGTATGAGAAGATACATGCCTATCTGATTGTGCATGGTTTTGAGAATAGTCCAACTAAAAGCACCTTATATGTTAAGCGTGCTAATAATGTGCTTCTGATCATTGTTCTCTATGTTGATGACATGCTGGTCACTGGTCCTATTGAGAAGCATATTGCTGATTTTAAGGTTGATTTGCATGCCGCATTTGGGATGTCTGATTTGGGGCATTTGCATCACTACTTGGGCATCCAGTTTATGCAAGTTGATGGTGGAATGGCTTTGTGTCAAACGAGATATATTGACACATTATTGCAGTGTTTTGGCCTTGAAGACTGTAAGCCTATTGCCACTCCTATGGAGACAGGTTTACGATTGAGTCTTCATGATGCTATTTACTTATGCACTACTCGGCCAGATATTCAGTTTGCTGTCTCACAGATGAGCAAGTTTATGTATTGCCCAGGTGTCAAGCATTGGCAGGTGGTTAAGCGCATCTTTCGCTACTTGAGTGGTACTCAGCTACTTGGGTTGTTTTATCCCAAGGGGGGATCACTACCGCCAGATTTGCATGCTTTTTATGACTCAGACTAGGCTGGTTGCTATGACACTCGTGTGTCCACTAGTGGCTTTTGCTTCATGCTTGGTAGCTCATGTATATCTTGGTTGAGCAAGAAGCAGCCTACTCTGGCCACTTCTAGTTGTGAGGCTGAGTATAGGGCAGCTTTCAGAGCCACTGTTGAGTGTGTGTGGCTCAAATGCCTTATGGCTAATTTGGGTGTTGGTCAGTCTTCTGGCACCACCATCTTCACTGACAGTCAGAGCGCATTGGCAGTTGCGAGGAACCCTGTGTTCCATGCTCGCACTAAGCACATTGAGGTGCATTATCATTACGTCAGGGAGAGATTCTTTGCTGGGGAGATCAGCTTGGCATATGTGCCCACGCAGGAGAACATTGCAGACCTTTTCACGAAGGCTCTGCCTAGGGAGAAGTTTGAAGCTTTCCGCAAAGCTTTGGGCTTATTTCATTTTGTGGAGCGATTTCCACATAGCTTGGCACTTCCTTATACATGAGTGCCAGCTACTTGTTCACCGCATCACTCCCAGGGGGATTTGTTGATATATTTAGGTAGTGATGTATGTGAACACACTAGGACCATCGGAGCACTTTTTTCCCTCTTTAGGAGGTTTTTTTCCCCCATCTTGTATATACGCCTATTGCCCTAATGGGCTAGGTATCTTTTTACATTCTCTAGTAATACATTCAGTATTGTGTGTTGAGCTCCAAGCTTCTTCTTCTTCCATAAGCTGTTTGCGTGCTTCCGCAGACATCTAACTCCAACAATTATCAACTTCATATGCTTCCACAACTCTCATTTGACTTTAAGTAGTTCTAAATTGAGATGACACTCCACTTTAGTGTTCTTAACTACTTTTGTGTTCCTAGGTAGGATAGGTTCTTTGTTTCTAACCATTACTATGGGATTTGTTATCTGAATAGACTATGATTCCCAAGCACCTCTAAAATGAGGCAATTTCCACAAGGAATTGGATTCCAAGTCTAATCCTTCACTTGAATGTACATCTTGTTGTTCATCGTAAATAGAGGGAATGTCTTGAAGAAATTGATATTGGAGATTATCTAGTTCTTAAATAGGATGAGGGTCCTCTCTCTCCTTGGCCCATTTCCCCTCTTGAATTTCTTGTAAGAACTCTTGGGAGCATTGACTTATATAGGAATGTCTTCCCTTCTATGTTGTGTTAGGAACATAATTTTCTTATGGGGATAAGCTTTTTCTTTCACTTATGCTATCTTGCACCTATTGTGTTTCTAAAATCTATGGTTTAGCCACCAATGTCCCAAACATCTCCAATAGTCCTTCAAAATGTAATTCTAGTTTCATTGAGTTTCTCTGATTGACAAGAAGATTTTCATTGAACATTTTCTAGCATAAAGCTTGGTCCTTTCAATCTCAAAGTTCTACTCTAGGGTAGCATTTTTCCAACTCAGCTATGTTTGGCCCTTCTTGAAGTTAATCTTGGTAAGCCTTGAATGTCATGTATAAGCCTTTGGGAGTGGGATCAACTAAGACCAATCCTGTTCAAGTTTGAGCTTGGATATATGGTGAGGTGTGAAGTGGTGTGTTGAAAGGTGGTTGTGTCTACAAGGGGTTTTGAGATGAGAGTTTTGCAATTTTTGTTCTTGTGTGTCTACGCTTTCTTCTAGTTTACTCAATTTTCTAGCCCACTATCTGTTCATCCTTTCATGGCTATCTTTTCATGTTCTAGTTCTCTTTTTCTATTTCTTTGTGATATTGTCCCACTTGAGGCCTAGGTCTGGGGTTTGCATACATCATGTGAGTGTAGTCAGAATCTCAACTAGGTTCCATCAATGGTGCATCATATAGGTATGCCTTATTATGCTATGGGAATTCAGTGTAATAAGTCAATGGGCTATCTCCATGTGTTGAATCAAAACTCTGAGTAGTAGGATCACTATCTGAGATCAACGGGGATGTAGCACTAATGCCCTATTGAGATTATCTTCTAGCATCACATACTTGATTGAGAGTACATTGGCAAGAGGTTGTGGTTGTTTTCCTAGCAGTATTTGTGGTCGAGGTTGTGCCTGATATGGAGTTTGATATTGTTGCAGTGTTCTATAGTATGGTTGTTGTTGATATTGATTTTGATACCTATTAGGCTATTATTGGTAAGGCTACTAGTACTTTTTCCTAATTTCCTATTTAATATAGGGACAATCTTGAGCCTTATGATTCATGTAAGCTCTCTCTCATGCTTTCTCACAAATGAGGGAATGGATAGGGAAGGTAGGGATATGACCAAAAACTTAAGATTTTGGTGATGATGGAAATGGAAGGAGGATGAGAGTGGAGATGGTGGAGATGATGATGGTGAATGAAAAAAGTAAAGAAAATAGAAAAAATGCCTACTTACCAATGATTCCAATGTCAATACTCTATGTCTTATCATCACACACTTCGTCTTAGAATCATGCTCCTTAGCAATGGCACCAAATTTGGCATCACTCTATCACAATGGAGGTACCACCATGGTGAAGATCCACTTCATAAATGTCAATCCATGGAGACGTGAGGATGTTATGACAACCATGAGTGATAGGAGTGCACAAGTGAGTGAGTGAGAAGCATGATGATATGCAAACACATACACACACACGTGTTACACTTATGTGTTCCTCGAGTAGCCTTGATGTGAACCTTTTCCCTAAACATGGGCACTTTTTACTCTAGTGCTAGCTAGAGGGTTTTTCCCCATGTTACCACATACAAGATTCATTCATATGGGGCGGTAGTTTGTACTTAGGGATATCTTCAACTCTTACTTTATTTCTTATCATCATCAATAGAGAGAGCTATTCCAACCATCCATCTTCTTCATGTTTCTTGCTGCATTTTTGCTCCTTGTGTGTGCTTCTTGTGTGTCTCTCGCACTTCTACACACATCCAACAATGGTATTAGAGAAGGTGAGCTCCTTCTTAATTTTTGGTTTTTTGTGTCGTGATGTGCATGCACTTTTAACAGTGCAAATCGACTTCAGAGCATAGAACAATGATTTTCAGCAGCCAGGAATCATTTCCACCGATCGCTCTGGGGTTTTACCCCCATTTCAAAGCTTTTCATGTAGTTAGAATCACCATCAGAGTGACAACTTGTGAGCTCAAATTTCAACACTCATTTTAGCTTTTATTGAAGTAAAGATCTTGTCACATTCTTGTTCTTTAGTGAAATGATAGGTAGTAATGACTTGTTTGGCTTCAACCTGAAGATAATATTGATGAGACCAACTATTCAATGTGCTCTTACATGATGAAACATGTTCTTGTTGTAAAACAATTATGGAAAATAGTCAAAAATGTAGATCAAAGACCCACAAGCTCTTCTAGTTCACAGTTTGCTATCATAGATGGAGCCTCTTCTTCAAATACAGTGGTTACTCCTCCACCTCCACACGAGCAACTTAGATGCGATGGAAAATATGTTGAAGATCATGCATTGATTGCACTTTCTGTGACGCATCATATAGAGCCACACATTCACTGATGTTCTACATCAAGACAGGCATGGAACACTCTTGCTTCTTTGTATGCCATGCATAATGAAGCATGTGTTTCATACTTGAGGAAGCAACTTGAGGATGTATGTATGGCTCAAAATGAGTGTTTGGATGTGTATGTGACATGCATCAAGGACTTGAAAGAGCAATTGGCAAACATAGATGGAATTATTCTGGATGCATCACTCATCTCTACATTGTTGAAAGGATTACTCGAATCTTTTCTGAGCTTTGCCACTACACTTTGTTTGGTTCCAAAAGACAATCCAAATATGTATGTATTTGATGAGGTTGTGTATCTTCTTTTGCAAAAAGAGCAATCTAGAGTGAATAGGAGTGGTTTGATTGATGGAACGCAAGCACTTATATCTCACAAAGAGGAAAAATCAAGTATAGTTCAGCTTTAGATTCATCAAAACCAAAGCCTCAACCTTCTGCTTCCACTCATTTCTCTAATGATGCTGATTTGCAAAAGAAGAAGAGGTGCAAATATTGTCAGAAGGTTATTCATACTATTGATCAATGTAGAAATCTTGCTAAGTGCAATGAAAAGAAGAAGGAATCCAGCATGTCTATCACTGAAAATTCTTCAATGCAAAGAACGATGAAGCCAACATGGCTCTAGATTTTTGGGCATGTGTTGTTGCATGTCATTATGATGCATCATTGCATTCTAAATGTATGCTTGTGACTAGGGCTAATTCGAATTGGTTCTTTGATAGTGGTGCCTCAAAGCACATAACTTCATGCAAAAAGGTTTTTTGCATCTTTGAAAGATGCATCCAAAGGAGGACATGTGGTGTGTGCAAATAGTGCCTCTTATCATATCATTGGAGTAGAAGAAATTGTGCTTAGAGCTGCAAATGGAGGTGTGATTCTCTTGAAAAATGCATTCTATGTACTTGGTATAAAAAAGAACTTTATTTTAGTTCCTTTGGTTTCCAAAGTTGGACTTCATGTACACTTTATTGATGAGAAGTGTATGGTTCATGATTTCTACAATGGTGATATCATTGTGATGTATGGTACATTACATAATGGTTTGTATCTCTTGGATACATACAAAATGGCTAACTCAAATGCCTTGGTCTCTCATACTTCTTCCATGGCTGAAATGGAGCTTTGGCATGCTCGTTTTGTTCATTTGAACTTCAATAATTTGCTTTACTTGCAAAACAAGGACATGGTTATTGGTTTTTCAACACTTGCATCGATTCAAAAGCATTCATGTGAAAGTTGAAATCTTTGAAAGATGCATCGTGCTTCTTTTCCAAAAGATAGTCATACACACACTACAAGAGAATTGTTGCTTGTTCATAGTGATGTATGTAGTCCAGTCAAGACTCCATCTTTTTGGAAGCATGTATATTTTGTTACTTTCATTGATGATGCTGCTCACCACACATGGGTGTATCCTACGAAAGCAAAGAATTATGTATTTTCTTGCTTCAAAGCATTTTTAGCATGGCTAAATTTTTTCTTCAAACAAGCTTTTGACTTTAAGAACAAATCATGGTGGTGAATACATGTCACATGAGTTCAATGCTTGTCTTCATGAAAGAGGAATTTCACACCAATGTACCATGCCATATACACCTTGGCAAAATTATGTTGTCGAGCGTAAAAATAAAACACTCCTTGAAATGGCACGATGTATGGTTAAAGGAAAGCATCTTCCTTACAAGTTTTGGATGGAAGCGGTCATGTGTGCAAAATACAAAAACATTGAGATTCATCAATACTTATGAGGCTTGGAATGTACATGTGCCTATGTTTAGCCATATGTTTGTGTTTGGTTGTTTGGTACATGCTCCTATGCCATCACAACAATGTCACAAACTTGATACCAAGGCAAAGAAATGTATATTTGTTGGTTATAGTGCTGAAAATAAGGGATATTGTTTGTATCATCCATTAATGAACACGATTGCTGTGAGTTGAGATGTGGTATTTTCTAGAAATTTAGTTTTCCCTCTACTTGAATGCAAAAAATAGCCAATTGTTAGCTCACAAGATGTATTTGATACACGCATGCCTTTGTTCCAAAATGGTGTGCTTGAATATGTCCATGTAGACCAGCCAAGTGAGGTTCAAATGGCTGAAAAAGTATAGCAAAAGTGAGCTGAAAATGTAGATAATTTCCAGCCAAACATGGCTTAAACGTTTTTGCAAAAAATGGTCGGAGTTGCTCGAAATTTTCAGCCACATATGGTTGATCATTTGTGATAAAATATGGCTAAAAATGAGCATGAAATTCAGCCCAAGCATGATATACATGTTAATGATGTACTACATAGTGAATGCATGTCTATCAAGAGTGCAAAAACTATGCCAAAGTGGTTGAAACAAACTTTTCAGGATAGCAAATTGAGTGCACCTTTACATGATAGAACAAGATCAAGCTCTCGCCATGCATCATGTAATTTTGTGGATTCTTCTCTCATTACAATAGCATGTAATGAAGAGCCACGTACTTTTGAAGATGCATGTGATGATTCACATTGGATGAGTGCTATGCAATTAGAAATGGATTCCATACATAGGAATGGTACTTGAGAGCTATGTGAATTGCCAAAAGGAAAAAATATCATTGGTACAAAGTGGGTTTACAAGATTAAGAGAAAGTCAAATGGTAGCATTGATCACTACAAAGCTACATTGGTTGCCAAAGGATATGGGCAACAATATGGCATTCACTATGAGGAAACTTTTGCACCTACTTCATGCATGACTACCATTAGTACCGTGGTTACATTGGCTACCCAATGAGGTTGGAAAGTACATCAGTTGGACATAAAAACTGCTTTCTTGAATGGTGATTTGCAAGAAGAGGTTTATGTGAAGAAAACTCCTGGATTTGCCATGAAAGGGCAAGAGCATATTGTTTTTCTCTTGCATAAAACCTTGTATGGTCTCAAGCAAGATCCATGTGCATGGCATGACAAAATCCATAAGCACTTGATTGCTTTTGGCTTCACATGTTGTCCAATTGAAAGCACACTCTATGTACACAAAGTTAGGGCTGATTTTATAGTGCTTGTTCTTTATGTTGATGACACTTGATTGGGTCATGTGATGCAAAACTTGACATTATTATGGCTGATTTGCAGCATACTATTGGGGATGTAAGGGCCATTGTTACCGTTAGTGTCCATGTGAAAGGCCAAATGGCCACCGGACACTTCTTTGTATATGTTCTTTAATAAAACATATAGTGGCCTGGTCAGTCACAGACTGTAAGTTCGAGTGCATTTGTAAGACCTAAGAAGTTTGTCTTTGTGCTTCCTGTGTACTGTGTTTGCTGCGTATTCTACAGCCTTTTTTGCGGAGTGTTGTGTGCGGCCTCAGGAGCTCGGTTTTCTACTCTGAGCATATCGTCGTGGAGCTCTCGAGAAGAAGAGCGCACTGGAAGCGAGCACCCCCCCAGGCTTTCTCCAAGGCTCACGACTAAGGCGGTGACCAAGGCATAGACCTTGGCATACCTTGTCATCCGAGTCATCGAAGTCACCGTTCGCGCCATTGGCTGCGCGCAAGGGAGGACCTCAACGATCAAGGAATATAGAGGTTCCCGGTACTTCCCGAGAGGTCACCCATCCCAGTACTGTTCCCCCCAGAGCTCGCTTAACCGTGGCAATCTCTTGCCACTAAGCTACACTCTTGTGGTGTTTGAAGAAGGGGAAAGACTAAAGTTGACATTACCTTGAACAAGTTTTGGTCCCTCAAAGCTTCATTTTTGCTTTCAAAAGCCTATTTCTGAAGCAATTTTGGGGTGTTTTTGGAGCCATTTCGAAGTACTTTCGCACATAGTTCTCCTCACACAGGTCCAAGAATATCAAAAAGAGTGTTCCTTGTACTTCTCAGACAATAAATATCAACCTTTGGGGCTGTATTTTCAGCCACACTCGTAAAACTACAGGTTTCTCGAGGGGTTTTCAGTTTCGGTGGGAGCAGTCGCTGCAAATTTATGCAGGTTTTTAATGCCTAAAACATCTAAGTTGACAAACACTTGCAGGTGTTATTGGCTAGTTTTTGGGCTGTGTATTCAGCCTTTTTTAGTGTCATTTTACTGCATATATTGAGCACATACACACCATGTAGGCTTCTGTGGATACCGCTTATGTACGTCCATGTGGTCATTGATATAGCGGTTACGTTCTTTGCATAAAGCCTTTTACGTTTGATAAAGAGGGTCGTAGTGAGGTTTTCTTAACTGGGAGACACCCAGATGTCGGGGTCTCTTCGGTGATGCAGGTGGAAGACTTACCCAGCCTCGCCATAGGAGATGTATGATAGTTGTTCATAGGTGCTCGATAAGCCTAGTTGGCTTCTATTGGGTAATTGATTATATGCAGTGGAGTCAGTGATTCACTATGCAGGTAGACATGCCAGTACTTGCAGTTTTATGATACTTTGACACTGGTCATATGCTAATTTTGCAGAGGATACTCTGGCAAAATTTTTCTAGATTTCTGGTTTAGTCAACTATACAATGGTCGATTTACTCCTTGATACACTTATTTGTTGGTGTTTGGACTCTTCTAGCTCCATTATCATTCTATTCAGTGCTCTACGATCATGGCATCAGAGGTCTCAGGCACATCCGGTGGATCAGGGTCTAGTGCTAGTGTTCCGAGGAGGAGCTATAACTTGCAGGGCAAAGACCATTTTGAGATCCGAAAATTTGATGGCACAAACTTTGCTCTATGGAAGAATCAGATTAAAGATGTGCTGATTCAAAGGAGGCAATGGAAGCCAGTAAATGGGATTTCAAAGAAGCCTACTGACATGGATGAAGATGATTGGGATGAGTTAGATGAAATGGCCAGGTCTACCATTCGCTTGCACCTTGCAGATAATGTTTACTTTACAGTATTAGACTGTGAAAGTGCAGAGGAGCTTTGGAAGAAGTTATGCAATACATATGAAAAAGAGACAGCATCAAATAAAGTGTATCTGATGAGAAAATTATATGACCTTCGTATGAAGGACACAGATAGTGTTGCTACTCATCTAAATGAGTTTGATGCTATATTCTCATAGTTACAGGCTCAGAAAATGGATATGGATAATGAAATGAAAGCAGTATTGATGTTATGCACCCTGCCTGTTGAGATATCAAGCTCAACATGTGATGATCCAGGATGACACGTACCAGTTTTTCGTTTCTCTGACATGTATAGTGGTCATACCGATATATGTCAGGGATACTTCATTGAGCTTTATTAGATTTATCTACCGAGAGTGATGGCACATTTGTTTCTTGCCAGCTCACTCATTCGCGAATATTAGATTTTTTCGTATGTACTGATCTTTATATATTGCACTTGTATTCTTGTTTTTAGGTCATTCTTGTACATTCCTTTTATGTAATAGAAGAAGAAGAAGAAGATCATTCTTCTTTGCTTCAATCTGTGTGTGTGCTTCTCCTTGAGAGTGAGAGTGTGTGTGTGAGCTCTCTTCCTCATCTCCTTCCTCATGACATGGTATCAGAGCCAGTGTGGCTGTAGAGAGCTCGTGGAGAAGGCGACGGTGAAGACTACGCGGTAAGGCGTGGAGAAAACACGATTTCACAAACGGCTTCCGTTTGCTACAAAAATCGCCATGAAGGTAGAAGACCTCAAAATATTTTTGAGAGTTATCCCTTTAGGGTCACTTGTTTTTGTCAGATCAAAGTTTCGGAGCCATCTCGACCTCCGTTTCGAGCCCGCAAGGTGGGGCCCACAGAAAAACCAAGTCGATTTCAGAAACTGTAACTTGTGTTGTGTTCGGCGACACTCATATATTCCAGATTCAGAATTTCAAGCGATTCTGTGTATTGTTGATACACGAAAACTGTGTTTTTCTGAGATCGAATCGTCACGTCATAGTGCGATAGTGTTCAAGCAGAAGTGCTGCTTGTACTGTGTTGCGGTGTTGTGAATTGTTGCAGAAATGGCAAACGCAGATGGGATGAGTCAGCTTATGAGCGATAAGCTGGACAAGAACAACTTCCATGCTTGGAGATTCAGAATGAGGAATTTCCTGATGGGAAAAGGCTACTGGAAGTACATCGAAGGAGAGAATGAAAATGCTCCGCAGTTACCAGAAAGGAATCGGATTGCAGAACAGTTAAGAGCATATGAGGAATGGAATCAAGGAGCACGAAAGGTAATGTATTGGCTATCTGTTAGCATACAGGATAGCATGATTGGACACATACAGGATGCCAAGACTCCAAAAGAGGCTTGGAAAAGTTTGGTCACTTTGTACGAGACCAATACAAAGGCACGGAAATTGCAACTCAAGAATGAGCTGCATACATTGGAGAAAAAGAGCATGTCGGTAAGTGACTACACTCTTAAAATCAAAGGCATATGTGAGTCACTTGCATCTATTGGCGTGAATGTAGATGATGATGATAAGGTGGAAGTGTGCCTTCGTGGTTTAGGAGCTGCATATAAGCAGTTCAGAACTTCCATATAGACCAGGGAAAATATTCCGAATTTTGTTGATCTAGTATCTATGCTGATTGTTGAAGAAAAGAATCTTGGTGAGGACTCAAACTCCCAAGGAAAGCCCAGTTCTGAGCAGGTATTCTACTCTGGCAGAGGAAGAGGCAGAGGTAGAGGTTTTGGAAGTGGAAGAGGAAACAGTAACCAAGACCAAGGTCAACAACAGAATCATGCAGGAGGAAGAGGACAGTTTCGAGGCAGGGGGAGCCAAAGAGGTCGCAGAAATTTCCAAAGAAATGATTCAGATAATGATAGTAAAGGACGTTGGAATTGTGGTAAACCTGGACACTTTGAACGTGATTGTAGTTTAAAGAATCAAAATAAAAGAAGGCAGCAAAACAACTATGCATCCACAAGTGCCGATGATTCTGAGAAGCTGTTTATGGTTCAACATCACATGATGAATACGATGTATGCTGGTGTTTCAAAATCGAATGATAATGTCTGGTATGTTGATTCAGGTGCTTCAAATCACATGACCAGTCATGCAGAATGGTTTAGTAGTTTGCAGAAAATGCAAGTTCCTGGATATGTTGAAACAGGTGATGATACATCGCATCCTATTGAGCATACAGGAAACATAGCATTGTCTATGGAGGACGGGAAGGTAAAACATCTTGCTGATGTGTTGCATGTTCCAAATATAACAACGAATCTGGTTTCTGTTGGACAAATGGTTGACCAGGGCTTACAAGTCAGGTTCAATGCTGATGGATTATATGTAGAAGAGTACAAGCAAGATGGGCGATTGGTTGCCAAAGGAAACAAAGTGGATAGGATGTTCACCTTAAATGTGAAGATTCCTGAAATGAATGCGGCCATGTTTGCAAAAGGTGCAAGAGTTATTTCAGATATAGAGATATGGCACAAACAGATTGGACATGCAAACTTGCAAAGGCTGAAAATGATGTAGTCAAAGGAGATTGTCCATGGACTACCAAATTTCAAAGTTGCAGAAATGCAAAAGGTATGTGCAGCATGTCAATTTGGTAAACAATCAAGAACATCATTTCCACATGACAAGCATGTTAGTGAGAATGTACTAGAAGTAGTACATACAGATGTTTGGGGTCCAGCAAAGACCACATCTATGGGTGGTTGTAGGTTTTATGTTACCTTCATTGATGATCATACACGCAAAGTATGGGTATATTTCATGAAAGAGAAGAACGAGGCGTTCACTCACTTCCAGAATTTTAAAGCTATGGTGGAAAAGCAGACAGGGAAGTGCATTCAAACATTAAGATCTGATGGAGGAGGTGAATACATGTCAAATGAGTTCAGCAGTTTTCTAAAAAATCATGGAAATCGGCGTCAGTTTTCATGCAGCTACACACCACAACAGAATGGTGTTGCTGAACGCAAAAATAGACATATTGAAGAAATAGCAAGAGCCTTGATGGCTGAGAAGAATATGCCTCATTGTTATTGGGCAGAAGTTGTGCATACTGCTGTATACATCATGAACAGAACTCCGACTGCTGTTGTACATCAAGTTACACCTGAAGAGAAGAAGTTTTTGGCTGTATTGCATATGTACATGTTCCAGATGAGTTGAGGACGAAGCTTGATCCGAAAGCAGAAAAATGTGTCTTCATTGGATATTCCCTTGAGCAAAAGGGGTACAAATGTTATAACCCACTCACACGACAGGTGAAGGTGAGCAGAGATGTGGTATTTGATGAAATGTCAAGCTTCTATGCAAATGCCAAAGAAGGACTGAATCTTGAACCAAATGACAAAGAAAATGCTAAAAAATCTAGTGCAGAATCTCAAGTTTTGAGTGGACCGGATGCATCACCAAGCAATAGTTCCAACTCAAATCCATGGAGTGGAAGATTGCGTGGAAATTTCAGTCGAGCAAATTCATCAAATACATCTAAGAAAGGTAAAGAAAAGCTTTCTGCTGGTAGTAAAACAGGTGCAGGTTTTGAAGATGCTGATGGAGATTCAAGTGGTTCAGAAAAGAGTATTGATGAGGAACTTGGATTTCCCTCTGTGAAGACTCCAGGAGTAAGAAGGGCACATGCAAATGATACAAGAAAAAGTGACCCCGGACCAAGAAGATCTGGGAGGATGCGTAATTCAATGCAACGATTGACATATGATAGTTACATGGCTCACCATTGTGCCTACATGACAAAGGTAATACAAGATGCTGAACCTTCTTGTTTTGAAGATGCAATTGGTAATGCAGATTGGGAAAAAGCTATGGATGAGGAGATGGTTGCACTTTATGGAAATGATACATGGAAGCTGGTTCCATTGCCACAAGGAAAGAAATCCATAGACTGCAAATGGGTTTACAAGGTAAAGCATAATGTTGATGGTAGCATATTAAGCAAGTATAAAGCACCATTGGTAGCTAAAGGTTATGCACAGACATATGGCATTGATTATGAGGAAACATTCAGCCCTGTAGCTAAAATGTCTACTGTCAGAACACTTGTTGCATTAGCTACAGCAAAAGGATGGACTTTGCATCAGATGGATGTGAAGAATGCTTTCCTACATGGTGAGTTACAGGAAGAAGTATATATGGACCAACCACAAGGATATGAAGATTCAAAGCATCCAGAATATGTTTGCAGGTTGCAAAAGGCTTTGTATGGGCTGAAGCAAGCCCCTCATGCATGGCATGCAAGGATTGCTGATTACTTAACCAGCATTGGGTTCTCTATGTGTGATGCAGATCACTCACTATATGCAAGGAAGGTTGATGATGGCATCACTATTGTGGCTATTTATGTTGATGACCTGATTGTAGGTGGTGATAATGAAGAAAGCATCAAAGAGGTAAAGAAACTTCTTATGCAGGAATTCGACATGAAAGATCTTGGTGTGCTGCGCTATTTCTTGGGCATTGAGTTTATACATACAGAAACAGGTATATGGATGTCGCAAAGGCAATATGCCTTGAATATGCTACAAAAGTATGGTATGGCTGATTGTAAGCCAATTTCTATGCCATTAGATCATAATTTGAAATTGGATACTACATCAGGTGAAGCATTGGAAAATGCTACTATGTACAGGAAAATTGTGGGAAGTCTTATATATCTCACAATTACAAGGCCTGATTTAAGTTATACTGTTGGACTTGAAAGTCAGTTTATGCACGTTCCTAGGAAGCCACATTTGGATGCTCTAAGGCGCACTCTACGTTATGTGGGTGCTACTTTGGATTATGCATTGTTTTATGAAGCTGGTGTGGAGTTGCAGGTTCATGGATACACCGATGCAGATTGGGCTGGTAGTACTCCAGATAGAAGATCTACTAGTGGCTTTCTTTCTCACTTGGAGGTGCAGCTATTACATGGAGCAGCAAGAAGCAACCCACTGTTGCTTTGTCAAGTACAGAGGCTGAGTATAGAGGTGCTGCAATGGCATCATGTGAGGCATCATGGCTGGAGATGTTACTTGCAGATTTAGGTGTGGAAGTGCAAAAGCCTATCACTATCTATTGTGATAATCTTAGCAGCATACAGTTAGCACGAAACCCTGTTTTCCATGCTAGAACAAAACATATCGAGGTACATTATCACTTCATCAGAGAGAAGGTATTAGCAGGTGATATTGATCTTGTTTATGTGAGAACAGATGAGCAGGTTGCTGATATTTTCACCAAAGCACTTGGAGCTGAGAAGTTAAAGAAGTTTCGAGAGATGCTTGGATTACAGGATATGGTGTTGAGCTTGAGGGGGAGTGTTGAGATATCAAGCTCAACATGTGATGATCCAGGATGACACGTACCAGTTTTTCGTTTCTCTGACATGTATAGTGGTCATACCGATATATGTCAGGGATACTTCATTGAGCTTTATTAGATTTATCTACCGAGAGTGATGGCACATTTGTTTCTTGCCAGCTCACTCAATCGCGGATATTAGATTTTTTCGTATGTACTGATCTTTATATATTGCACTTGTTGTATTCTTGTTTTTAGGTCATTCTTGTACATTCCTTCTATGTAATAGAAGAAGAAGAAGATCATTCTTCCTTGCCTCAATCTGTGTGTGTGCTTCTCCTTGAGAGTGAGAGTGTGTGTGTGAGCTCTCTTCCTTATCTCCTTCCTCGTGACACTGCCATCATCATGGGATACGTTTTGCACAGCTATTAGCAACAGTGCACCTAGTGGTAAACTCGTCTATGATGACATATGTGGAGCACTCTTGAGTAAGGAGATTCGTAGAAAATCTATGGTTGGCACTCATAGTGGAGATGCATATAATGTTCGTGATTCTTACCAAGGAAAGAATCAACAACGTGGTAGGAGCAAGAACAAGGAAAAGAATGGTCAACGGAATAAGAGTATAAGTAAATCAAGGAAGAGGGATATCGAATGCCATTATTGTCATAAGAAAGGACACATGAAGAAAGACTGTTATGCATTAAAGAATGCTAAAGGTAAAGGACAGAATGTTGATGGGCATGTTAAACAGTTACCTGCACCATCTACTTCGACTGTGAAGATTGAAGAAATTAATGCTATTTCTGATGATGCTGATGTGTTGACACTTGATAGTATTGTGCCATCTGAGGCACTTATGGCTGATTCTCTTTCCCACACCTGGTTGCTAGATTTTGGTGCTTCTTTCCATGTGACACCACATAGAGAATGGTTCTCTAATTATGCAGCAAAGTCTCTTGGTACCATGAGACTTGGTGACTCTTACCAGTGTGATGTTGTGGGGATTGGAGATGTGGTTGTGCGGTTCATTGCTGGTTCAAAATTTACTATGCATAATGTATGCCATGTACCTCAGTTATCACACAGTTTGATGTCAGTTGCTCAACTTGATGACCTTGGTTACAAGGTGGTCTTCTATGCTCAGTCCTTTCGTATATCAAAGGGCAATATGGTTATTGCAAAAGGAAGCAAAGTTGCCTCACTTTATCCTTTATTTGTATCACAGAAAGAACACTTGTTAGCTGTTACTGAACAGCCTATGGCTTGTATTTGGCATGGTCGTTTGGGCCATATATCTCGTAGTGGAATGGAAAATCTTTCTCGTTCTAGCTACTTACCTGTGTTATCTTTCTCTGATTTTTCATTTTGTGAGCATTGTTAATATGGAAAGCAAACCAGAAATGTGCATAGAACGCACATTGACTCTTCAATTCAGCCTTTAGATCTCGTTCATACAGATGTGTGTGGTCCTATGCCCACTAGGTCCTTAGGTGGTTCTCTTTACTTTGTCACTTTCATAGATGATGCTACTAGAAAAGTCTAGGTATATCCTATCAAATCAAAGGATGATGTATTCCCTACTTTCAGAAAATGGCTTGCTTCAGTTGAGATTGAAAAAGGAACTAAGCTTAAGGCTTTACATTCAGATAATGGGGGTGAGTATACCTCACATGAATTCAGCCTTTTTTGTCAGTCTAGAGGGACTCGTAGAGAGTTTACAGCTCCTTATACCCCAGTACATAATGGTGTAGCTGAGAGGATGAATAGAACTATTCAAGATAGAGTAGTCTCTATGTTGCATCATGCAAACCTCTCACAAGGTTTTTGGGCAAAAGCAGTATTGACTACAGTTCATGTGATTAACCTTTCACCTAGTACTACCAAAGGTCTGAAAGTGGCACAAGAGTTATGGACAGGGAAACCACCATATTATGATCATCTTCGAGTTTTTGGGTGTGAAGCATATGTTCATATACCCAAGAATCTTAGACAAAAGTTGGACTATAAGTCAAAGAAATGCATTTTTCTTGGATATGGTCGAGAAGGACAATTTGGATATCGCTTATGGGATCCTGAAACACAGTCAGTAATCAGAAGTAGTGATGTCATTTTTAATGAGTCTAAGATGCATAAACAGCCCATTAAGGAGGTTGAAGTGAGAAGAGTGGTGTTTGGGGATACTAGTCCTCCGGTTAGCATGCATAAAAATGTTGCACATAGGGATGTTCAAGAGAATGTATTGTCGCATAAGCGATGCCAGTGATACTTAAAATATGTGTCACAAAGAGTATTGGATCGTCGCTCTGGAATGTTAAAAAAAAATTTGATTTCTAGAGAGATCGTCACAATACTAGCACACACACATCCCGTGAAGCAAGGTACGCACACACCCACACACACAAATTTACACATACACAAATTTACACACACACATACATATGCATACACACACACATATACACACATAGAGACACACACATACACATACACACACACACACATACACACATAGATACACACACATACATATTAGACACATACACACTTACACACACACAAACACACATCCACACATCCACACATCCACACACATTTCCACACACACATACATATGCATACACACATATATATATACACACACACTTATATGCACACAAACACACATAGATATAGACACATACACACATAGATACATACACATAGATTTACACATACACACACATATACACACTAATTTACATACACACATACACATGCATACACACACATATATATACACACATAGACACATGCATACACACATAGACACACACACATACACACATAGACACACACACACACATCCACATACATACACACATATACACACATGCACATAGATACATACACACTTACACACACACACACATCCACACACATTTACACACACACATACACATGCATACAGACACATATATATAGATGCACACGTATATACATACATAGACACACACATACACACATAGATACACACACATACACACATAAACACACACACACACATTATAGACACATACACACACATATATGCATACACACACACGTAGAGAGACATACACACACATACACATACATGCATACATATGCATACATAATGCATATGCATATGCATACATACATACTTACATGCATACACACACATACACACACATGCATACATATGCATATATAATGCACATGCATATGCATACATACATGCTTAAATGCATACACACACATACACATACACACATATATATGCATACACACACATACACATACACACATATATATGCATACACACACATGTAAAGAGACATACACACACACATACACATACATGCATACATAATGCATATGCATACATACATACTTACATGCATACACACACATACACACACATCCATACATATGCATACATAATGCACATGCATATGCATACATACATGCTTACATGCATACACACACATACACACGCATACACACATACAAATAGACACATATATATGCAACACACACATAGAGAGACATACACACACATACACATACATGCATACATATGCATACATAATGCATATGCATACATAATGCATATGCATACATACATACTTACATGCATACACACACATGCATACATAATGCACATGCATATGCATACATACATGCTTACATGCATACACACACATACACATGCATACACACATACACACGTAGACACACACACACACATAGAGAGACATACACACACATACACATAGATTCATACATATGCTTACATATGCATACATAATGCATATGCATATGCATATGCATACATACATGCTTACATGCATACACACATATACACACATATGCATACATAATGCACATGCATATGCATAGATACATGCATACACATACACACACATAGACACATACACACACATAGACACATACACACACATACACACAGATTTACACACACATACACATGCATACACACATAGACACACACACACACACAGACACATACACACATATGCATATGCATATGCATACATACATACTTACATGCATACACACACATACATACACATATGCATACATAATGCACGGATTTGAAACTAAAGGATTTGCAGATGCTAATTGTACTTATAAGCCACACAATAAGCCCATGTTGTGTGATGCAATTGCTTATCCAATATGATCTTCCATTGTTCATCAACTAAGACGATACCATACAAAAGAATTTGTTAGAGCTCTTGGTTTCTCCATTGGCTTGTGGGTGATGGAGGCTGATTTCTTATGTGTGATAGGAAATGTACTTAACAAGTTATCTATCGCCTCATGGATGAAGTGAGTCCTTAAACACTTATAGTTTCTACAAGAAGACCAAAGCACATGAAAACTTTCTAAAAGAGAAACTTTGCTATATTTTGAGCATCACTTTTGGTCGTAGAATTGGCTTCAACCTTCTTAGATAGTCTGTGGTAACTATGATATACTCAGCATGTGATCCTTTTGCCAGTGGGTGGATATGACCTATAAAGTCTATTCCCCATTTAGAAAAGACCCTTCATCCCATCATAGGTCGTAAAGACATTTCATCTCTTCGAAAAGGATACTTTGTCCTTTGGTAGATATGCATCTCTTAACAAAGTTTTCTACATCCATTCTCATGGTTGGCTGCCACAGGACTGCAAACATAAACATTTAAATGGTCATTTCAAGAGAAAAGTGTCCTCTTGCTATACTTGAGTGAGCAACTTCTAACATAGGTAAGCACCTTGATTCATGGACACAAATATACAGATGTGATCCTCACCATGTTTATACAATTGATTTCCAATCAATATGTATTCCTTATTGTCTCGTCAAATGATCTTTGTTGAGTTTAGGAAATATTTGTAGGTAGCTTGCCTACCTTGAGGTAGTCTACCATGGGAAGAATCCATTTCAGATTGGAACTTCATCTATAGAGTGTAGATTCAATAGGATGCAAGGGCCTACACTCATCGCATTATCTTATGTAGCTTGCTACATTCCTCTCCATTGTAGGCCATTCTACTCCATATCTTTTAAGTTATGTAATGTGAAATATTTGGGAAAATGATTTCCCAATTAAAGGCTTCTAACAATTTTGTAGATGTTGTGCTTTTTACACTCTCTTGAATGTACTTTCCACATGAGGGTGACTAGGAACAAAAGTAAGGACTCACACAAAAAAGAAATACATAAATAAAATGTAAAAGAATACCAAAATATATGAAAATTATAAATATAAACTATTAATTTGTATACGTTCTGCTGAGGAAATGACTCTTGAAGACGTTGCTGTCTACGAAAAAACTGCCATGTCTCTAGTGTGTTAGGTCGCCTCTTATTTTTTTTCCACCATACAATATCTCCTGTTAATTTAATCTCAAACAGAAAAAAGAATCAGAATACATACACATATATACACACACATACACACACATGCCCACATGCACATATAAATGCAAACATATACACATACATATATGCATACATATACACATATACATACATATAACATAAACACACATATACATATCCACATATATACGTACGCACATACACATGCATGCATATATACTCATTTATAATAAATACATGCATTTATCCCACAATAATGTGTATTCGTGTATATGTGAATATATGTGTATGTGTAAATGTGTATATGTGAATATGTGTGTATGTGTAAATATGTATATGTGAATGTTTATGTATGTAAACAATCAGATTATTAATATCAAATACCATTATTTGTAGATTTCGATCAATCAGATGGAACTCCACCACCATCCCCTAATCGTGCAAGGACTATATACTGTAAGTATGTCAAACTTTTAATTTTAAATATATTTGATAGATACATTACTGATATATTTTTTTATTTCTTGTTATAATCAGATTCTGATCAATCAGAGGGCAGTCCACCACCTCCTACCCATGCAACGACTTCACATGTGTCCTCTGATAGGAATTATGATGAATTTTACTATCAAGAGCATATTATATGTTGGTGTAACTCTTGCTATGGCATGTATCGAAGACCACGATTGGAATGTATTGAACATGAGGCAATAATGCAAACATGTGAGTAGATTAGATAGTAAATTCTACTCTAGTTATCGATCGATAACTTGAAGCTTCTAGATGGATATCAGATAATAAATTCTTCTTTATTCAGTTAAAATATCGATGAATCCTACTAGAGAGATGAAATCATGTTCTTTCAAGTTAGAACATGAAGCTCCGGGGTATGCCTAATTATTTTATATATAACGTTATCTTCGAGGAGCAAATTTTTCTCATGTATGTATGAATATGTTTTTGTATTCATGTGTATTATATGTATACATGTGTTAGTATCGATATATATGTGTTTCATGTATATGTATGTGTGTGCATGTGTGTGATATATGTATACATGTGTCAGTATGCATACATGTATATATGCATATGCATTTGTGTAATATATTCATGTATTCATGTAATGTATGCAAGTGTTTATAATTGTGTATGCATGTATAAGTATACATGTGTGCATGTAGGCATGTATATGTGATGTGTACATGTATATATGTATATGTGTCAATGTGTAAATGTGTAAATGTGTACATGTAAATATATATGCATGTATATATATTTATGTGTGCATTTAGGCATGTATGTGTGATGCATAATGTATCTACTCCATTTTATATCTACGTATGTGTATCTACATGATTTGTATATATCTTTAAATATATTATGGTCCTCATTGATTCGAGTAGCTATATATAAAGGCATAAGGTTGGGAGGAGAGACATCTCTCTAGTAGTACGTCGGAGGATTAGATGCAATGTGTACATATAATTGAATCATATGGCTAAAAGGCTGAATTAGAGTTTCTAAATTAGGGTTTTTATAACCCTAATATCAAAATTAATGTTTCCAAATTAGGATTTTTGAAATGGATTTTTGAATTAGAATATTTATAATAGGGTTTTTGAATTAGGATATATATATATATATATATATATATATATATATATATATATATATATATATATATATATATATATATATATATATATATATATATATATATATATATATATATATATATATATATATATATATATATATATATATATAGATGTATATATAGATATATAAGTGTATATATATATATATATATATATATATATATATATATATATATATATATATATATATATATATATATATATATATATATATATATATATACACACACACACACACATAGATATATTAGTACACACACACGCACACATACACACACACATATATATATATATTATATATATATATATATATATATATATATATATATATATATATATATAGATACATACATACATACATACATACATACATACATACATACATACATACATACATACATACATACATACATACATACATACATACATACATACATACATACATACATACATACATACATACATACATACATACATACATACATACATACATACATACATACATACATACATACATACATACATACATACATACATACATACATACATACATACATACATACATATATATATATATATATATATATATATATATATATATATATATATATATATATATATGCATGTGTGTGTATGTATGTGTATATATATGTGCATATGTGTGTGTATGTATGTGTATCTATATGTGCATATGCATGTGTTGTGTGTGTGTGTATGCATGTGTATATGTATATATGCATGTAAATATGATTATGTGAGTCTATGTGTGTACATATGATTATGTATGTGTATGTGTATGTGAGTATGTGTATGTGTCTATGTGTGTAACTGCATGCATGTGTATGTGTGTGTAAAAATGTGCATGTATGTGTGTGTATGTATAAATGTGCATGTATGTGTATATGTGTGTAAATGTGCATGTATGATATATATGTGTGTGTATGCGTGTATTTGTACCTCTAGTCTCTCTCTTTTCTCTCTCTTTCTCTCTCTCTCATATACATACATACATACATAAACACATATACTCATATCCACATATATATACATAAAAGCAATGCGTACCGTGCATTATCGCGACGATGAGCGACAAGTGTTCACATCTCTTTTAGACACCACTTATGCGACCATCCTGTCCCAAACTTTGTCTCAAGTGAACTAAGTATGTATTTTTTATCCCTCTCATCATGCTCACTAGAAAAATAAAAAAATCATGTAAATAAAACATAAGATATTTATTTCAATTTATATGTAAAATTTATACTTAGTTCCACTGTAAGTGGACAAGGTGCAGGTAAGAGTCGCATAACGCTCGCATTCTTCTATTGAACTCCAATCCATTCCCTATGTACACAATGTTCCCCTCTGGCTCTATATCACACTCTAGCCCTAAGGTGCCTATGCATTTCCTCATAGGCACCTATGCTCTACTATCATGATCTGGAGGTGGTATAGGTGTCTTGAAAATAGATAGATAAAAATAAATAAGAATATGTGTTATAATATCATTAAAAAAATTTGTAAACATACCTATGAGTAGATAGTTGTCTTCCTGCATGTGGAGCCACAGAAGAGCCCTCCTCTGATCGCTGGGTAAGCATCTGGATAGTATTATCCAGCTCATCATCAGCCATCTCTGAGTACTCATGCATGATGATCCCTAGTCAGGTGAAACTCTTGCTCTCATAATGTTTTTTATGAGAGTGAGTTTCGCCTTTCTCTCTCTACTAGGATCCATAATAGCTGTACATATAAAACAAAATGGGTTAGAAATCAATATATATATGTGTACATATGTATGTGTGTATATGTGTATGTAGGTGTATATGTGAGTGTGTGTATGCATGTAAGCATGTATGTATGCATATGCATGTGCATTATGTATGCAAATTTTTGCATGTGTGTGTGTATCATTAGGGGAGAAAATGAACCCTAAATGGGCTTTTAGATTAAGGAGTGATTAGTGATGGACCAATCAGAAGAGGGTGGTGGCCACAGTCTATGCGCTATAAAATACTAGGCTGAAGGGGGGAGAGGGACATATTTCTCCCTTATTTAATGAGCTGGCTCTAGAGAGAGAAGGAATCTCGTAACTTAGTTGGGCCGAAAAATTCAAAATTTTTAAAAAGTTAAAAAACTCATCATAACACCTGAGAATGGACCCCCCATTAGTTTTTAGGGTCAAAAGTACTCTTTTTGACCCCAAATTCAAATCCATGCATGTTTTGAGCTGAAGAAAATGGGTTTTTTCAAAAATACTAAAAAAAGAGTTATTTCCCTTCTAAACCTCACATTTTCATACCCAGGTCCCAAAAAGTCATCTTTTCCCACTACTTTCACTCTGTAGCACATCATTGAAGCTCCTGTTTCTACACTCCAACCTACCTGCATCTCCTATCTCGAATTACTATTGTAGCTTGAAGACCTTTAGCTTCAATGGCAACATCTAAAGCTTCTAGACAACCGAAAGATGAAATTCTCACATTAAGATGTCACAATATCAAAGCCACAGATGGACAATGGCTATCACATGAGTACTCCAAAGGTGCATGGGTGTACATGCAACCCTCTATAGTTGGGCCTCATCGAGTTAGAGATCATGGAAGTTTAGATCTTCATTGGAAGGGAAAGTTACTTGGCTTCAAGAAGCACAGAGACAATGGGATGGTTGCTATTGTACAACATGTTTTTACAATGGCAACTATGAAACTTGAAAACTCTAGTAGAAAGAGATATCTTGTGAATTGTAAGTATTACTCTATAATATTTTATGTTTTCTTGTGTTGAATATATTTTTGAACTATTTAGAAATTTTTTTGTTTGTTTCAGATATATTTCCTTCTACTTTGGTGGAAGAGCAACCACTTCATAGTGTTACATGTACTTTCGAGGCATTGCATGCAGATGTTGGTGCACTAGTCTTTTTAGAAATATCAAACTTGGCAAATGGATACCATTTCAAAGTTCAGAGGGATCTTTACATTCATTTGAAATAAAGCTTAGATTGTCCAACAATGAAACAGAAACTATTTTAGTGAATAATCATTGGACCTTGGCTAATCTGAGAGAACACTTGGTGATTATGGGGTTTGAAGGACTAACTCAATCCAAATTCAAAATACAAGGACATATGATGAGAAATGTTTTGTGCTTTTCTTAAAGTAATATTTTCATTATTGCTTCCTTACTTTAATAACTTCAATTTCTTGCAAATTGATTACAGATGGGTAGAAGATTGAAATACAAAATGAAAGTCCCTGTGAATTGGAGCAAAGATGGAACAGAACTCTCATTCTCATAGTTCTTTTGCAACCTGATAATGTCACTTCTTGGGCCCTAGTCATTGTATCTCATGGTTTTTGCACTTTCAAGAACGTTGTAAAAAGTAGGACAATCAATTCATGTTAGAAACTGGATATACCTTCTTCTCTGCAATGGTAATTTCAAAACTTTTGGAATGTCAAAAAGTCTATGTTCACTACTTTGAAATGTGGTTGCTCATGTTTTCTGTTGTTTCTGTTGTGTTATGTTTAGACATTTGCTTTGAAGCAAGAAAATTCGTATCCTTCGGTGTTTTGTGCATTATTTTGTCATCAGAAACACATTTTTTTGAAATTGCACTACTTTATTTTGTACTTTTAAAAGTGGGCCCAGTCTGTTTAAAAACTTGAAAGTGCTATAAAAATGGGTTCTATGTGCTCATTTCTCACATTTGCACTTTCAAAGAGCTAGAAAGCACAGACAAGCCAATAGAATTCTTGCGTGCAAGCAATGGCTGCTAGCACTTCCACTCCCATGAAATCTCCTCGAGATCTATTCATAGAGTTTTTCGATACTATAGACTACAATGGTCGTACGGATTTGTATGACCTAGTCTGTAGAGTCCCTAATCTTGAAGGGACAATAGCCATGAACTCCAATGTGATCGATGAGATCACAAATTTTATGGAATTCTATATATTAAGATATGCTATAGATATTCCAGCATATGAGTGTAAATGGGTCCCTGTGACCTACTTTTCTACATTCATAAAGGAGATGAGGCATTTGCGAAGCGCTTAAAGCATTTCATGGCTATTGCTGAGAAAGGATATGAAAGATATACAAGATAATATGAGCTCCAATGATAGACTATGGCTCAATAACACATGTATAAGTAGCATCCCAACTTTCTAGCATCCACACACACCTAGAAAAAGCTTGAATGGTGATTAAATAGCCATGAGAGCCTTCCATGACTCTTCATATGTCATCCATGTCTCTTCACATGCCTTCCTTGACTCTTCAGCTACCTTGTGACTTTGTGTCTTCATTGGATTTGGTGGTTCAATGCCCCTTTTTGGATAAGCTTGATCCTTCAAACATGTGATTTGACTTTTCTAAGGTTCAAAGACCTTCAATCGAAGTTATTTAGTGAAAAACATATGCTTGAGCTTTCCCTAGAACCCCATAACTTTTAACAAAATCCACTAGGAAGAAGTAAGAAATTGAAAGCACTTACGCAATAGGAAACAAAGAAAGCATGACCCAAAGAAATGGACCTTTTGAGCCTAAAGATCCTTCATTAGAATCAAAGAAACTCCAAGAAATGCAATTTGTTGACCCTAACTTAGATGGCTTCATTGTGGGACATAGAAGGAGAAGAAGCCCCAAACATAAGATTGAGACAAGTCCCTCTTGTTCAATCTAGGAAACCAATCTTTTTTGTAATTTGAAAAGAGAGATCAATCTCTTATACTAGGCAGGGGGATCGAATCAATTTTTGACTTCCAATGATGAGAATACTCTAGAGGATTAATCCACTAGTAAAGAAGATAATCTAGAGGGATACATCACAAGAAAACCAGATAGTTTCACCACCAGTAAAGAAGATAATCTTGATAGCAAAAGTTCGATCATTGGATCTATTATTCCGGATCCAATTCTAGATTATTTCACTAAGAAGACTTCTCAAAAAGGGAAAAGTCAAATGGAAAACTTGCAAGATCCCCCTAAAAGGTATACTTTTCTGTCAGGATCCCTCTACCTTGAGAAGTAGAGATGAAGAGAAAAACAACAAAAAGAGGGTCAAGTCCCTATCTTGCAAATGTCAAAGATAATCTAGAGGGATACATCACAAGAAAACCAGATAGTTTCACCACCAGTAAAGAAGATAATCTTGATAGCAAAAGTTCGATCATTGGATCTATTATTCCGGATCCAGTTCTAGATTATTTCACTAAGAAGACTTCTCAAAAAGGGAAAAGTCCAATGGAAATCTTGCAAGATCCCCCTAAAAGGTATACTTTTCTGTCAAGATCCCTCTACCTCGAGAAGTAGAGATGAAGAGAAAAACAACAAAAAGAGGATCGAGTCCCTATCTTGCAAATGTCAAAGCCATCAAAATTATTATTTATCTCTTAACCTCTAGGGACTATCTACTCCCTCAAGAGCTACCATTATTGGACACTAGATTTGAGATAAAATTCTAAACCCAAACTCCATTTATCTTCAAGAGATCAAAACCGATGGTGAATACCTTACAAAGAGACTTAGTCGAATTTCTTCATCTCATGTGTGGTTTGCCCCATCACACTCACAAGGCTTCGATGGATCAGCTATTGGCATCAAGCATGGTTGGATGCCCTACCTGGCAGGGATCCTCGAGGACCTAAATCATCATTGGGTTTTGCCTTGCTTAAAGCCCCCATATAGTTCACCATTGCTTTAGTTCATGCGCCTAATCTCAACATGGACAAACAAGTTACTTGGAAATCATTGGAATCTCTTTCTACAATTATGATCCTTTGTGGGGACTTTAATATGGTTGAAGCTCAGTTCGGCATATGAGAAGAAAGAGGACTCATTACTGATGGTCTCGAGAAGGACATATGGGACTAGGTTAAGCTCCTCCATGATTTGGTAGAGGGCAAGGATGAAAGTGGCCTCTTGGTCAAACCTCCAAGGTGGATTGAATCTACCTAAAGCTAGACCAAATAGAAGTTATGTGTTGTATAATATCATAGATAAGTTAGGTCCCATATTCCCTTGCCCAATGTGTAGACCTTGTGGTTTATTACCACTATCCCATGTTGCTCACTTTCAAACAACATGCATAATAGAAAAGCTCCCTGGTTTCATGTCAATCCTGCAACCTTTGCCCCCCCCCATCAGCTTGACGAGAGATTAGCTCAGGCTCGAACTAAGTGTTGGATAGTGGCAGCTCCATAATTCACATACATCATAATATTATATTTTTTATATTTATTCTACCATTTTATCGTTTAGTCTTTGCTTGTGCGATCTCCAAATTTTATAAGAGTCCGTGAAAAGATGTTGATTTCTCAGTTTGCCACATTTCCATACTATGATAAAGATTCTTTAGCTTGGGCTGAAATATGCACGAAATAAGTATCATAGAAGATGGATTTTAAAACAATAAGGGATTGTCGGTTTAAATAAAGAATTTTCATTTTGTTCATTTCAAGACAATTTTGTACGGTCATGGGCCTTTCCGAATCCCTCAATTTCATGTAGTAGTGTTCTTAAGTCTTTTATGATCTTATAATGTTCCCTTTTTTTTTGTTTGCACAAGTGAACTTCCCTAATATTAAGACCTCATTTCTATAAACTAGATATTAAAACCATAATATTTTCAAAAATCAAATGCTCAATGCAAGTTGCATGTCAAACTTCGCATAATTGCTAGCAAAACGTCGCTTGAATTGATAATTTAGATGATTCATTACTTTACTACATGTTACGCCCATTTAGGTTAGACATGCTCTTAATGTTTTTATAAGTATAAAACCAAGCAATTGCATAATTTGGGAGATCAATATACAATGTCTTTGTTATTTACTTTTTTTTTAAGGAAGTCCGATCATTGAGATCTACCCTTCTAGATTAGCCTGAATAAATTTGAAAGTGCAATAATTTACTTACTTTCGTAGGCATCATAGTACTTAACAAGATATACTTATGGCTATGTAAGGTTTAGATCAACTACATCAAACCCAATGTTTGACTTGTCAAAGAAAACACAAACGCACACGTGTTATCAAAGACAACTTGTATGGAGTTTATTGCACCATACAAATACATAATATGTAACATTTAGTGTACATAAATATGACAAGATAGCACGGATCTAGAAAACGTATTGATCAAACCTACGAATGGTCTATCATAGATTATGCTTGAGATGGATAAAGATTTTAATTGCATCTCTCGCTTCAATCTCTCATAACATACATGATCTTTGTGTAGACTTGTAAGGCTTATTTTAATTCATTGAAAAATGAAGAAATGGAAAGAGGATTTTTCGAAGGGAGATTTTGTGCTTAAGGCGAAGACCATCTGTATGCTTAAAGATGCGTAATCAAGTATGTAGATCCATATGTATAAATAATTAAATCATGTTGAATTTAAGCGTACTTATCATTCACTTGATCTTTAACTAATAATTCATCACTCATACGCTGGAGGTTTCTTATTATGAAGTACATTGGTTTTTGCACATGACAATATTTTCATAGAACATGCGGTCTTAACTATTTCATTTGGGTCTCCCAGGATACGGAGACATGTGAACTAGATAGAAATATGGAAGTTGTGAAGGAAATCTGGCATCCTTGTCAATATCCTTCTGAAATCAAAATAAGATAATCCTTCGCAATCGGGATCAACCTCTTGAAATACATGTTTAACAATCAAGTCCAGTTCTTCAGCATCCAAACCAGCATTAGAGGGAACTCTTTGCAACATGTGGATCGATGGTTGTACTAGAGGACCAGAATGTGTCATAAGATCCACCCCATGTTTAATGTCCCCTGCAATTCTCTCTCTCTCTCTCTCTCTCTCTCTCTCTCTCTCTCTCTCTCTCTCTCTCTCTCTCTCTCTCTCTCTCTCTCTCTCTCGCGCGCGCGCGCGCCCAAGCAGCCTATCCGATTCACTTGCTAGCACCATCAGGGTGAACCAAGGGTGCCCTCTCTCACGTACCCTCTTTGGTCTATACATTGATGAGATAGTGGACTTCATCTAGCAGCAAGGAGGGGAGGGCATTGAGGTAGGAGGAACGAGTGTCCGCATTCTATTATATGCTGATGATATTGTGTTAGTTTCAGAGTCTGCAGAAGGTCTACAGCATCACTTATGCGGCCTAGATGATTTCTGCACACACAGAGGGCTATCGTTGGTGAAACCAAGGTTTTTGATCTTCAATACATCAGCAGAGGTGAGGAGACATATATCTTTCACCAAAGGAGGACGACCCATCGAGGTAGTTGGATCATGTCTTTTTGGGAGTGACTTTTCTCCGGCAGCCCGTGATCGCATCATGCGAGGATAAGCATTAGCTTTGATGGAGACATAGTGCCACCAGGCACATTTCCAGGAGCCCCGCACTAAGGGGTGGCTCTTCGACACTTTGGTTACCCCAGCACTCATGTATGGAGCAGCCATATGGGGGCCGGGATTAGTTGCATCATCATGGATGGCATTGGAGAGACCGAGACTGCAGATTCTCATGATTGCCAGACTCATGTACAACAAATCTTCGGTACCCCATGATATCATCAGTGCAAAGCTCTTTGCACCACCGATGCTAATTGAGGCACTCTTCCATACAATATGCCTATTACACAAGATATAGAGCATAGACACAAAACGCATTACTTACAGAGCTTTCCAGGCATCACACGACATGGCGGAGGTAGGAGACACCTCCTCATGGTATACACAGACACGAGATTGGCTGGGCCATCATGGCCTTGACATAAACAGACTACCACCAGTACAACATGACTCCCAAGCCCCAACATATTCGCGCTCCCACTAGGAGAGGAATAGGATCATTCGTCAAGAGAGATGGCACACATACATACAAAGGACATGGGTATGCCTGAGGATACATTGCCACCGAAAATGCTCCACTACCACGAGCATTTTCTACATATCTCAGACCAGGGCTTCATTGAGACCTTGCGCTACATGGAGACATACCTACCACATCACTTTCGAGTCATCATTGACAGCTTAGAGTTTCATCACATCAGCTCGAGATTGAGAGGGGCCAGATTAGAGGAGTCCCTCGTGAAGAGAGATGGTGCCGAGTATGCGATACAGACATGGTTATCGAAAACGGCATTTCTGAGGTCCAAAAACGGTTCACTATTTCCCCATACCATTTCCAAACGGAAACGCCGTTTTCAGCCTAAATTTTTTATGCTTGTTCCTAGGTTGATTTTGACCGTGTTCCTAGTTTTAGTTTTGCGATTTTGGTTTTTACTCCATGTGTTTCGTGGTCACTTATGGATAGACTGCAATGCATGATGCATCTATGACATATGTGCATTGTGCACGCATGATAAGATTAAAGAGACTAGTGATCAAAGTTGAAACTACACTACGAAACAACTTAGAAGTATTGTGTAATTAATAATTAGTAATGTGTGCATATCACATAATGTTTATCCATGCGATGTGCTTATGTGTGTTTCATGTGTTGCTTTGTGTTTCATATGCATTATTGCTTGCATAATGCATGTATGCATACTAAATAGATGATAAATGCATATTATATAGATGATAAATTATAATGAATTCATGTGCATGTGTATGTGTACGGCATTCTATGTGTTGCATCGTGCATGTGCATGTGCATGTGCATGTGCATGTGCATGTGCATGTGCATGTGCATGTGCATGTGCATGTGCATGTGCATGTGCATGTGCATGTGCATGTGCATGTGCATGTGCATGTGCATGTGCATGTGCATGTGCATGTGCATGTGCATGTGCATGTGCATGTGCATGTGCATGTGCATGTGCATGTGCATGTGCATGTGCATGTGCATGTGCATGTGCATGTGCATGTGCATGTACACATGTCAAATGTGTGTATATTGTGTACACATGTATCATGTATCATGTCACATAATGTTTATCCATCATCCATGCAATGTGCATGTGTGTTTCATATTATATACTGTTTCTCGTTTCTTATCGTTTCCCATTTTTTGGAAACTCAAAAACTTCGTTCGAGCCGGTCCGAACCGAACATTTCCAAGCGTGCGACTAACTATGCATACAGAGATAGGGAGACTCAGACCTACCAGTACAATTCCAAAAACGGGAGGCCAGCGGAGGTTGGGGCCCTTCCTCACAGCGGCAAATGAGAGATGTGAGCACATGCTACAGCCCACACACCAGACACATGTGAGTACCTGCACATGTGAGTACCCGGCATACCATCACTCAGCGCTTTCAGCGAGCTGGGTCATATCTGACGGGACCACCTCCCAGAGGCATAGGGCTCACACTCCAGCACGCAACAGCACAGAGTGCGATGCCGACCACGCATGGTTGGGTACCGACAAACCAGGATTGCACCAGCACGATATCTCACGCATCAAGATAGCCCATGACCACATAGTGGAGCATGGACACACTACTACCGGTTGGACAGCCCTCTTTCAGGAGGTATTTAGACCGCCACCGATGTACTACATACTCCACCCACCTCCACCCATCATCAGCAGTTAGAGCATACACTTTCACTCCCCCCTTGGGTCCCCCCTCTATTTCGTGGCCTATTATCTGCATAGTCAGAGCCACACTCCCCACAAGCACATCTACTTTGTCCCCACTACTCCCTCATTACCAGTTACACCATCCTTTCATTGTTCAAACTACACGCTTCTACATAGTGAGTATTTTTCCTTTTCGCTTGTACACAGAGATTACCATAGTTGTACATGGTTTTGTCTCATAGGCCAAGTTAGGCCGATCCTTCGACTTGGCACACCTACGCCCAGAGGTTATATGACGTCCCAGGACAGCCACCATTACCGATTCCTTCCACACCACGTCCGGTGATATCCACCCTCTTCACAGCAGGCATGGTACGACAGTCCATCCATAGGCCGTTCAGCAGACCACACGGGGCTACAGCATGGCCGTTCAGCAGACCACACGGGGCTACAGGGAGAGCACTTTATATACGCAGCAGATGTAGTTTCCCACTTGATCGCCCATCTCTTCAACCGTGCTTTGGTTGAGGCATTACCCGACTCATGGACTATGCATACCATTACGCCTATCCATAAGTCCGGCGATATGATGGACCCAGGGAACTACAGGACTATTATGATAGGCCATATCCTGGCCAAGATCTATGGGGCAGTACTAGAGGCAGAGCTCAGTACACACTCTGAGGCAGCGGGGATCAGAGCACCCGGCCAGACAGGCTTCCGCCGCACTTTCTCCACCATCGACCACATCTTCGTGCTTCGTTGCTTGATTGAGAGAGCGAAGGCGAGGAAGCAGAGACTATACTGTTGCTTTGTGGATTTCCGCAAAGCCTTCGACATGGTCCCTCGAGAGAGACTACTACGGAGGCTCCAGGAGTTACAACTTCCATCAGACATGCTATGGGCCATCCACGCTTTGTATGCACTGTCACAGGCAGGGTACGCTGCCCCGGCGGTCTATCAGACAGCCTTGTTAGCACCGTTGGTGTAAAACAAGGTTGCCCCCTCTCACCCACTCTCTTCGGTCTCTACATCGACGAGATCACGGAGTATATACAGCGAGCAGGAGGGAGAGGAGGAGACATCGGAGGTACGCCAGTACATATCCTATTATATGCTGATGACATTGTCCTGCTCTCAGAGTCACAGGAGGGGTTGCAGTCACATTTACAGGCGCTCGATACCTTTTGCATGGAGAGAGGACTCACAGTGAACCTTGGCAAGACCAAGGTCATGATCTTCCATACCTTCAGGACAGTACGCCATCGCGCCTCTTTCACAGCAGCTGGAGGACAGATAGAGGTAGTGGACTCCTACGTCTACCTAGGTATCACCTTCTCGGGCAGCACAGGGGTATTCTCCATGGCACAGGCTGCGAGAGATAGATTGACGCGAGGTTATGCGGCACTTGCAGGATTGGAGAGACGCTGCTTTCAGACACATTTTTAGGAGCCCCGGACTAAGGGGTGGCTCTTTGACACTCTAGTGACACCCGCATTGATGTACGCAGCAGCAGTATGGGCACCAGGGATCACAGAGGCGATGTGGACGCAGATTGAGAGGCCCCAGATCACCATGATATCACGCTTGCTGCGCAGCAAGCCCTCCGTTCCACATGACATTATACGAGCTGAGCTTGGCACACCACCGATGCTAGTGGAGGCCCTCTTCCAGTTGGTGACCTTTATTCTAAGAGTCAGAGAGCTCCCCACTAGCCGACTCACCAGGCTTGCATTTGAGAGCTCTAGACATTTGGCAGAGACAGGGAATGAGAGAGTATGGTATGCACAGACTTACCGATGGTTAGCAGACCATCGCATGAGCATTACGGATCTCCCCCCTTTTCAGTATGACCTCTCTTCCCCCCACATTACCCTCTCTCGTTCGGAGAGGAATAGTATCATCCGTCAAGACCTACTACAGATACACGTCAGGGAGACATGGATAGCACCACGGGAGCCTCTTCCCACAAAGAGGCAACACTACAGAGAGCACTTCCTAACTGTGACAGCGGATGGTTTCATTCAGAGACCACGATACATGGATACATATATGGCACCAGCTAAGAGAGTGGCCATTGGGCAGCTCAGAGTATCATCACACCAGCTCGAGATTGAGATTGGGCGAGCCACACATACCCCCAGAGATGAGCGATTATGCAGGATATGTAGAGAGGAGGTGGAGGACGAGGAGCACTACACATGTAGATGCCAGGCATATGAGGACATCAGAGACCGCTACCCACAGCTCTTCAGGGGGCCTAGAGAGATCAAGGCTTTATTGGGGACAGAGGACCAGCGCCCTCTAGGTCGTTTCCTAGTAGAGCTCCAGCACCACCGCGCATCACTCCTCTAGCAGCAGATGGAGATACACCTGGCCCCCCCCCCTCAGGCTTATATTACAAATTTTTTCAGACCCACATACACTCGAGGGCCCAGCTCCATGCAAGGTGTCACATTACACAGAGCAGAGGAGCTTAGACGACAGCGTCGACGACCGAGACCCCTTGTCCGGAGAGCTCGTCCACATCAGAGAGAGATTCAGGCGATTCACGCACGCCATGACATGGAGATACAGAGACGTCAGCAGCGCACCCCTATCGATTTGGACGCCCAGAGCATTTTGAGGATCGCCATGATGCCTTACCCACCGATGCATTATATCCTACACCGACTCCAGGCATTTAGGGGGTTGTGACACCATCGAGCCTCCCCTCCCTATGCATATCATGTTTGTATCTCACCCATTGAGCATATAGAGTGCATACCCATAGCATCCCACACCCTTGATGCCAGCTATTATCCCTCCTTTTATACCCGTTTGCAGTACTCACACTTTATTTTCGTTTTGGATCACAGTGGATTGGATCATACTGATGTATATGTTTTGTCTCATAGGCCGATTTTGGCCTCTAATAGACGTTAAAAAGTCTTTCTTTCTTTCTCTCTCTCTCTCTCTCTCTCTCTCTCTCTCTCTCTCTCTCTCTCTCTCTCTCTCTCTCTCTCTCTCTCTCTCTCTCTCTCTCTCTCTCTCTCTCTCTCTCTCTCTCTCTCTCTCTCTCTCTCTCTCTCTCTCTCTCTCTCTCTCTCTCTCTCTCTCTCTCTCTCTCTCTCTCTCTCTCTCTCTCTCTCTCTGTGTGTGTGAGCCGCAGACATTCCCAGAGAGGAGCGGATATGCACTTTGCAGAGATGGAGGATAAGGAGCACTTTGTATGCAGATGTAGCGCATATGATGGCATCAGAGGTAGGGACGGGACTCTATTTACAGGGCAGCCCACCCTCCGAGAGATCATGGACTCTAGAGACCAGCAACAGCTCGGGCGATTCCTACTAGAGATACAGAGTCACAGAGAGTCCCTACTCCAGCCTACTGTAGCAGCCCATACAGGAGGGAGACAAAGTAAGCTCACTGAGTTCTTTATTCCACTACGTGCTGCAGCCCTCCCTACCTCAGCCCACACACCGAGAGGGGTGACTCTTCAGCAGGCTCAGACTGCTCGAGCTAGGAGACAACCCCGTGCTAGAGGATATCGGGCCCCGAGACATCACCGACATCAGATTGCAGAGATCCAGGCTCCTCACCATCGCGCAATGGAGGAGAGACGATTCCATATGATGGCTGATCCCGCTGCAGCTATCACGATGGCCCTGACTCCACCTCCACCTATGTATCACATCTTACACCCGCCCACTAGCACAGGATGGAGCTAGTTAGTCGTTTCAGATGCATTTCCATGCTTGTTGCACTACCCCTTTGCATATAGACTATCATAGATATCGCACTCCATACACCCCCCCCCCCCACTCTCATGGGTATCTCCACACGCATATCACGGAGATATGTATCAGCTTTACCGGTTTCTTTTTCAGCACATTTATCTTCTCTGATAGACAAAAGATACACCCATGTACATCGATTTGTCTCATAGGCCGAGTTCGGCCTCCTAATAGACGTAAAAACTCTCTCTCTCTCTCTCTCTCTCTCTCTCTCTCTCTCTCTCTCTCTCTCTCTCTCTCTCTCTCTCTCTCTCTCTCTCTCTCTCTCTCTCTCTCTCTCTCTCTCTCTCTCTCTCTCTCTCTCTCTCTCTCTCTCTCTCTCTCTCTCTCTCTCTCTCTCTCTCTCTCTCTCTCTCTCTCTCTCTCTCTCTCTCTCTCTCTCTCTCTCTCTCTCTCACACACACACACATTTACAGAACCATCGAGGGTCTTCTCTATGTCTCAGGCAGCCCGTGACCGCATCACACGTGGGTATGCAGCACTAGCTTTGATGGAGAGACAGTGCCACCAGGCATATTTTCTAGAGCCCCGCACAAAGGGGTGGCTCTTCGACACTTTGGTTATGCCAGCGCTCATGTATGGGGACCAGGATTAGCTACATCAGTATGGACAGCATTAGAGAGGCCACAAATCCTCATGATTGCCAGACTTATCCGTAGCAAGCCTTAAGTACCACATGATATCATTAGAGCAGAGCTCGATTCACCACCAATGCTAGTTGAGGCACTATGCCAGACAATATGCCTATTACACAGACTACAGAACATGGATACAGAGCGCATCAAGGTGGAATCGCACGTTAGGTTCGGTATGTACGGTTTGCATACCGTTCTAGATCCGAACCGAATCTTGAGTTTCGGTACGTTCAGTACGTTGTTCCATAATTTTACAATTCATAAATGAGAAAAATATATAGATATTATATGTTGCATATTCAAGAATCAAGTTATCTAAACACTAATATCAACATTAAACATTGAATGATAACAAAAAAGAGTCGGGCCATGCTCACATCGAGAGAAAAAATATGAAAATATTGCATAAATTGAAAAATACATTGAACATGTATGGTACGGTTTGGTACGGTTTGGTACGTTCCGTACGTACTATACGTGCAATACGTACGGAAAAGTGTACAGTTCGAGTTTTGATCCTACCTTGGAGCGCATTGCTTATCATGCTTTTCAGGCATGACGTGATATGGCATTACTAGGCGACACCTCCTCATGGTATGCACAGACACGAGACTGGCTGGCCCACCATGGCTTTGACATAGACAGGCTACCACCACTACAACTCATATCAAGAGAGGAATAGGGTCATTCGTCAGGAGATATGGCATACATACATACAGAGGACATGGGTGAGCCCTAGGGATACATTGCCACCGAAAATGCTCTATTACTGTGAGCATTTTCTACATATATCGGACGAGGGCTTCATCGAGATTCCGAGATACATGCAGACATACCTACCCCACCACCTTCGAGTCGTCATTGGGAAGCTCCGGGTTTCATCACATCAGCTCGAGATTGAGAGGGGTCAGTCCAGGGGAGTCCCACGTGAGGAGAGGTGGTGCCCAGAATGCGAGACAAAGGTAGAGAGTGAGGAGCATTTTGTTATCAGATGCCCAGCATACTTAGACCTACGAGCACAGTTCGAAATAGAGGAGTCACTCCAGTTGTGCATGACTATGGGAGACCAGCGACGCTTGGGATGCTTCCTCACAGCAGCATACGAGAGGCGAGAGCGCTCAGCGGTCACTACAGCCCACACATCAGCCACGGGTGAGTACCCAGCAAACCATTACCCAATTCTTTCAACGTTCTTTCAACGAGCTGAGCTACATTAGAGAGGTCCATCTATAGGGCTCACGTTCCACCAGGCAGCACGACAGAGAGCATGGCGCCAACCACGCATGAGTGGATATCGTCGACCACGACTATATCAGGAGGATATCTAACGCATGAGGACAGCCTACGACCATATGATGGAGCATAGACGTACCACCACCCCCTGGGTTGTCTTCCTTCAGGAGGCACTCAGACCACCACCGATGCACCACATACTACACCCACCTCCACCCATCACCAATAGCTAGGGTGTTTTACTCATATTATGGATCCCCCTGTATTAGGTGGCCACTATCTGCAGAGTCAGAGCCACGTCTCCCAGACTTTTCCAGCCCTATATTGCTTTGTGTAGGGATATACTTTTTATTTCATTTCATCTTCTACAGAGGGTTACTACACTTGTACATGGTTTTTGTCTCATAGGCCAAGTTTGGCCTCTAGAAGACGTTAATATGACTTTCTTTTCTTTCTTCTCTCTCTCTCTCTCTCTCTCTCTCTCTCTCTCTCTCTCTCTCTCTCTCTCTCTCTCTCTCTCTCTCTCTCTCTCTCTCTCTCTCTCTCTCTCTCTCTCTCTCTCTCTCTCTCTCTCTCTCTCTCTCTCTCTCTCTCTCTCTCTCTCTCTCTCTCTCTGCCATTGCTAGCACCATCGATGTTAAGGATGCCCACTCTCCCCCATTCTATTTGGTCTCTACATCGATGAGATTGAGACCTACATTCTACGAGCCCTGGGTGCAAACCTCGCAAGTACACGTCCACATTTTATTATTTGTTGATGACATTGTATTGATTTCATAGTCACGCGAGGGATTACAGCGCCACCTCGATGCCTTAGATGAGTTTTGTACAGAGAGGGGTTTGACAATAAACCTTGGAAAGACAAAGGTCATGATCTTCCGCACCTCCCCCATGGTGAGGAATGCAATAGGATTCAGAGCTTCCGATGGACAGATTGAGGTGATCACTTCCTATGTCTACCTCAGGGTCATATTCACGAGCTTGTCTTACCCCTTCAGCAGGAGGCATGTAGCCACCGATAGACCCACATGAGGATATGCGGCTTTAGCCATGTTAGAGCGGAAATGTCACCGAGCACACTTCCAGGCGGCCCCACGAAGGGGTGGCTATTTGACACTAAGTCAGAGCAGCTATGATGTATGCTACAATCCTTTGGGTCCTAGGCCTCACAGTCATCTAGTGGAGTGCGATCAAGAGGCTGTTGGGGATAAAGGCCCCAAGGACTCTCCTTTTGTATATTTTGACCATTCCATGTGAAAGCTCTCTTCGAAAGCTTTCAAGACATATTTTTTGGACCCCAAACTAGGAAGTTATAGGCATTTACATTATTTTTATGACTTTTGGTCATCAGCCATGTGTGAACATGCCCAAATGACCTTAAAGTCACTTATCAATAAGACTTGGCCCCAAATCTCTCATAACTTGATTGGGACTTCTTCAACTTCAGCTTCTCCATCTTCTTCTCCAAACTTTTGCGTAGGTTTCTCTCTCTACTTTTTCTCTCCTCACGCAACAACCGACTCCCTTGGCATTTGGAGCAACCGAGCACACCACGACGTAGCTCTCTGCGGCCTCTTTCAATTGGTATCAGAGCCTTGACCTGTTCTATCGCAACAAAGTTGCTCCAAGTGCTTTTCTACTTCAGCCTATGTTAAGCTGGAGGTGTTTTCTTTCATTTGGGAGAATTCCATCGCAAAAAACCTTCCTTTTTCGTGATAAAAGTGCTTTTTTGGAGGATTACTTCAGCCCGGAGCAAAGCTGAAGCAAATTTTGTGATTTTTAGAGAGTTTCAAAAGTTGCTCCAGGGCCAAGGGAATCACTTTGGGCATCTCAACATCCCATAACAGGCTGTTTTCAAGTGTTTTGCAAGGCTAAACAGGTGTTTCACAGGTCATCACAGCAATACACAGGTTTAATACCCTATGTATTGGATTGTGACAAAAGAAATTGCTTATGTACAACAATTTGTGGCATTTTTCTGAGAATTTCAGAAATTTCTGAAGCAAAATTTAGGACTTTTGCTCTTATTTGGTTCTAAAGGCTGCATTATAGCCTTATGTATGCACATTGAGATCAAACGAAGTCAAATCTGTTGATTTCAAGCAGAAATTAACTTGCTGGAATTTTCTGCAAAATTTTTCAGAAAATTTCAGATTTTGATTTTGTGCTCCATTTTGCTCCTAAAGGTGTTTGAAGCTATTGTGCACTATTTTTAGAGGTTGTACCCTGATTTTGGTGCGTTTTGCCCAAAATTTCAGCACACTAACCTCTTCATTGTGCAATTATGGCGTCATTTTCCTCAGGTGTGAAGAATCTATTTGAGATTCGACGATTTGAGGGAACAGGTTTCGACTTGTGGAAGGAGAGAATACAAGGTATTCTCTTTCTGAAGGATTGTGATAGGGCATTGGAGGCGGTGGCCTCTAATGTACTCATAGAAGAGTTGTCACATGTTGAGGATATTTTATGCACTACTTTATCAGCTCATGATACTTATGCATTTGATTCCTCTCTAAATGTTCATTCACAAGACATGTCGATCATCAAAAGTGATCTTATTGATGCTTTGCTGACCGTTAATGATGCATTTGATTGTGATAGGGCATTGGAGGCGGTGGCCTCTAATGTACTCATAGAAGAGTTGTCACATGTTGAGGATATTTTATGCACTACTTTATCAGCTCATGATACTTATGCATTTGATTCCTCTCTAAATGTTCATTCACAAGACATGTCGATCATCAAAAGTGATCTTATTGATGCTTTGCTGACCGTTAATGATGCATTGGCCTAGACATGGATTGTTGACTCTGGTGCTTCTTTTCATGTGACTCCTATCAAGGAGTGTTTTTCTACTTTTACTGCAGGCAGCCATGGCCATGTATACCTTGGAAACAATCATGCATGTTCCATTCAGGGTATTGGCACAGTGCATTTCTCTACAAATGACACTAATGAGCTCGTCTTGCATAATGTGCGTTATGTACCAAGGATCAAGAAAAGCTTGCTTTCTGTGGGTCAAATGGATATGCATGTTTATAGCATTCTCTTTCAGAGAGGATCATGGAAAATGACAAAGGGGTCAAGGCTGATTGTGAAAGGCACAAAGAAGGAAACTCTCTATTGCTTGCATGGAAAAGCCTTATCAAGAAAGTTTATTGCTTTGGCCGAAGTTCACTCCCATATGGAGTTGTCGCATAAGAGACTTGGCTATATGAGCCAAAAGGGTCTCACTAAGCTTTGTAACTTAAAAAAGCTTGATGCTAAAGGCACAAAGCTTGATTTTTGTAATGAATGTCAATATGGAAAGCAAGCGAAACATTCCTTTTACTCTGGTGTGTCTCGTAAGTCTTGTGTACTTGATCTTGTTCATTCTGATGTATGTAGCATGCCTACTAAATCTATGGGGGGTGCCTTGTATTTCATTTCTTTCGTTGATGATTTCTCTAGAAAAATTTGGCTTCAATTGCTTAAGTCTAAGGATGAAGCATTTGCTACATTCAAGTGTTTTCATGCATTTGTGACCTATTTGGGTTTTCTCCAGTGGTGAAAATGACCACTTTAAGTGTGTTGTTTGCTCTCACAGCTGCCTTGGATTTGGAATTGTTCCAAATGGATGTTAAAACAGCCTTTTTGCATGGTGATTTAGACGAAGAGCTGTACATGAAACAGCCAAAAGGATATGCCATTCCTGGAAAAGAGCATCTGGTATTCAAACTGAAAAGGAGCTTATATGGGCTGAAGCAGGCCCCTAGACAATGGTATAAGAAGTTTGATGCATTTATGCTCAAGCATGGGTTTAAAAGAAGCCATGCAGATCACTGTTTGTACACCAAAAAGGATGAAGATGGCAGCCCAATTATTCTTGTACTGTATGTAGATGATATGCTGCTCGCTGGGAAGAAAAAGAGCACTCTGAATGCTCTAAAACAGCAGCTGAACTCTGCATTCTCAATGAAAGACCTTGGGGAAGCTGAGCATATTCTTGGTATGCGTATAAAAAGGGATAGGCAGCAGCATACTTTGCACATCAAGAAAAGTACGTTGAAAAAGTGCTGGACAGATTTAATGTGGCTGATGCTAAGCCTCTTGGAGTGCCATTGCAGCCACATGTTACGCTTTCCAAGGATGACTGTCCCAAAGATGATGATGCAGCCAATTACATGAAGAGTGTTCCATATGCATCAGCTTGTGGTTCACTTATGTATGCTATGGTTGTTACTCGGCCAGACATTGCTCATGCGGTGGGAGTTGTTAGCAGGTTCATGGCTAATCCCGGTAGAGCTCATTGGGACGCAGTCAAATCTATCTTGAGATATTTGAAAGGGACCAAAAGTAAATGCTTATGTTATGGAAAGGGTCCATTGGAGTTAAAAGGATTATGTGATTCAGACATGGCACGTGATGTGGACACACGCAAGTCCACAAGTGGCTATGTATACATCCTTGCAGGTGGAGCTATTTCATGGTGCTCTAGACTTCAGAGGATAGTTGCACTATCTACTACAGGGGCTGAATATATTTCAGCCACAGAGGCTTCCAAAGAAGCCATTTGATTAGCCCACCTCTGCAATGAGTTTGGGATGCCTGAAAAGGCACCTGTCCTTGGATGTGATAGCCAGAGTGCCATATGTTTGGCAAAGAATGCCATGTTTCATGCTCGCACAAAGCATATTGATGGGAGATACCACTTCATCAGAGAGGTGTTAGAGGATGGCACGATCACTTTGATCAAGGTCAATACTTCACAGAATCCTACACATGCTCTCACGAAGTGTCTACCCAAGGCACAACATCAGCTATGTATACAGATGGTGGGAGTTATCTTAAAGGAGCTTCCTTGGTCCTTTAAGTGGGAGGTTGTTGGGGATAAAGGCCCCAAGGACTCTCCTTTTGTATATTTTGATCCTTCCATGTGAAAGCTCTCTTCGAGAGCTTTCAAGACATATTTTTGTTATATTTTTTGGACCCCAAACTGGGGAGTTAATAGGCATTTCCATTATTTTTATGACTTTTGGTCATTGGCCATGTGTGAACATGCCCAAATGACCTAAAAGTCACTTATCAATAAGACTTGGTCCCAAATCTCTCATAACTTGATTCGGACTTTTTCAACTTCAGCTTCTCCATCTTCTTCTCCAAATTTTTGCGCAGGTTTCTCTCTCTACTTTCTCTCTCCTCACGCAGCAGCCCACTCCCTTGGCGTTTGGAGCAACCGAGCACACCACGACGTAGCTCTCCGCGGCCTCTTTCAGAGGCCACAAGTACATATGATTTCGTGACTATTTCGCGAAAAAAAGTCAGACATGGCTCACACCACACATGGAAAAGAGTCCGACATGGGATCGAGACTATTTCGCGGGAAAGAGCCCCGACATTAGTGGAACCCTAACTTCCAAGTTAGATGAGGTCTATGTGTGACCATTCATGGTAATAGATGATCTTTGTGAGCCTAGCCATTAGGTTAGGTAGGGCAAAAACTTTTCAGCCATTAGGTTTCCATTAAGGCGAAAATAAAGGCCTTGTGGTGCCATGTAGTTTTCCCATAAAGCTTAATGGGGGAAGTGCAAAGGACGGCTCTCCCCCTTCTACGGGGTTCAAAGGGCCTATCCCCTCGGCCTATAGGGCTGAGACTGTTTAGGACTTATGGTCGTGGAGATATTGTCAGATTGTATATTTTGCAAACTATTTTATCTCTCGAGTACGTTTATCTATACCAACTCCCCTTCTACAAGCTATATAAGCATGGCCCATGTTGAGCTTTACATAGCATTGCACACTAGTAAGCCCTTCATCTAGAGTTTATCTAGATCGCCATCTAAGCTCCACATTGGGAGCTCACGGATGGACAGCACTATCGTTGTAGCTGCATTACTCTTGGAAACTTGAGAATTTGAGTTCTCTATCTCTCAGTATGTGTCTATCTTTGTTTGTGGTTTTCTCTCAACTTTGTCTACCGGTCTATTCCGTTGTGCTATTATTTTCTTACAAGCCACACGTCGGCCCACTCCCATTCACATATTCTCTCATTAGGTGGAATAACATCAACAATTCCACCACAACCACTGTGGGGAGGGAGTTAACGCACTCCGCTTCCAAGTAAGGCAACCTTGTTCTCTCGAAGGGGTAGTGGCATAAGTCGCAAGAGCTACCATAAGTCACGTCCCTTCGGGGTGGGGTCCGTGCTCGCAAGTCTAAAACCAGGAGCAACTTAGGGAAATCCCTCCGTGCTCCACCATGGGTGGGCGGCAAGACATAGGCCCAAACAGTAAAGCTTCCATGGCCAAACCTAAATGCACTCCATTATGCTTTCTGATCGTAAGACCTATCCCTTTACAAATAAGTTCTATTCTTTTGAGTCTCCCCTAAAGCTAAGCAAAAAATTTTGGAAGCATAAGGCACGATTTTTTTTTGGCTGAAAATAATATATTTTATATTTGAGATGATAAACATCATGTTTATGAATAAAATACATCAAAATAAAGGTTAAAAACTTCATTTAGCTATATTTAATCATGTGAGATATCGTCGTCATATCAGGGAATTGGATGTATCAGTATCTACTTAGAAGTTAGAAGTTAAAACTTAGAACTTAGAAGTTAGTACTATCATTTATGATTTATGTTAAAAACAAAAATCATGCTATCAATTTTCAAACTTCATTCATGTACATACTACATACATCTAGATTCTACATGATACCAAAATGATAAATCTAGCTTCAAATCATATCAAAGTTTCAAACATGATCATCGTGATTCATGAATCATCACCAAGAATACATAAAATAACAAGATGATAAGTCACAAGTCTAGAGTGATAAATAGTAAATACTAAAAGACTAAAAGCCAATGAAAAACATCATCAATCATCATAATGTCCAATGTCAATAAAGTGACATCAATCACTCATCATCCATCTCATCAATATCACTATCATCAGAATTCTCATCAAGAGAATCCGATGATGTCATCTCATAAGTAGATGATGGTGGTGTGGGAGGATCACTAACAAGGTTCCCCTCATCATCAAAACGCGGGGATAGTGGAAGCTGCTGCAGCGATGATAATGTACTCCCCTGCCTCCTCGTGTATGTACTAGCCGGTGCTCGACTAGTGCTAGCTCCATCCCCGTATGAAGTGGTTGATGCACGCCGGATAATCAATCCCTTCCCGCGACCACGGACTCCTCTGACCCTTCCTCTGCTATGGCCCTTTGTTTGCCTCACATCTATAAAGCAAAGCTCTCTATATAGATCGGCAAAAAGAAGCTCTTCCTCATCTTGAGACGCATCATGTGATGGAAGAGGAGTGTCTTTCACGGAAGGCCAAAATTTGTCCACATTCACCTAAACAAAAAAGAGAATCAAAACATGAATTAGCATAACACGGAAGCCTACAACATTGATAGCTGAAATTTTATGCAAGCAGCAAATGATAAAGCTACTTGTTTGAGAGTCTCCATGTTAAGGATATTTTGCAACATCTTAAGATTTGTACGACAATATATTAACTTTTCCATTTGATGAGGACTAAGTCTATTCCTCACCTTTGTGTGGATGAGAGAGAAAGCACTCCAATTTCTCTCACATGCACCGGATGAGCAATCTTGAGATAACACTTTAAGAGCATATGTGAATAATGTAGTGAATGCAAAACCAAAATTTTGCCACCAAAAGAGTGATTTTACCATTGATTCTCTATCCCAACATGTAGGAGAAAGAAAGGAAGGATTTCCCCTCTCATCCATATAACAATTAATTTGCTCCAACATGTCATTATGTAGATGTGTGGGAACTACACGTGACATATATTGAAGACGATCCGATAATAACTCCACATCATCATATAATCGGGTGCTCTTGAATGCCATATGCAATAAACCTACAAACCCATGGATAGGCCGATGCATCCATGTCCATCTTCTCATTGTTGCCTAAAAAAAAGAAAGAGGGTTAAATATTAAAATTTAATAATAAGAATGAATTATGAGATGAAAATTATAATACACATGCCACATGTGAGATATATATCTCATTGCATGCATGCCAGTGTTGCATCGCAACACGTTGCGATGCGTTCGCAACGCAACGTCGCAACGTTGCAACGTTCGCAATGCGTTGCGATCAAAAACAAAAAAATTTGCCTCAAACATTTTCGACCGGCGACCCGAGAGCGTAGATTTGCACTGTGGAAGAGCAAAACAGCAAGATTCAAGAAGGTTCAAGGTACTTTATTACACACACACCCTCACACACGTGACCCCCCTATCTATAGCAGCTTGCTTCCTATCTTGAGTCCTCTCCAAGCTTCTAACCTCTTCCATCAACATGCCTAAAGCAAAACAAGCATGTTGGGAATATGTGACAAGCCAAGGAAAGATGGGCTCCAGGGATAATGAGAGATGGACTTGCAAGCTTTGTGGCTATAGTGGAGCCGGTGGAGCCGATAGGATCAAGGTGCATCTTGGAAAAGTAAGTGGCATAGGAGTTGCACCTTGCAAAGAGCCAATGCCCGAAGCTATAAAAGGAGAGCTAATGGCATGGTAGCTCAAAAAGCCCAAGGTAGAAGGAATAGTGGAGCCCAATCCCAAGCTAGATCATTTGCAAGCGGTTCACATGGTTCTTGTGATCCCCAAACTCAAGCATCTCAAGCTCATGAGGCTTCCATAGACATTGACATAGAGCATGAGCCACCAAGAAAGAGTACAAGAGTAGAGCATGATCCACAAGAGCACCCACTTGGCTCTCTTGGAGGAGCATCTATACGTGCTAGCTTGCAACAACAACGTAAACAAGAAGCCACACAAGCCATCATGAAAGCTTTTATACAATGTGGTTTGTCTTTTAATGTTGCACGGACACCCGCATGGAGAAATGCCATTGAGAAGGTTTCACTATTAGGGTTTTGTTGGCAAGGGCCTACCTATGAAGACTTGAGGACAACGGAGCTCAAAAAAACAAAGGAAGCATTAGAGAGAGAGCTTGAGCCCATGAAAGAGACATGGGCAAAGTATGGATGCACAATCATGTGTGACGGATGGACGGACATACGAAAGAGAAATGTGTACAACATTTTGGTGCATTGTTGCAAAGGGACCATGTTCCTTCGAGCCATAGATGCATCAGCTGCTGGTACTACAGTCACAGGTGAGTGAACTGATTTTTGAATTTTCAATTTATATTTGATTGTGCAATGATAAATCATGTTGCATGCATGTGGCATCTCACATGTGCATTTGCCTTGTGCATGTGCATGTGCATGTGCATTGTGCATGTGCATTGTGCATGTTGCCATGTGCATTGTGCATGTGCATGTGCATGTGCATGTGCATGCGCATGTGCATGTGCATGTGCATGTGCATGTGCATGTGCATGTGCATGACACATGTGCATGTGCATGTGCATGTGCATGACACATGTGCATGTTGCATGTGCATGTGCATGTTGCATGTGCATGTGCATGTTGCATGTTGCATGTGCATGTGCATGTTGCATGTGCATGTTGCATGTGCATGTGGCATGTGGCATGTGCATGTGCATTGTGCATTGGCATGTAATATGTATGTATGTATGTACATGCACAATGCACATGCACATGCACAATGCACATGCAGTGTGCACATGCACATGTGTCATGCACATGCACATGCACATGCACATGCACATGCACATGCACATGCACATGCACATGCACATGCACATGCACATGCACATGCACATTGCACGTGCATTGTGCATGTGCATGTGCATTGTGCATGTGCATGACACAAGTCAAGATAAATTATAATTTATCAATTGATTAATGATTCATTGTGTTATATGTAAAGAGGTCGATTCATTTATGATCATATCCTTCAAGCTATCATGGACATTGGTGTAGAAAAAGTAGTCCAGGTGGTTACAGATAATGGAAGCAATTGTGTGGCTATGGGCAAGCTTCTAGAAGAAGAATTCCCCTCTATTGTGTGGACACCGTGTGCTGCCCATTGCATTGATTTGCTGATAGAGGATGTGGGGAAGATACCATGGATTTACACCATTTTTACCACTTGCATAAAAGTGGTCTCTTTGTTCACAAAGAGACCAAAATTGCTTGCTATATTTCAGTCTTACAGTGATATTGATTTGGTGAAGCCCGCGAAGACCATATTTGCATACATGTGCATAGTCATGGAAAGATTATTAGGAGTGAAGCAAGCACTGATGCAGACAGTTGTATCACCTGATTGGTTAGCTTGGGATGGACATACTAGTCCAAAGGCAGAGCTTGTATGACGCACATGTTTGGATGACAGCTTTTGGAGGGATGTGGAGGGATTAATGCGGGCCTTACAGCCCTTATATTCACTCATACGCATAGGAGATAGAGAGGGCTGCACACTTGGACTTGTTTATGAGTTCATGGATCGTGTCGGAGAGTCTATACAGAGATGTCCTTGTTTGACATTGGAGAGGTAAGTTGAAACTTGGGTAACCATATTTTATTTTTTGTCTGAGCATTCATGTTCAACTTTCAAGTCTTGACTCTTCAACATTCTTAAATCTTATTGTTTTCTAACTTGATTTGTTTTTTATCCATAGGATAGAGGAAATAAAAGGAATATGGAGGAAGAGGTGGGATTGGTTCCATCGCCCTATACATGGGATGGCCAATCTACTATATCCTTTATGGAGATCTGCATCACAGTCATTGGATATGGAGCTTGTGACTACTTGGAATGACTATGTAGATCGATTGTATGGATCTTCTGATGTGGAGCTACGTGGGAACTTGGAAGTTGGAGCTTCAGCTCACCCAGTTTCAGAATAATGAAGGACTTTTTGGTAGAGACACGGCATGCTTGAGAAGCATGCAGTTGATGCCTGTGACATGGTGGGAGAGATACGGTGTTGGTACACCTGAGCTAGTAAGACATTCCAGTTTCCTTTTGAGTCTTTAACTAATAAGTTATAACTTTGAAGTTTGTCTCATGAGTCATTCCTCTTCTTAATGAACTCTTTCTTTTTTATCTTGCAGAGAAAGTTAGCCATCCGCATACTTTCACAAGACTGTAGTGCTAGTCCATGTGAAAGGAATTGGAGTACATGGGCCCTCTTCCATACAAAGAAGAGGAATAGACTATCTACATTGCAGTTGGAGCGGCTTGTCTATTGCCACTGCAACTTGCGTTTATTGGAGCGTGGTGGCCACTCAACAGAGGTGCGGAAGGTGAACGTCGATGAGCTTGATATAGAGAGGGTCCATGATATACCTAGCATTCCGACAGAGGACCTTGATCTATATGACATGCTCTATCAGGAGTTGACAGTGCCAGAGCATGATACGAGGGCATCTCGGACTCGTTCTAGTCATAGAGCACACAGTGTACCAGGTCCATCTACTAGTAGGATGGAGGCATCTATTAGTCGAGCACCACATGATGATGATGATGATGAGTGATGATGATGATAGTGATGATGATGCGGATGGTGATAGTTATTAGTGACTCGGAGAATTTTGAGGATTGATGACTGCTCATGTGACATGTCAAATGTATTATGATATTATGACTTATGATTTACTTGATATTGATTGATCATTGTATTATTGACACTGCAGTTTCTTGTTTGACTACTTAGTGGTATCATGTGACATGGATGATGGTTACTGGTATGATCATTGATGTATATGTATTATGGACATTGGATTCTGATATCACATATGAGTTATGAGTCATGACAGTCACCAGTGTCATAATTTTGAGATGAGGTTGACTTTTTCACATGTTTTTGTCATAAATTATAATTCTTTGAAGTTTGTTTTTCAATGTTACTTGTAAGTTGTATATAATAGTATTTGTATGGACTCTGATGTCATATGAATTGCTTGAATGTGCATTGTGAATTTGAATTTTAGAATGAGTCATTGAGTCATGATAATGATTAGTTGTAAATTCTGACATCATACATGTGCAATGTGCATTGTGCATCTTCCATCACTTCATCGAACAGGGATTCGAGAATTTGGAATGAATCATAAATATTAAATATTCAATACATATTACATAAATTAACATAATACATACTATATAATACATATTATATATGTATATACTATAATATATATCTAGGTTACTATATTTGCAAAAAAAGTTGAAAAAAAAAAAAGAAATGGTTCGCAACGTTTTCGCAACGTCCAGGCCCAAACGTTGCGATGTTGCTAACCCGTTAGCAACACGTTGCCTTGGACGTTGCGAAAACGTTGCTAACAACCTTGATGCATGCATGATGCATGATGATTACATGATACATCATGTATGCATGATTGCAATTTGCAATTTGAATCATTACATGCAAAATTCAAATTCCAATTTGCACATAAATACCAAATACAAATGTAAAATACATTTATGATATGTATAATGATTAATCATTAATGTGAATCGTGGTATAATTGATAAAGCATAATTTATCAAAATATCTTACCTCAAGTACTTCATCTCTTTGCTCCTCGGTGACAAGAGTGCATTCCCTTATCTCTTGCATAGCTCTTCTCATGATATGGATGAGAAGACCGAGAGTAGCACCTTCACAATCCGTCATGCGTAGAGCTTTGTAGATAGGTGTGATGACACCTAAAATAGCTCTCACACTATCCCAAAAGCTCTCATCCAAACATAGCCTTTGCATGCTTTTTGACTCCTCCGATGTGCTCTCATCCCACTTGATTCAAAAGGTAGATACCACCGTTTGTCGTAGAGGCACTTTCACTTCAAGCAACCTTGAAAGAACAATCCACATATATGCAAAGCGTGTGGTGGCGGGCTTCTTTATTTCAAGCTTGCTATGCTCTCTAAACATAGCCAACACTTTCACTTTTTGTGTGAAAAATGTAACTATGTTCGAGGCTTGTAGTGTGCAAGCTTTCACCCATGTTAGCTTTCCAATATCCTCCATGAGCAAACCAAGACAATGAGTTGCACATGGAGTCCACACAATATGTGGATACTCAGTGCTCACCCTCCAAAAGCTGCCCCATATGCCTACAATTGCTTGCATTATCGGTGACAACTTGCACTGCATTTGATGAACCAACCTATGCATAAAATCCATAAATTAGTGTCAAAATAGCCCCTAGAGTTTTTTGGAATGTAGCGGGGTGGGCCATCGATAGACCCCCGTTTTCCTACATTGGAATTACCTTGGATTGTGCTTGCAATCCGGGCTTCGCCGCACCTATGTAATTATGGAATGTTTGGCAAGGCACCAACAGAGTGAGTGGATTGGTCGCACACCTTCCCATCACAAATTTAGGCATGGATTCTTAGTCTCTTTATCTACCCGAGGAGGGGCAATTTTTTACTCAACATCGACTTGGGGCCTTAGTGTTTTCACTTGGGCTCCTAACATGTGGGGAATGGCCTAATTACAAAGCCTCACACCCATCACAATTTCTCACCCTTTCGACTTAACTGCAAACGGGAATCACTCTAGGGCACACAGGTAAACTTCTTGAGGACAAGAAGTCTACCGGAGAGGGTGGGGATGTCATGCTCCCTTTCCTCCTTGGTTTTCTATCCAACCCCTCACAAGGTCCAAGTGGATTGCCTTGCTGCTCCAGATTGTGTGCAACTATAAACCGAGTGGTAATCGTGCATGCCTCTAGACGGCGCACCAGCTAGGAGTGCAATCCAACATTCGATCGACGATGCACGCCCAAGCATGTGTTGAGCCTTCCCTTCTCCACTTTCATGGGAATGTTGGTTGATTTAGATCATGGGTAGATGAATGACAACCGGAGTGCCCCCCATCAATCCTTGGCAGGTCTCGTATCTTGGCGGCCGAGCGGGCCAACACCGGATTGGTCCATCCTCATCTTGCCAAGTCACTTGAAAGGGGCTTTGGACATGTGTGGCAATGGAGAGCCACTTAGCTTTTTGGCACCAACATTCGAACTTGATGACAATGCACTATGGGGTCAACACACTGTCGGGAGTCACCCCCTCACCTTTCCGAGTTAAGACCCGCTTTTGCTCCTCATCTTGCCTTCAAACCCAACAACTTAAGCCCCACTTGCTCTTGAATAGCTCAAAGAGGAGTTTCCCCTTCAACTTCGTGGCCATCCGTTTCCTTGCAAGTCAGCAAATAGGGCCTCCCTTTGGAATGGATCGTCACAGATTTTAGAGCATAGAGGGGATATTACACACACAGAGGCACAGCGTCGCATGCAGAGTCTTACTCGCTATAAACGGCGAGAGTGGGAGCAGAGACAGTACTTACTACTGGGATATTTATCATCTGCTCATGAGTCGAGACAGTGTAGTGGCATGGCGACATTTGAGAGAGAGGAGACAGCAGACACCCATTCGAGATCCGAGCACTTGGCATAGCTATGCACGGAGCCTATACGAGATCCCAGACCAGCCCCCCATTCCCAGACCATAGAGCTCACGTCCTACTTCCTCTGACTTCTTCACACCCACTATGGTGGGACGCGCTATTGCCCGGCTACAGCATGGTAGGGCCCATGACCATTTCGGTTTACAGGCAGAGCACCTCATCTACGGAGGCACGACCCTTGCACCGCTCATTGCCCACCTCTTCAACCGCGCATTGGTTGAAGGGTTCCCTGACTCATGGACTGAGCACACCATAGTGCCCATTCATATGCCAGGTGATACTATGGATCCAGCTACATACCGGACGATCATGATTGGCCCTATACTGGCCAAGTTATATGGGGCAGTACTAGAGACAGAGTTGAGTACTCTCGCTGAGAGGAAGGGTATCAGGGCTCCAGGACAGGCAAATTTTAGATGCGATTACTCTACCATTGACCACATCTTCACTCTGAGATGCCTCATCGACCAAGCAAGGGTGAGAAAGAGGAGATTATATTGTTGCTTTGTGGACTTCCGCAAAGCATTTGATACTGTTCCCACGGAACGACTCTTCAGACGACTACTTGATATCGGAGCTCTAGAGGAGATGATATGGGGGATCTATGCCTTATACGAGAGAGTATATGGTAGAGTCAGATGCCCCGGGGGCTTATCTCATCCACTTGCTAGCACTATCAGGGTGAAGCAAGGATGCCCTCTTTCACCCACCCTCTTTGGTATCTACATTGATGAGATAGTGGACTACATACAGCAACAGGGGGGTGATGGCATTGAGGTACATGGGTCCACGGTCCATATTCTTTTATACGCTGATGATATTGTACTGGTTTCAGAGTCTGCAGAAGGTCTAAAGCATCATCTACATGGCCTAGATGACTTTTGCAGACATAGAGGGTTATCTGTGAACCTTGGTAAAACCAAGGTCATGATCTTTCATACATCAGCACAGGTACGCAGACATAGCTTGTTCACAGCAGCAGGTGGACCGATTGAGGTGGTCGAATCATATGTTTACTTGGGGGTGACATTTACAACAGCATCGGGGGTCTTCTCTATGTCTCAGGCAGCTCGTGACCGCATCACACGTGGGTATGCAGCACTAGCATTGATGGAGAGACAGTGCCACCTGGCATATTTTCAGGAGCCCCGCACAAAGGGGTGGCTCTTCGACACTTTGGTTACGCCAGCACTCATGTATGGGGCAGCCATATGGGGATCCGGCTTAGCTACATCAGTATGGACAGCATTGGAGAGGCCCTAGATCCTCATGATTGCCAGACTTATTCGTAGCAAGCCTTCCGTACCACATGATATCATTAGAGCGGAGCTCGCTGCACCACCGATGCTAGTTGAGGCACTATTCCAGACAGTATGCCTATTACACAGACTCAGGAGCATGGATACAGAGCGCATTGCTTATCGTGCTTTCCGGGCATCACGTGATATGGCATTAGCTGGTTACACCTCCTCATGGTATGCACAGACACGAGACTGGTTGGCCCACCATGGCTTTGACATAGACAGGCTACCACCACTACAGTATGACTCACAGGCACCCACCTACTCGCTCTCTCATCAGGAGAGGAACAGGGTCATTCGTCAGGAGATATGGCATACATACATACAGAGGGCATGGGTGAGCCCTAGGGATACATTGCCACCGAAAATGCTCTATTACCGTGAGCATTTTCTACATATATCCGACGAGGGCTTCATCGAGATTCCGAGATACATGCGGACATACCTACCCCACCACCTTCGAGTAGTCATTGGGCAGCTCCGGGTTTCATCACATCATCTCGAGATTGAGAGGGGTCGGTCCAGGGGAGTCCCCCGTGAGGAGAGGTGGTGCCCAGTATGCGACACAGAGGTAGAGAGTGAGGAGCATTTTCTTATCAGATGCCCAGCATACTTAGACCTATGAGCACACTTCCAGATAGCGGAGTCACTCCAGTTGTGCATGACTATGGGAGACCAGTGACGCTTGGGACGCTTTCTCACAGCAGCATACGAGAGGCGAGAGCGGTCACTACAGCCCACACATCAGCCACGAGTGAGTACCCAACAGACCATTACCCAGTTCTTTCAGCGAGCTGAGGTTCATCAGAGAGGTCCATCTATAGGGCTCACGCTCCACCAGGCAGCAGCACAGAGAGCACGGCGCCGACCAAGCATGGGCGGATATCGTCGACCACGACTATATCATGAGGATATCTCACGCATCAGGACAGCCTACGACCACATGATGGAGCATCGACGTACCACCACCCCTTGGGTTGTCTTCCTTCAGGACTCACTCAGACCACCACCGATGTACCACATACTACATCCACCTCCACCCATCACCAGTAGCTAGGGTGTTTTTACTCACATTATGGATCCCCATGTATTAGGTGGTCACTATCTGCAGAGTCAGAGCCACGTCTCCCCAGCCTCTTCCAGCCCTATATAGCTTTGTGTAGCGATATACTTTTTCTTTCATTTCATCTTCTACACAGGGTTACTACATTTGTATATGGTTTTTGTCTCATAGGCCAAGTTTGGCCTCCAGAAGACGTTAATATGACTTTCTTTCTTCTCTCTCTCTCTCTCTCTCTCTCTCTCTCTCTCTCTCTCTCTCTCTCTCTCTCTCTCTCTCTCTCTCTCTCTCTCTCTCTCTCTCTCTCTCTCTCTCTCTCTCTCTCTCTCTCTCTCTCTCTCTCTCTCTCTCTCTTCTCTCTCTCTCTCTCTCTCTCTCTCTCTCTCTCTCTCTCTCTCTCTCTCTCTCTCTCTCTCTCTCTCTCTCTCTCTCTCTCTCTCTCTCTCATTCGTCAGGAGATATGGCATACATACATACAGAGGACATGGGTGAGCCCTAGGGGTACATTGCCACCGAAAATGCTCTACTACCGCGAGCATTTTCTACATATATCGGGCACGGGCTTCATCGAGATTCCGAGATACATGCAGACCTACCTTCCCCACCACCTACGAGTCGTCATTGGGCAGCTCCGGGTTTCATCACATCAGCTCGAGATTGAGAGGGGTCGGTCCAAGGGAGTCCCCCGTGAGGAGAGGTGGTGCCCAGTATGCCAGACAGAGGTAGAGAGTGAGGAGCATTTTGTTATCCGATGTCCAGCATACTTAGACCTACGAGCACAGTTCCAGATCGAGGAGTCATTCCAGCTGTGCATGACTATGGGAGACCAAAGACGCTTGGGACGCTTTCTCACAGAAGTATACGAGAGGCGAGAGCGGTCACTACAGCCCATACATCAGCCACGGGTGAGTACCCAGCAGACCATTACCCAGTTCTTTCAGCGAGTTGAGCTACATCAGAGAGGTCCATCTATAGGGCTCACGCTCCACCAGGCAGCAGCACAGAGAGCACGGCGCCGACCACGCATGGGCATTACCCAGTTCTTTCAGCGAGTTGAGCTACATCAGAGAGGTCCATCTATAGGGCTCACGCTCCACCAGGCAGCAGCACAGAGAGCACGGCGCCGACCACGCATGGGTGGATATCGTCGACCACGACTATATCAGGAGGATATCTCATGCATCAGGATTGCCTACGACCACATGATGGAGCATAGGCGTAGCACCACCCCCTGGGTTGTCTTCCTTCAGGAGGCACTCAGACCACCACCGATGTACCACATACTACACCCACCTCGACCCATCACCAGTAGCTAGGGCGTTTTACTCACATTTTGGATCCCCCCATGTATTAGGTGGCCACTATCTGCAGAGTCAAAGCCACGTCTCCCAAGCCTTTTCCAGCCCTATATAGCTTTGTGTAGCGATATACTTTTTATTTCATTTTATCTTCTACACAAGGTTACTACACTTGTACATGGTTTTTGTCTCATAGGCCAAGTTTGGCCTCCAGAAGACGTTAATATGACTTTCTTTCTTTCTTTCTTTCTCTCTCTCTCTATGCTCATATGCAGAGACTTAGGGGCTACGAGCTGGATGCCCTGGATGAGTTTTGTACACAGAGGGGCTTCACAGTAAACCTTGGCAAGACCAAGGTCATGATCTTCCACACCTCCCCCATGGTCAGGAATGGAGAAGAATTGAGAGCTGGAGGTGGACAAATTGAGGTGGTCACTTCCTATGTCTACCTCGGAGTCACATTCACAAGCTTGCCAGGCCCCTTCAGCATGAGACAGGCAACCACCGATAGACTCACACGAGGATATGCAACTTTAGCCATGTTAGAGTGGAGATATCACAAGGCACACTTCCAAGGGCCTCGCAAGAATGGATGGCTATTCGACACACTACTCAGACCAGCTATGATGTATGCTTCGATAGTTTGGGGCCCACGCCTCATAGTCACCCAATGGAGTGGGATCGAGAGGCCACAAATACGTATGATCTCGAGACTATTTCGTGGGAAAGAGTCAGTGCCACATGACATCATCAGGGCAGAGCTAGCTGAACCACCCATGGTAGTAGATGCACTATTCCAAACTATCTGCTTTATTCAGAGCATGAGGGAGCTCCCTACATACAGACTCACACACAAAGCTTTTGAGGCATCTATATGGATATCAGAGTCAGGATATGAGAGAGCTTGGTACACTCAGGTTAGAGTCTGGTTTGATACTCATGGACTTGATATGGACAAATTGCCGCCTTTTCAGTATGTCCCAGACTCACCTCACATCCACCTCTCCTGTTGTGAGAGGAATGTTGTGCTCAGAGAGGATCTCTAGAAGCTCTACTTCAGTCAGACATGGCACACACAACACATAGGATCGAGACTATCGCACTACCGAAACCCGTTCTTAGAATACTAGTACACAGTTTCATCCAGCGACCACGGTACATGGATACTTACATGCCTCATAGCTCGAGGGTAGTGATTGGTCAATTGAGAGTCTCATCACACCGACTAGAGATTGAGACGGGCAGAGCCGCAGACATTCCTAGAGAGGAGCGGATATGCAAGGTATACAGAGTAGAGATCGAGGATGAGGAGCACTTTGTATGCAGATGTAGCACATATGATGACATCAAGGCAGATACGAGACTCTATTTACAGGGAAGCCCACCCTCCGAGAGATCATGGACAAGCAACAACTCCGGTGATTCTTACTAGAGATACAGAGTCACATAGATTCCCTACTCCAGCCTACTCCAGCAGCCCAGACACGAGGGAGACAGAGTCAGCTCACTGACTTCTTTGTTCCACGATGTTGAGCAGCCCTCCTCCCCTAAGCTCACACACCGGGAGGGGTGACTCTTCAGCAGGCTCAGACCTCTCAAGCTAGGAGACGACTCCATGCTATACAAGGTAGCAGCGATTCGCGTACCGCATCGTACGGTACTATCTTCCAGTTCGGTACGTCCATTACGCGTCACTTTCAATCAGTTCGTGCTGATTGTATAATAAGTACAACTTCAAAGTTTAGTTATTTTGAGGCGAGAACCCTGAGCTTCTGTTGCACACACATTCTGAGCTTACCTACATACTGTTGAGCCTGCTGCCTGACTACACTCAACACTTGCCATTGGAGTTGGCCTTACAGGAAGTGAGATTGCTGGTATTGACCCATGATATCCTTGTTTCAAAAGAATAGTTTCAAAGTGGACAGAGTGCCTCCCCTCCAGTCCCCTCTCTCATCAATCTGATACAGAAAGAGATTACTACTCTTTTATCTGCCAAGATTTGGGTTTGTTGGACACAAGGACCTGGACAGATCCCACTCAGAAATCGGGATTCAAAACTGCTTTTTACAGAGACCATTTTCTTCAGATGGATGGCTTTGCAATCAGGCTCCACTATATGAATACACTCTTATCATATGAGGTACAATCTGCCAATGGTTAGTTCTGTACATCCTCACACCAGCTTAAGATTGAGACTAGTAAATATAATGGAATTCCAATTCAAGATGGGAATGCCAGGTATTGAACTATGACATAAAGAGCCAGAGATAGAGCTGCAATACATATGCCAGTGCCCAGCATATTATGAGATAAGGGACATTTTCATTGCTTGTTTGAACTGATTCAGGCCACTTTTCACAGTTATGGAATACTAG
>CM035434.1:125717966-125722966 GCA_020310875.1 Ceratopteris richardii | reverse complement strand
GATGTGAAACATCGAATGCTTTTTGAAAATTCTTGCACTTCTGAATGAAGCAAAGATAAGTAATACAAGCAACACATGAAGCTAAGCATTCAAATATACATGGATGTAACTTACAGATAAACAAATAAGTTGGCGAAACACTAGTGTATTTGCATGCTCCTTCAAATCGGAACAGCTTTGCTGTCTTGTATCTCCTTCTTGTGGTCCCCCTCCAGCTCTTCCCTGTCCCTCCCCTGCCACTCTGGTCTGGTGCCATACCACCTCTAAGAATGTGTCAGTTTCAGAACCTCAAGCAAAACTCTGGTTTTTCAATGCCCTTATAATATCAGCTATAGCCTATGTTTTATTTGAAACAGATTTTGGGAGCCTAAATGGGCCATCATAGCAGATCTTACCATACAGATGGATGAAAAATGCCTTTCGGTTTCTACGATTACTCGTATGATTGATTGGAATCAAGGCTTCAGTATCGCATGAGATTATATGAAAAGACCTAGCTGCTGCTTCTCTGGTGATAGAGGCACTTAATAGATCAGTCTCCTTATATATATTACCAATGACAAATATACTCCACCTGCCCTTGAGTCCTACCAACAAATAGCTTCACAGAGACTGGCAGAATGGCAGATGACATTATGGTTCCAGTTACATGGCTTCTGAATGGACAGATTATATCATAAAAAGTGTTCCTTTCAACGCACCCTCTCCTGCACTTTGGTCCATAGAAATTACTAAACTCATTCATCAAGATTTGATGTCCCTTGATGTTAGGAATGCATGAATAGAGCCAACCTAGAAGTTGGGTATGAAGACGGCCTTCTAAAAATAGCATCTTTATTAACTCACAACAGATGGCTTTTTGACTAGCATGAGTTAGGAGGATACACGTTTATCTCACAGACTGGTGTGTGCTATTGGCCTGGGATGTACATCATTAAACCAGTTTGAAATTGACACTGGTGAAAATGCGGGAGTATCAGAGGTCAGGATTTGCCATTGTCAGAGAGCAGAGATAAATGCATCATATCTGCCAACACCCAGCATCGTTGCCCATTCAGAGAGGGACTTGGACCATCTCCTAGTCATCAGCATAGTGCATTTAAATCGCGATTTTTTGCTCTAGAATAAAAACCTTTTAAATCGTTCTCGATTTAAACCTCTACCTACGATTTAAATACAAAAAGTTATGATTTTTATTTTTTTTTCCCAACTTTTATGAGGTTGAATTCACTCAAGGGAAGCTCAAGGATAGTCAAAGATGAGGTCAAAATTCCATCATAGTCTCCTCATAGTAAGCCTTCAAGCGACAAGCCGAAAAAGAACCTTACATTTTTTAGGGGGAGAGAGAAAGAGAGAGAGAGAGAGAGAGAGAGAGAGAGAGAGAGAGAGAGAGAGAGAGAGAGAGAGAGAGAGAGAATGGGAGGACAAAAATGGATATGCTAGAGTTGTAGGATGTATAATATGTAGAATCAAAGGATAATTCCCTACCCTATGAACTCAACTTACCATTTGAAGAAAAAAAGAAGGCTTTATTCTCGTGGATCACATACCCAAGGAGTTTGAAACACTACTCAAAGCTTATCAGGCTACGGAGGTCCTACTGAAGCCTATAAGCAATCATCAAGTGTTGCTACCTATTGTATAGAGAGAGAGAGAGAGAGAGAGTTGTACTGAGCTTCCATTTCTTAGCTCTAGTCTCTAGAGTCTAATGGTGTTGACTTGACTCTTGACACTTCACTCAAGCTATGTGTATATATGTATATGCATGTATATATATATATATATATATATATATATATATATATATATATATATATATATATATATATATATATATATATATATATATATATATATATATATATATATATATATATATATACATATATATATAATCATGCAAATATGTAAATATATCTCTATTTTTTTATAAAAATAAAAATCTCTTTGAGTGGATAAAAACCTCGATTTTTATTTCAAATCTGAACGACTTAAACGATTTAGACGATTAAATCTCGATTTAAATCTCTAGGTCACACTATGGTCATCAGATATGAGGACCAAAGATGTTTGGGTCTTTTCTTGCTAGAGATATACGAAAGAAGAGCCAGAATTAGGGGACCATAGAGATAGACTCAAAGCACAAGTTCCTCAACGCCAGCAATCCCTCAGTTATCAGATTGACTATCACAGCATGTTTACTCAGACTAGAGGCATACCAGATCATGAGATTGAGCTATGACAATCTTGATGCAAGCAACTACATAGAGCCTCAGACCAACAACAAGATAGTAGTTAAAAATTTTGATTATTCTATTACGGCATGCAAAAGGCTGAGTCAGCTTACTCGCCATAGAAGATATCAAGGAGGTGCGCCCCTAATCAAGTAGGAAGTTCTGAAGATGAACTCCTCCGTGCACCACTTAGTACCATTCAATGGATAAATGTCCATTTTCAATGTATCAATCCCCCTATTTGCTATTAATCATGTACCCGCACTCCACATAGCCTTCGATTGGAAATACAGATGCTTTCTTGTAATTCTAGCCCACCATAGTTTTTTTTAATCTCTGTAGCAGTTCAACTTGTTACCATATCTCTTGTTTCCTACTTTTGACTTACCGCAATGATGCATCACATCCATCATGATGTAATCATGGGTAGATTTGGCCTTATGAAGATGTTAAAATACATTTCATTCCATCAAAATGACCTAGATTGCTTAGTTTTAGAGCCCCCAAATGTCACAAAGCAACCATCCAAGATATCCAAGCACAATATGTCCAGCTCGCAAGCATCACTAGATATCCTTCCACGAATTTCCATTTATTGGTTACATGTGATAAAGATATAAACCAGCACTTTGCATCCTTATCAGCTACAGTTTGGCATACCTAGTGGGACCCTTACGTGCTCTGTGCAAAGCAACTTCTTGGAAACAAGTTTTACTCCTGTGACCTGTCTATCTATTTTCTCTTGTAAGCCAAGCCTTTGTTAAGCTGCTATGCATTAGAGTGTGGGGGAGTATAAGTCTATGATCCACACCTGTTCTTATAGAGAATCTCTTCATAATCCTCTTAAAACTCCTTTGAAGACCTACAATAGAAAAAGGCTCATCAATTCACTCCTAGAAAACCACCTTCTCCTTTACCCTTAAGGCTACCAGCTGAATTTTCTTAAGAAACCCCAAGTCACATGCTAGAGTTAGCACAAACACCTCCTTCACAAGAGAAGGCTAGACAAGCATTGGACTCTACTTCAAACACTTCTTTGGAGGATACACAGTTCCATATGGAGGAGCTCACCAACTTGTTGTCTAGAATTAATCTCAAGTTCCCTACTTTCAAACGCTTGTGCAAAGAGATGCAAATGATCACGTAAGGAGATCTGTCTCCTTATGCCGAGGAAGAGGATTACAAAGCAAAGAAAGTGTCGTGGTGGCCTTGTTTCCATGTACCTTGGATGGACTTGCAAAATAAGTGGTACAGCCAGCACAAGGATGAGGACTTCACCACTTGGGAGGCACTCAAAGCCGCATTTCGCCAAACATTCTATTCAAGCAACTCCTCAAATTGAGCCTTGGACTAGCTTGAAAATCTCCGGCTCAAACCAAGTGAATTTTTCCTTGAATTATATACACGTGCTTAGTCCTTGGCTGCTAATTTACCTCATGCACCAAGGGTATTCATGGTCTAAAATTGGATTGAGAAGGCACTACCCAAGTTCTCTCAACAAAAACTCAGAGAATCTCTTTGGCTCAGCTCTATATTGAGGAGTTTGTGGCTATCGCATCATGCATCGAGGAAGCACTCATCCTAAATATATGAGCCACATGGATCTTATCAAGCGACTCAAAAAAGAACTTGAAGCTTGAAGATGCAACAGAGTCGACAAGAAGAAAAAACCCCTTCGTCGGCCACAAAACACAATGATGACATGCTTGCACAACTTCGCCGAGAAGTGTAGTAGTTATGCCACACACGAGAAATTCGGAGGCAAATGTGGTGCACTATTTGCAATAGTAGTGGGCACTCTCTTGCATATTGTCCTAGTAGGGTGACTTGCAATTTTGTGGCAAGAATGGTCACAAGACTCCGGATTGTTATTATCTCAAAGGATCTCATCAAAGACATAATCCTCAAGTCCAAGAAACTTTTTATACTAGTACTTCAAATCCGCAAGGGACCAAAATCCACAAAAGTGGCCAAGGCATCCTAGGCCTCTCATATGCTACCCATGTGGAGAATACATTCATATCTAGAGTAAGTGTGCACTCTCGGAAGGTGGAGCCCCATGCAAGCACTATCCCGAAGTCAAGGACCACTACACTCGATGTCTTGCAATTAGAACCTCTGAACCTATCTTACAATCTCGGTTTAGTAAAGTTTTGGCAATGTTTATAATGTCATGATTATAAAACAATTAGCACTTGGCTGGCAACTCTTTCTTGATCATTAACTCTGCATTGTCGAAATTCCTATCTTGCTTATTTTTCCAAGCTTATTATTTCTTTACAACCCATCTAAAGCACAAAGCATGTTCTTGAGTGTATTTCTCCAAGGAGAGCCCATCCGTGAATCTCCCCCCCCCCCCCCCCCCAATAGCAAGAGAAGCTACAATTTGGCATGCCAAATTGGATCCTTGCATGCTCTATGCAAGGCAGCTTCTTCGAAGTAAGTTTTACTCCTATCCATCTATTTTCTCTTGTAAGTCGGCCTTTGTTAGGTTGCTATGCAATAAAGTACGGGTGGGCGCAAGTGTATGAACCACACCCGTTCTTTTAGAGCATCTCTTCATAATCCTCTTAAGAGCCTATTGAAGGCCTACAATAGAATAAGATCTCGTTAATTCATTTCATGTGAAATTCCCTACTTTCAAAGGCTTAGTGCAAGAAGATGCAAATCAACACGTCAGGAGATTTATCTCCTTACGCAGAAGAAGAGGACTGCAACACAAAGAAGATGCTATGCTTGCTCTATCTCCATCTACCTTGGATGGAC
>CM035434.1:125702966-125712966 GCA_020310875.1 Ceratopteris richardii | reverse complement strand
CCCATGGCAGTAGAGGCACTATTCCAGACTATCTGCTTTATTCAGAGGATTAGGGACCTCCCTACAGATAGACTCACACACAGAGCTCTTGAGGCATCTATACAGATATCAGAGTTAGGATATGAGAGAGCTTGGTACACTCAGGTTAGAGTCTGGTTTGATAGTCATGGACTTGATATGGACAGATTGCCGCCTTTTCAGTATGACCCAGACTCACCTCACATCCACCTCTCTCGTCGTGAGAGGAATGTTGTGCTCAGACAGGATCTCTGGAAGCTCTACATTAGTCAGACATGGCACACACCACACATGGGATGGAGACTATCGCACTATCGAGACCAGTTCATAGACATACTAGCTGACGGTTTCATCCAGCGACCACGCTACATGGATACTCACATGCCTCATAGCTTGAGGGTAGCGATTGGCCAGCTGAGAGTCTCATCACACCAACTCGAGATTGAGACGGGCAGAGCCGCAGACATTCCCAGAGAGGAGCGGATATGCAGAGTATGCAGAGTAGAGATGGAGGATGAGGAGCACTTTGTATGCAGATGTAGCGCATATGATGGCCTCAGAGGCAGATACGAGACTCTGTTTGCAGGGAAGCCCACCCTCCGAGAGATCATGGACTCTAGAGACCAGCGACAGCTCGGGCGATTCTTACTAGAGATACAGAGTCACAGAGATTCCCTACTCCAGCCTACTGTAGCACTCCATACAGGAGGGAGACAGAGTCAGCTCACTGACTTCTTTATTCCACGACGTGCTGCAGCCCTCCCCCCCTCAGCCCACATAATGAGCGGGGTGACTCTTCAGCAGGCTCAGATATCTCGAGCTAGGAGACGACCCCGTGATATAGGATATCGGGCCCCGAGACTTCACCGACACCAGATTGCGGAGATCCAGGATTGTGACCATCGCGCCATGGAGGAGAGACGATCCCAGATGATGGCCGATCCCGTTGCAGCCATCAGGGTGGCCCTGACTCCACCTCCACCTATGTATCACATATTACATCCCACCCACTAGCACAGGATGGAGCTAGTTAGTCGTTTTAGATGCATTCTCATGGTTGTTGTACTACCCTTTTGCATATAGACTATCATAGATATCGCACTCCATACACCCCCCACCACTTTCATGGGTATCCCCACATGCACACTACGGAGATCTATATCAGCTTAACCAGTTTCTTTTCAGCACTTTTATCTTTTCTGATTGACAGAAGATACACCCATGTACATCGATTTGTCTCATAGGCCGAGTTCGGCCTCCTAATAGACGTAAAAACACTTTCTTTCTTTCTTTTCTCTCTCTCTCTCTCTCTCTCTCTCTCTCTCTCTCTCTCTCTCTCTCTCTCTCTCTCTCTCTCTCTCTCTCTCTCTCTCTCTCTCTCTCTCTCTCTCTCTCTCTCTCTCTCTCTCTCTCTCTCTCTCTCTCTCTCTCTCTCTCTCTCTCTCTGTTAATATGACTTTCTTTCTTTCTTTCTTTCTCTCTCTCTCTCTCTCTCTCTCTCTCTCTCTCTCTCTCTCTCTCTCTCTCTCTCTCTCTCTCTCTCTCTCTCTCTCTCTCTCTCTCTCTCTCTCTCTTTGTGTGACACGCTGACGCATCTGACACGCTGGTCTGACACCTCTGATGCGCTGGTCTGACACCTCTGATGCGCAGATCTGATGCCCCTGACGCACTGATCTGACGCCTCTGATGCACTGATCTGAGGCCTCTGACGCGATCTGACACTGCTGACGTGCAGCAGCTCTGACGCCTCTGAAGTGGTACAACAGATCTGACCGTAGATAGGGCAGATCTGAAGCTTCTGATTTCCCCCAAGAAGTTGGTACTAGGAGCAGTTCGAAATTTCTGTTCTTCTCATGAGACATGACTCAGAGGTGTTAGGGTTTGCTGCCAGAAACCCTAGCTTGACACCTCTGTACCTGTGCAAAATGGCCACGAAACAAACACTTACCATCAACAGCTGCTTATGGCATTTTTAAGAAGACAACAGTTTACTTCAGTTAAAAAGGACACACAAATAGAAGAGGAGAATGGCACGGTTAGAGAAAAAAGAAGTGTAAGAGATGATCAGTAAAGCTATCAAAGATGGTTAGAGAAAAAAGAAGTGTAATAGATGATCAGTAAAGCTATCAAAGATGTTAAAAAGGAGGCGGACAAAGCACTAAATCAAGAAATGAGAAGAGCTTTTGAGAAGATTAAAGCCTTTGAAGACCAAATCAAAGACATCAAAGAGGAGCTAGATGAATTGAAGGCTCAAATACACCGCCTTCAAGAAGAGATTGTTCACATGAAGATCTCCAGGGTTAAAGAGGAAGGAGAGATCTCTCAAGTGGAAGAACTCAAGGAAGAGCTAAAAAAAGAAATCAAATCAGAAGTGGAGTCCACCCGAGAGACATGGGTAAAAGTAGTTCACAAGAGGGTCAAGAAAGAAGTCAATGAAGAGGCACGGAAGGGAGAGCTCTCTAGAGTCCAGGACACACTCGAGGAATAAAGGCTTCGACACACACGCCGATTACATGTACGGATTACAGGGCTCTCAGAAAGCACATCACCGAATGCAGATGCCACTGACATCTGCCGACGCTTGTGATACGAGAGCATGCCTTTCACAGAGGCATGGAGGGTTGGTAAAGACATGTCCCGACCACGAGCACTCATCCTTCATATGAGCTGTGAGGATACACGTATCGCCTTCTTCTGACGATGATCAGTACTACGCTGACTACCTGGAGGAGCTTTATATATGGACTAGGATCTCACGAGGATGCAGATAGAGCACCATCGAACATGTATGCCACATATTCTTCAAGCCCGACGAGAGGGAAAGAAGGCTTTCTACTGAGACGGTAAAGTCTTCATCGACGGACTCCCTATCAAATAGGGATACGTGGCCTATAAGGCAACACCATATCAGGAGTCACCACTCAAAGGAGCGATATGGAACCGCAATGGAGCACTTTGGACACGGCCAGACCGATTGGAAGAGATCCTAGACACTCATGACTTTGCTTGCATCGCAGAGACCCACGAGAGCCCAGAGGAGGTCTACCTCGCATTGCAAGTTTTCATTGGGAATATGCATTTAGGACCACGACGAGACAGAGTAGAGCACGAGGGTCGGGGGGTGTTGCCATCATATTTAGACAGGAGATACAGAGCCGGATCCATATCATAGGAAGAGACAAGGAGGCACGATTCATGTGGGTCCGCATAGAGATAGGACCAGAGATCTGGGTTTACATTGCCATATGCTACTTCCCACCTGGCGGATCCCGATACGCAAGACAGGATCTTGGGGGACCGACCCAAGAGAGAGACTCACCATACACAGCACTTTCAGATGAGATACTACATTACAGTACCCTAGGTGAAGTCTTCCTTATGGGAGACTTCAATGGCCGCACCCAATCACGTCAGTGCGAAGGATATGACATGGACCATCCACAGCTCATGAGGGGCAGAGATCCGGATGAGACGAACACTAGTAGAGTATCAGCAGATATGGGTAAGGACACCACCGGGTATGGCAGACATCTCCTTGAGTTAGGCAGCCGACACCATCTCATTATATATAATGGGATGCATCGTTGGCCAGGCTCGGGTGGACTTACTTGCTTACCTCACGGAGGGGGTGAGAGCACGGTCGACTACATTTTAGGTACCATCTCTGGAGCTTCACTTCTCCCCTCACTTAGTATGGACGACACCCACGTGGTGCTGACCATACGTATATCGCATTCACACTTTCATCTCCTATCCCATTAGACCCTCCCTCACTCATCGAGCCACACACCACAATACACTTCAAATACGAGCTCTCACATGTTTACGCACACCACTTACATACCAGGCTACTCTCCCTCGATCCGCTCTCATCTACCGCTCATTGCCCACCTCTTCAATCGTGCACTGGTTGAAGGGTTCCCTGACTCATGGACTGAGCACACCATAGTGCCCATTCATAAGTCAGGTGATGTTATGGATCTAGCCACATATCGGATGATCATGATTGGCCCCATATTGACCAAATTATATGGGGTAGTGCTAGAGACAGAGTTGAGCACCCTCGCCTGAGAGGAAGGGCATCAGGGCTCCAGGACAGGCGGGTTTCAAAAGAGATTACTCTGCCATTGACCACATCTTCACTCTGAGATGCTTGATCGACCGGGCAAGAGTGAGGAAGAGGAGATTATACTGTTGCTTTGTGGACTTCCGCAAAGCCTTCGACACAGTTCCCAGGGAGAGACTCTTCAGACGCCTACTTGATATCGGTACTCCAGAGGAGATGATATGGGGGATCTATGCCTTATATGAGAGTATATTGTAGAGTCAGATGTCCAGGAGGCTTATCTCACTCACTTGCTAGCACCATCGGAGTGAAGCAAGGATGCCCTCTTTCACCCACCCTCTTTGGTCTATACATTGATGAGATAGTGGACTTCATACGACAACAGGGAGGGGAGGGCGTTGAGGTATGAGGGACCACTGTTCATATTCTTTTATACGCTGACGATATTGTGCTGGTTTCAGAGTCTGCCGAAGGTCTACAGCACCACCTACGTGGCCTAGACGACTTCTGCATACATAGAGGGCTATCTCTGAACCTTGGTAAAACCAAGGTTATGATTTTTCATACATCAACACAGGTGAGGAGACATAGTTCTTTCACATTAGCAAGCGGACCGATTGAGGTAGTCGGATCATATGTCTATCTCGGAGTGACATTCGCAGCATCCTCTGGAGTTTTCTCTATGTCTCACGCAGCCCGGGATCGCATCACACGTGGATACGCATCACTAGCCTTGATGGAGAGACAGTGCCACTAGGCACATTTTCAGGAGCCCGGCACAAAGGGATGGCTCTTTGACACTTTGGTTACACCAGCGCTCATGTATGGAGCAGCCATATGGGGGCCGGGGTTAGCTACATCAGCATGGATAGCATTGGAGAGGCCACAGATTCTCATGATTGCCAGACTCATCCATAGCAAGCCTTCAATACCACATGATATCATCAGAGCTCGCTGTACCACCGATGGTAGTAGAGGCACTGTTCCAGACAGTATGCCTATTACACAGGATCCGGAGCATGGATACAGAGCGCATCACTTATCGAGCTTTCCAGGCATCACGTGACATGGCATTAGGAGGAGACACCTCCTCATGGTACGCACAGACACGAGATTGGCTGACCCACCATGGGTTTGATATAGACAGACTACCACCACTACAGTATGACTTACAGGCCCCCACCTATTCGCTCTCCCATCAGGAGAGGAATAGGGTCATCCGACAGGAGATATGGCATACATACATAGAGAGGACATGGATTAGTCCCATGGGTACATTGCCACCGAAAATGCTTCACTATCGTGAGCATTTTCTACAGATCTCGGACGAGGGCTTCATTGAGACTCCACGATACATGCAGACATACCTACCACACCACCTCCGAGTCTTCATTGGGCAGCTACGAGTTTCATCACATCAGCTCGAGATCGAGAGTGGTCGGACCAGGTGAGTCCCTAGAGAGGAGAGGTGGTGCCCAGTATGCCATATAGAGATAGAGAGCGAGGAGCACTTTGTTATCAGATGTCGAGGATACTCAAATCTACGAGCAGAGTTCCACATAGAGGAGTCACTACAGTTGTGCATGAACACTGGAGACAAGCGGAGGTTGGGACGTTTCCTCACGGCAGCATATGAGAGACGAAATTAGTCTCTACTGCCCACGCATCAGACACGCGTGAGTACCCAGCAAACCATTACTCAGTTCTTTCAGCGAGATGGGCTACATCAGACGGGCCACCTTCCCGAGGCATAGGACTCACTCTCGAGCAGGCAGCGGCACAGAGAGTACGACGTCAACCACATAGGGCTGGATACCGACGACCACGACTATACCAGGAGGATATTACGCATCATGATAGCCCATGACCACATGATGGAGCAGAGGCGCACCACCACCACCACCTGGGTAGCCTTCCTTCAGGAGACACTAAGACCGCCACCGATGTATCACATACTCCATCCACCCCCACCCATTATCTTTAGTTAGGATATATATATTCACTCCCATCATGGGCCCCCACGTATTAGGTGGTCATTATCTACAGAGCCAGAGCCACATCTCCCCATACACCACTACATTATTACATTATCCCCACTACCTCTCCATCACCCGGTACACTATCCTCAGGTTGTTTCCAACCTTTTTCAGCCTACACAGTTTTGTGTAGCGAGTACTATTTTGTTTTATTTCTACACAAAGGTTACTACACTTGTACATCGTTTTGTCTCATAGGCCAAGTTTGGCCTTTCGAAGACGTTAATATCACTTTCTTTCTTTGGTGGCTCTTTGACACTCTAGTGACACCCGCATTGATGTACGCAGCAGCAAGATGGGCACCAGGGATCACAGAGGCGATGTGGACGCAGATTGAGAGGCCCCAGATCACCATGATATCACGCTTGCTGCGCAACAAGCCCTCCGTTCCACATGACATTATACGAGCTGAGCTTGGCACACCACCGATGCTAGTGGAGGCCCTCTTCCAGTTGGTGACCTTTATTCTGAGAGTAAGAGAGCTCCCCACTAGCCGACTCACCAGGCTTGCATTTGAGAGCTCTAGACATTTGGCAGAGACAGGGCATGAGAGAGTATGGTATGCACAGACTTACCGATGGTTAGCAGACCATGGCATGAGCATTACGGATCTCCCCCCTTTTCAGTATGACCTCTCTTCCCCCCACATTACCCTCTCTCGTTCGGAGAGGAATAGGATCATCCGTCAGGACCTACTACAGATACACGTCAGGGAGACATGGATAGCACCACGGGGGCCTCTTCCCACAAAGAGGCAACACTACAGAGAGCACTTCCTGACTGTGACAGCGGATGGTTTCATTCAGAGACCACAATACATGGATACATATATGGCACCAGCTGAGAGAGTGGCCATTGGGCAGCTCAGAGTATCATCACACCAGCTCGAGATTGAGATTGGGCGAGCCACACATACCCCCAGGGATGAGCGATTATGCAGGATATGTAGAGAGGAGGTGGAGGACGAGGAGCACTACACATGTAGATGCCAAGCATATGAGGACATCAGAGACCGCTACCCACAGCTCTTAAGGGGGCCTAGAGAGATCAGGGCTTTATTGGGGACAAAGGACCAACGCCCTCTAGGTCGTTTCCTAGTAGAGCTCAAGCACCGTCGCGCATCACTCCTCCAGCAGCAGATGGAGATACACCTGACCCCCCCCCTCAAACTTATATTACAAATTTTTTCAGACTCACATACACTCGAGGGCCCAGCTCGATGCGGGGTGTCACATTACACATAGCAGAGGAGCTTAGACGACAGCGTCGACGACCGAGACCCCTTGTCCGGAGAGCTCGTCCACATCAGAGAGAGATTCAAGCGATTCACGCACGCCATGACATGGAAATACAGAGACGTCAGCAGCGCACCCCTATCGATTTGGACGCCCAGAGCATTTTGAGGATCGCCATGATGCCTTACCCACCGATGCATTATATCCTACACCCACTCCAGGCATTTAGGGGGTTGTGATACCATCGAGCCTCCCCTCCCTATGCATATCATATTTGTATCTCAACCATTGAGCATATAGAGTGCATACCCATAGCACCCCACACCCTTGATACCAGCTACTATCCCTCCTTTTATACCCGTTTGCAGTACTCACACTTTATTTTCGTTTTGGATCAGAGTGGATTGGATCATACTGATGTATATGTTTTGTCTCATAGGCCGATTTTGGCCTCTAATAGACGTTAAAAAGTCTTTCTTTCTCTCTCTCTCTCTCTCTCTCTCTCTCTCTCTCTCTCTCTCTCTCTCTCTCTCTCTCTCTCTCTCTCTCTCTCTCTCTCTCTCTCTCTCTCTCTCTCTCTCTCTCTCTCTCTCTCTCTCTCTCTCTCTCTCTCTCTCTCTCTCTCTCTCTAGGTCGTTTCCTAGTAGAGCTCCAGCACCGCCGTGCATCACTCCTCCAGCAGAAGATGGAGATACACCTTGCCCCCCCCTCTCAGACTTATATTACAGATTTTTTCAGACCCACAGCCACTCGAGGACCCAGCTCAATGCGGGGTGTCACATTACACAAAGCAGAGGAGCTTAGACGACAGCGTCCACAACCGAGACCCCAAGTCCGGAGAGCCAGTCCACATCAGAGAGAGATTCAGGCAATTCACGCACGCAATGACATGGAGATACGGAGACGTCAGCAGCGCACCCCTATTGATTTGGACGTTCAGAGCATTTTGAGGATCGCCATGATGCCTTACCCACCCATGCATTATATCCTACACCCACTCCAGGCATTTAGTGGGTTGTGATACCATCGAGCCTCCCCTCCCTATGCATATCATATTTGTATCTCACCCATTGAGCATATAGAGTGCATACCCATAGCACCCCCACACCCTTGATGCCAGTTACTATCCACCCCTTTTATACCGGTTTGCGGTACTCACACTTTATTTTCCTTTTGGGATCACAGTGGATTGGATCATAGTGGATTGGATCATACTGATGTATATGTTTTGTCTCATAGGCCGATTTTGGCCTCTAATAGACGTTAAAAAGTCTCTCTCTCTCTCTCTCTCTCTCTCTCTCTCTCTCTCTCTCTCTCTCTCTCTCTCTCTCTCTCTCTCTCTCTCTCTCTCTCTCTCTCTCTCTCTCTCTCTCTCTCTTTTTGATACTCTAGTCACACCCGCACTAATGTACGCAGCAGCAGTATGGGCACCAGGCATTACAGAGGCGATGTGGACGCGGATTGAGACCCCGGGTCACCATGATCTCACGCTTGCTCCGCAACAAGTCCTCGGTTCCACATGACATTATACGAGCTGAGCTTGGCACACCTCCAATGATAGTGGAGGCCCTCTTTCACTTGTTGACCTTTATCCTGAGAGTCAGGGAGCTCCCCACCAGTCGATTCACCAGGATTGCATTTGAGAGCTCTAGACATTTGGCAGAGATAGGGCATGAGAGAGTGTGATATGCACAGACCTACAGATGGTTAGTAGCTCATGGCATGAGCATTACCGAGCTCCCCCCTTTTCAGTACGACCTCTCTTCTCCCTACATTACCCTCTCTCGTTCGCAAAGGAACAGGATCATTCTCAAGACCTATTACAGATACACTTCAGGGAGGCATGGATAGCACCATGAGAGCCTCTTCCCTCAAAGAGGCAATACTACAGAGAGCACTTCCTGACAATGACAGCGGATGGTTTCATTCAGAGGCCACGATAGATGGATACATACATGGCACCAACAGAGAGAGTGGCCACTGGGCAGCTTAGAGTATCATCACACCAGCTCGAGATTGAGGTTGGGCGAGCGACACACACCCCCAGGCACGAGAGATTATGCAAGATATGCCGAGAGGAGGTGGAGGACGAGGAGCATTACACATGTAGATGCCAAGCATACGAGGATATCAGAGATTGCTACACACGGCTTTTCAAGGGGGCCAGAGAGATCAGGACTTTATTGGAGATGGAGGACCAGCGCCCTCTAGGTCGTTTTCTAGAAGTGCTCCAACGCCACCATGCCTCACTTCTCACGCAGATGGAGATACGGCGGGACACCCCCCCCCCCCAAGACTCGTAGTACAGATTTTTTCAGACACAGCCTCCTCCCAGGCACCCATCTCGACGCGGCGTGTCACATTACAGAGAGCAGAGAAGCTTAGACGACAGCGCCGACGACCGAGACCCCCACTTCGGAGAGCCCATCCCACATTTTATTTTCCTTTTGGGATCACAGTGGATCAGATCATGCTGATGTATACGTTTTGTCTCATAGGCCGATTTTGGCCTCTAATAGACGTTAAAAAATCTCTCTCTCTCTCTCTCTCTCTCTCTCTCTCTCTCTCTCTCTCTCTCTCTCTCTCTCTCTCTCTCTCTCTCTCTCTCTCTCTCTCTCTCTCTCTCTCTCTCTCTCTCTCTCTCT
>CM035434.1:125622966-125680466 GCA_020310875.1 Ceratopteris richardii | reverse complement strand
TACCTGCTTATGCTACCATCATCATTATGCTTTACCTTGTAAACCCATTTGCAGCCTATGGCTTTCTTTCCTTGCGGCAATGGAACCAGCTTTCATGTATCCATAGCAAAAAAAATTGCACGATTTTTTTAAAATAAAAATCGTAAAAATCGCATTCGCGATTTAAATCGTTTTTAACGATTTTTATTCTTTTTTTTTTTTTTTTTTTTTTTTTTTTTTTTTTTTTTTTAAGGTTTCATATGGTAGATCACTTTTTAAAATTAAAAATTTGATCACTATGATACCTATGCTTGCTAATAGTCTATAATATATTACCACTTTGCTCTCTGGATAGAACTATTTTATTTTCTTGCCTATTAGAGATTTGACTAACTAAATTAAGTTAAAATCCATGCTCAAAGCCAAGTTCCTTCAATTGTATATGTACATTTTTTGGCATCAAAATAAGTCCCTATCCAGTATAAATCTATACCAACCTATAGCTGAATGACATTATAGAGTTTATGTGACTGCAATGTTATCATAAACTCTTTGTTGGCATCTCACATATGACTGAAGTACAAGAACTAACAAGCATCCAAGTCGTATAAACTTTTCACTACTTTCACTATTGTCCAATATTGGAGCATATATGAGTTGAATAGGTATTGTGCATACCTTAGATACAAAAAAAAAATAAAAATCTCTTGATGAATAAAAACCCCGATTTTTATTTTTATTTTTAAAAATCTCTACGATTTAAACGATTTAAATCCCGATTTAAATCTACGATTTAAATCTCTAGTTTGTACTATGCATGTATCATTTCCATAAAGTGCAGTCATCTCCTCATCCATAGCTTTTTCCCAATCTGCAATTCCAATTGCATCTTCAAAGCAAGAAGGTTCAGCATCTTTTGTTACCTTTGTCATGTAGGCACAATGACAAGCCATATAACTGTCATACGTCAATCATTGCATTGAATTCCGCATCCTCCCAGATCTTCTTGATCTTGGGTCACTTCTTGTATCATCTGCATGTTCCCTTCTTACTCCTGGAGTCTTCACAGAGGGCAGTCCAAGTTCCTCATCAAGACTCTTTTCTGAACCGCTTGAATCTCCATCAACGTCTTCAAAACCTGCACATGTTTTATAACCTGCAGAAAGCTTTTCTTTACCTTTCTTGGATGTATTTGATGAATTTGTTTGACTGAAATTTCCATGCAATCTTCCACTCCATGGATTTGAGTTGAAACTATTGCTTGGTGATGCATCCGGTCCACTCAAAACTTGAGATTCTGCACTTGATTTTTCAGTATTTTCTTTATCATTTGGTTCAAGGTTCAATCCTTCTTTGGCATCTCCATAGAAGCTTGACATTTCATCAAATACCAGATCTCTGCTCACCTTTACCTGTCGTGTGAGTGGGTTATAACATTTATATCCCTTTTGCTCAAGGGAGTATCCAATGAACTTTTCTGCTTTTGGATCAAGCTTCGTCCTCAATTCATATGGGACATGTACATATGTAATACAGCCAAAAACTTTCAGATGTGATAAGTTTGGCTTTTTACCTGTAAACTTCTCTTCAGGTGTAACTTGATTTACAGCTGCAGTCGGAGTTCTGTTCATAATGTATACAGCAGTATGCACAGCTTCTGCCCAATAACAATGAGGAATATTCTTCTCAGCCATCAAGGCTCTTGCTATTTCTGCAATATGTCTATTTTTGTGTTCAGCAACGCCATTCTGTTGCGGTGTGTACTTGCATGAAAACTGACGCCGAATTCCATGATTTTTTAGAAAACTGCTCATGTATTCACCTCCTCCATCAGATCTTAATGTCTGAATGTACTTCCGTGTCTGCTCTTCCACCATAGCTTTATAATTTTGGAAGTGAGTGAACACCTCGCTCTTCTCTTTCATGAAATATACCAATACTTTGCGTGTATGGTCATCAATGAAAGTAACATAAAACCTGCAACCGCCCATAGATGTGGTCTTTGCTGAACCCCAAACATCTGTATGTACTACTTCTAGTACATTCTCACTAACATACTTGTCATGTGGAAATGGCGTTCTTGACTTTTTACCAAATTGACATGCTCCAAATACCTTTTGCATTTCTGCAACTTTGAAATTTGGTAGTCCATGGACAATCTCCTTTGACTGTATCAATTTCAGCCTTTGCAAGTTTGCATGTCCAATCCGTTTGTGCCACATCTCTATGTCTGCAATAACTCCTGCACCTTTACTGTCATTCTTTACCACAATTCCAACATTCTTTACTGTCATTACCTTAATCATTTCTTTGGAAATTTTTGCGGCCTCTTTGGCTCCCCCTACCTCGAAACTGTCCTCTTCCTCCTCCATGATTCTGTTGTTGACTTTGGTCTTGGTTACTATTTCCTCTTCCACTTCCAAAACCTCTACCTCTTCCTCTTCCTCTACTAGAGTAGAATCCCTGCTCAGAACTAGATTTTTCTTTGGAGTTTGAATCCTCACCAAGATTCTTTTCTTCAATAATCAAGATTTTCCTTTTGAGTTTGAATCCTCACCAAGGTTCTTTTCTTCAATAATCACCAAGATTCTTTTCTTCAATAATCAGCGAAATTCGGAATATTTTCCTTGGTCTGTATAGAAGTTTTGAACTGCTTATATGGAGCTCCTAAACCATGAAGACACACTTCCACCTTATCATCATTATCTACATTCACGCCAATAGATTCAGGTGACTCACATATGCTTTTGATTTTCAAGATGTAGTCACTTATCGACATGCTCTTCTTCTCCAATGTATGCAGCTTGTTCTTGAGTTTCAATTTCCGTGCCTTTGTATTGGTCTCATATAATGTGACCAAACTGTTCCAAGCCTCTTTTGGAGACTTTGCATCCTGTATGTGTCCAATCATACTATCCTGTATACTAATAGATAGGCAGTACATTACCTTTCGTGCTCCTTGATTCCATTCCTCATATGCTCTTACCTGATCTACAGGCCGATTCCTTTCTGGGAATTGCGAAGCATTTTCATTCTCTCCTTCGATGTACTTCCAGTAGCCTTTTCCCATCAAGAAATTCGTCATTCTGAATCTCCAAGCATGAAAGTTGTTCTTGTCCAGCTTATTGCTCATAAGCTGACTCATTCCATCTGCGATTGCCATTTCTGAAGCAATTCACAACACTGCAAAACACTACAAGCAGCACTTCTACTTGAACACTGTCGCACTATGACATGACAGTTCAATCTCAGAAAAACACAGTTTTCGTGTATCAACAATACACGGAATCGCTTGAAATTCTGGATTTGGAATATATGAGTGTTTTCGAACACAATGCAAGTGATCCTAAAGGAATAACTCTCGAAAATATTTTGAGGTCTTCTACCTTCATGTCGATTTTCGTAGCAAACGGAGGTCATTTGTGGATCGCGTTTTCCCACGCCTTGTTTGTACTCCACGAGCTCTCGTCGCCTTCTTCACGAGCTCTCTACAACCACGTTGGATCTGATACCATGTCACGAGGAAGGAGATAAGGAAGAGAGCTCTAACACACACTCTCACTCTCAAGGAGAAGAGCACACAGAGATTGAAGCAAGAAAGAATGATCTTCTTCTTCTTCTTCTATTACATAAAAAGAAATGTACAAGAATGACCTAAAAAGAAGAATACAACAAGTGCAATATATAAAGATCAATACATAAGGAAAAAACCTAATGTCCCCGAATGAGTGAGCTTGCAAGGAACAAATGTGGAATCACTCTTGGTAGATAAATCTAATAAAACTCAATGAAATATCCCTGACATATACCGGCATGACCACTATACATGTCAGAGAAACGAAAAACTAGTACGTGTCATCCTGGATAATCACATGTTGAGCGTGATATCTCAACTATATATATATATATATATATATATATATATATATATATATATATGTATATATATATATATATATATACATATATATATATATATATATATATATATATATATATATATATATATATATATATATATATGTATATATACGTATACATACATAGATACATACATACATACATACATACATGCATGCATACAAGCATACATAGATAAATACATACATACATACATGCATGAATGCATGCATACATACATACATAACTACATACATATATACACGCATGCATACATACATGAATACATACATACATATACACACATACACACTATGTGTGTAAAACAAAGGATTTGGCTGAATATAGGCTTCTTCAAAAGATTGCTCCTAGAACTTTTTTTTGTCACATATCATTTCCCCCTCTTGAACGGCCATCATGCCAGATTTTAAGCCTTTACACTTTCAAATCCGAGTGATGGCTTATTTCCTGAATTGGGAAGGAGTGACATGACTGCAAATTCGCAATGCTTCCGTTTGAAAGTCGAACATCAGCGAGTATATTCCATAAGCTGTACATGCGCGTTTAACCAACACCCTTCGCTCGTTTTGCGCTCTCTTCTCGAATTATTATTATTGATTCAGAACTTAACCACCATGACAGGCACGTTGCAACTTGCCTGTGTAACTTGATTATGTAGGATTATATAGAGAATAGGATATTCCAAGCACACCAACTTCAATTAGATACATTTTCAATGCATTTCCACATAAACTCTATTCAAATATCTTGCAGGCTTCCCGCCTCATCCTGTTGTTTACCAGTTCCGACGCCCGCTTTAAAGCCTTTAGAGTATAGAAGAGCGTGGCCACGACATATTTTCCTGACGCGCCTCCCCCCGCCCAAACGGCTCTCTCTCTCTCTCTCACTCTATTTGAAAAACACCATGTCCGAAAAGCCTACTTTCCACCTCTGAGTGGCGCGAGCCTCATGCATCAGTCTCTCTTTCTCTTGCAACAGAAAACGAAATCAATCTCCACTGGTTGTGAAGTTTGAACATAAAATTGCAATACAATTCAGTGTCCTGAACAATCCCACCTTTCGTACGTATTCTGTTGCTCGTAAAGAGAAGAAATTAAACATTGTACATACACTAACTTCTTTTCACACAACTTAGGCTTATGGTTACTTCAAGCCATATATATGTGTAAATGATGGCCTTTTCTCTTGGATTTGCATTTCAAAGTCCAAACGGGTGTGATCTAGCGGTATGCCTTGAATTTCGTGGGGCAAAGTGCGTGGTTTCAAGTGCCGCTCAATGACACTTCAAATCTCCTATATTTTCCAAAAAGAAACATTTTAAAATTTAATCATCCAAATTTTTGCATTATTATTTAGATAATGTATATTTTCCAAATAGCCAAAAACATGCAAACGAGAAATGGATGGCTTGTGGCTATGGCAAGCCTCATAACGACTCACAAAATGTCATGGCATGCCTTAGTTGGACACTTGACGATTATAGATGCATCACACATCATGACCTCAAGCCAAAAATTATGAGGTAATGCTTGGGTTTTGATGATATACCTCAACATTTTTATGAGATACATATTGTTCCTCTTAAAAACACACTTCTATTGTGGTGTGTATAACATTATGCTTAACCTAGTATGCGTTGAATTTAGAAAGCATGTACTCCCCCCCTTGATTTAAACGAAAAGTGCCCATTTTAAATGTTGGCATGTCGCTTAAAACTTATAATAAAATCAAAAATTGACTTTGGGTGGATAGGTCCATGCATGCCTATCAATAGAGTTTAGGCAGTTTACAAAAGACGATGTTTGCATAGGACCCTAAACATCAGTATGAAAAGGTTGTGATCTTTAATCTCCTATCTTACTATGTAAGGAAAAACATTCCATCTTACCTAGACTGCATCAATTTAGAAACATGTTTACATGTTTTAAGAAAATAGGCCACAATATTATATTATTGCATGCATACAAAACTAGCAGAATTCATATGACCAAAATGTGCATGCTAAACTCTACATCTAAGATGGGCTAAAAATCCTAGACTTTACATTCATAATTATCCTTAGATATTTCATGATTAATCGGCTTATATAACCCATGAAATAGCATACCAAATGCAATGACTATCAGAGATCACAAATTGTACACCTATCATCAACGAACTTTACTACCAAGTCAATGCTTGCTAGTGCTCACATTGATAATAGATTCCTCTTGATCCTTTGTACACATAAAGCATTGGATTACATACTTGAACTATGATTTGCATCAATAACGATAATGTTTTCGACTCCCATGGTAAGATAGTAGGATTCTTTTTACATATATGACACTACTGTCATTAAGGACTAGCTCAAGTCAAGTGAAGAAATTGCATTAAGAGGTAATATGTTTGTCCGTACCACTCTCAAAGTACCAAACATTTGAAATCACAACACGCATACAATGACCATGAGATGATGTAGCATAACGAATTTAGTACATGCCCGATCACCAATTTGAAAAATGTTAGAAGACTCAATATTAGAAGAAAAAGTGTTTGCAATAAACATTCCTAGTTTTTTTGTGGTCTCTTTAATAGCACTTTTAGGACAATTTTTATGAAATTATTATTTTCCTTACAATACGTGAAAAAATCTTGTTGTTTATCTACTTTCTTCCCATGTCTATCTTCCTCCTTTGATTATGAAACATTTAAATATTTGTACTTACTAGAGGAAGAGCTAGCTTTATCTTGGCCCTTTTGATTAGTAACAAAGGATTGATTTGCAACATGCATAATGGACCTATTTTTCTTATATTGGTTTTCCTAGAGCAAAACAAAAACTAACTCTTCAAATGTTAATTCACTATGAGAGCCTAAACGAGTACGATATGATAGAGGTGCATGTAATTTGCTATCACACAAAGTTTGCACCATCCATTTTGGCATAGTTTTTGCCTCCTCAATATCAGCTCTCTCATCAACAAGTGCATCATGTAAATCGGTATCAGAAATGGAATGATTTACATCATCACATGAAACTTGTAAAGGTTGAGAAGTTGCCTCATTAGGACCAGCACTAGACTATCCACCTGTAAAAAGAGGAAGCAAAGTATCATACATGTCTTTGGAGCTAATAGATGTCTCCTTAGTACATGAAAGTAATGGTTGAATAGCATCTTCCACAAAAACAACATCACGACTAACCAGAATGCATTTAGTCTATGGATGATATAGACGATACCCTTTGCTTTCAAAATTGTACCCAAGAAAAATACATTTCACTGCTTTATCATCCAATTTCCTACGTTGTTGTTCAGGCATTAATGCATATGCCAGAAAACCAAAAACACACAAGCGAGCAACAGATGGCTTGCGACCATGCCAAGCCTCATATGGAGTGATATACTACAATGCTTTAGTAGGACACCTGTTCAGTACATATGATGCGCACATGATAGCCTCAAGCCAGAAACTATGTGGTAAGGCCTGACCCTTGACCATACAACTTGCCATCTCCATGAGTGACATGTTCTTCCGTTCAGCAACTCCATTATGTTGAGGTGTATACAGCATTGTACACTGACGTTTTATCCCACATTTAGCCACAAATGCATTAAAGTAAAAAGACATATATTCCTTCCTCGATCAGAACAAAGGGTGCCCATTTTACATGCTGACATATTTTCAACCAAAACCAAAAACAGTTTGAAGCACATAAACACTTCAGACTTTTGCTTTCAATGGATATACCCATACATGCGTGGAAAATTCATCAATGAAAGTCACGAAGTAAAGATAGTTTCCAAAAGAGGGTGTCTGCATAGGACCATAAAAATCACTGTGAACAAGCTGCAACTTTTGAGTAGCTCGAACTTAACCATACTTTGGGAATGAGGAACGCTGCATTTTGCCCAAAATACAGCCTTCACGAACATGTTCACCCGGTGCCTCAAGTTTGGGTAGAGAGGACAACATTTCAAGTCAGAATTGCCATCAGAGTGACGGTTTGTGAGCTGAAATTTCAGCATTCATTTCAGCTTTCGTCGAAGTAAAGATTTTGTCATATTCTTGTTCTTTTGTGAAATTCCGGGCAACAATGACTTGTTTGGCATGCTTCAAGCTGAAGATAAGCTTGATGAGACCAACTATCTAATGTGGTCTTACATGATGAAGCATGTTCTTGTTGCTAAACAACTTTGGAACATAGTGGCAGATGTAGATCGAAGACCCGCAGGTTCTTCTATTTCACAATCTACTGTCATAGATGGAGCTTCTTCTTTGAGTACAGTGGTTTCTTACACAAGAGTAGATTAGATGGGATGGAAAAGATGTTCAAGCTCATGCATTGATTGTGCTTTCTCTGAAGCATCATATAATTCCACACATTCGGTCATGTTCTACATCACGACAGGCATGGGACACTCTTTCTTCTTTGTATGTCGTGTGTAATGAAGCACGTGTTGCATACTTGAGGAAGCAACTTGAGGATGTATGTATGGCTAAAAATGAGTTGGTGGATGTGTATGTGACACGCATCAAGGACTTGAAAGAGCAATTGGCAAATATAGATCTGATTATTCCGGATGCATCACTCATTTCTACATTGTTGGAACGATTACCAGAATCTTTTCAAAGCTTTGCTACTACACTCCATTTGGTTGCAAAAGGAAATCCTAATATGTATGCATTTGATGAGGTTGTGTCTCTTCTTTTGCAAGAAGAGCAATCTAGAGTGAATAGGAGTGGTTTGATTGAGGGAACACAAGCACTTGCTATCTCACAAAAAGGGAAAAGCAAGCATGGTTCAGCTTTGGGTTCATCAAAACCAAAGCCTCAACCTTCCTCTTCCACTCATTCCTCTAATCACGGTGATTTGCAAAAGAAGAAGAGATGCAAATATTGCCGGAAGGCTAGTAATACTATTGATGAGTGTAGAAAGCTTGCTAAACGCAATGAAAAGAAGAAGGAATCCGGCATGTCTATTGCTGAAAATTCAGCAAATGTAAAGAATGATGAAGCTAACATGGCTCAAGATTTTTGGGCATGTGCTGTTACATGTCATTATGATGCTTCTTTGCATTCTAAATGTATCGTTGTGAATGAGACTGATTCGGATTGGTTCTTTGATAGTGGTGTTTCAAAGCACATAACATCATGCAAAAGATTTTTTGCCTCTTTGAAAGATGCACCCAAAGGAGGACATGTGGTGTGTGCAAACAATGCCTCTTATCCTATCATTGGAGTAGGAGAAATTGAGCTTACGACTGCAAATGGAGGTGTGATTCTCTTGAAAAATGCATTGTATGTGCCCGATATCAAGAAGAACTTAATTTCAGTTCCATTGATTGCCAAAGCTGGACTTCATGTACACTTTGTTGATGATAAGTGTATGGTTCATGATTTCAGCAATGGTGATGTTATCGTGATCTCTGGTACATTATGTAATGGTTTGTATCGCATAGATACATACAAGAGGACTGCCTCGAATGCCTTGGTTGCTCATACTTCTTCCATGGCTGAAATGGAGCTCTGGCATGCTCATTTTGGTCACTTGAACTTCAATAGTTTGCTTTACTTGCAAAAGAAGGACATGGTTATTGGTTTGCCTACACTTGCGTCCATTGAAAAGCATGCATGTGAAGGTTGCATTCTTGGAAAAAATGCATCGTGCTTCTTTTCCAAAAGATAGTCATACACATACTACAAGAAAATTGGAGCTTGTTCATAGTGATGTATGTGGTCCCGTCAAGACTCCATCTTTTGGGAAGCATGTATATTTTGTTACCTTCATTGATGATGCTACTCGCCATACATGGGTGTATCCTATGAAAGCAAAGAATGAAGTATTTTCTTGCTTCAAAGCATTTTCAGCTATGGCTGAAAATTTTTCTTCACAGAAGCTTTTGACTCTACGCACGGATCGTGGTGGTGAATACATGTCACATGAGTTTAATGCTTTTCTTTGTGAAAGAGGTATTTCACACCAATGTACGGCACCATATACACCTCAACAAAATGGTGTTGCCGAGCGTAAAAATAGAACTCTACTTGAAATGGCACGATGTATGGTTAAAGGAAAGTATCTTCCTGATAAGTTTTGAATGGAAGCGGTCATGTGTGCAAAAGTGTTGAATTGCTACCCTACAAAAGCATTGAGAGTCATCACTCCTTAAGAGTCTTGGAATGGTCATAAGCCTATGGTTAGTCATATGGGTGTGTTTGGTTGTTTGACATATGTTATTATGCCATCACAACAATGTCACAAACTTGATGATAAGGCAAAAAAATGTATATTTGTTGGTTATAGTGCTGAAAGTAAGGGATATCATTTGTACCATCCATTGGTGAACACAATTATTGTGAGTCGAGATGTGGTATTTGCTGAAAATTCAATTTTCCCTCTACTTGAATGCAAAAAATAGCCAACGTTTAGCTCACAAGATGTGTTCGATACACTCATGCCTTTGTTCCAAAATGGTGCGCTTGACTATGCTCATGTAGACCTACAACTGAAGCTCAAAGGGCTGAAAAACTCCAGCAAAATAGTGTTGAAAATGCAGAGAATTTCCAGCCAAACATGGCTGAAATTTTTCAGCCAAAAATTGTCAAAACTATTGGAAATTTCCAGCCACATATGACTGAACATTTGTGTCAAAATATGGCTGAAAATGAGCATGAAATTCAGCCCACACATGATGTAGATATTGAAGATGTTTTACATAATGAACGCATGTCTATGAAGAGTGCACAAACTATGCCAAAGTGGCTGAAACAAACTTTGCAGGACAGCAAATTGAGTGCACCTTCACTTGGTAGAACAAGATCAAGCTCTCACCATGCATCAAGTAATTTTGTAGATTATTCTCTTATTGATACGACATGTAATGAAGAGCCACTTTCTTTCAAAGATGCATGTGACGATCCACAATGGATGAGTGCTATGCAATTAGAAATGGATTCCATACATAGGAATGGTACTTGGGAGTTATGTGAATTGCCAAAAGGAAAGAATGCCATTGGTACAAAGTGGGTTTATAAGATTAAGGGAAAATCTGATGGTAGCATTGATCGCTACAAAGATAGATTGGTTGCCAAAGGATATGCACAACAATATGGCATTGATTATGAGGAAAGATTTGCACCTACTTCACGCATGACTACCATTCGTACTGTGGTTGCATTGGCTGCCCATCGAGGTTGGAAAGTGCATCAACTCGACATAAAAACAGCCTTCTTGAATGGTGATTTGCAAGAAGAGGTTTATGTGAAGCAACCTCCTGGATTTGCTATGAAAGGGAAAGAGCATATGGTTTGTCACTTGCATAAAACCTTGTATGGTTTCAAGCAAGCTCCACATGCATGGTATGACAAAATCCATAAGCACTTGATTGCTCTTGGCTTCACATGTAGTCCGATTGAAAGCACACTCTATGTACGCAAAAATGGGGCTGATCTTATAGTGTCTGTTCTTTATGTCGATGACACACTCTTGATTGGTTCATGTGATGCAAAACTTGATATTCTTATGGCTGATTTGCAGCATTCTTTTGATGTCACTTATCTTGGTCTTTTGAGCTACTATCTTGGCATCCAGTTTGTATTCGTTGAGGGGAGAATTGCTATGCATCAAGCAAAGTATGTTGAAAAACTACTTCAGCATTTTGACTTTGAGGATTGCAAGCCAGTTTCCACACCAGTTGGAACAGGATTTAGATTTTCAATTGATATAGTTGGATATCAGGTTATACTTCCACTTCCAATAAGTGAAATAGTTCCTCATGAACCTAAAAAGATACTTCACAACTAAGATAAATGCAAAAGAAGTCATTTGTACAAAGAGTGCTTAGTAAAATGGAAGGATGGAAATAAAGAAAACTCTACTTGGGAAAAAGTTTCCACGAAAACTCTACTTGGGAAAAAGTTTCCACAATCCAACAAAATTTTCCAACTTGCCAGCTTTAAATTGGTCAACAATAGATAAGGTTTTCTACTTTCAAGTTCTAAGTGGATAAAACGATTGAATGAATGCATGTTCTTCAAGTTTAGAACATGAGGCTCGGGGGTTTCCTAGAGTATATGTAGTTTTATTTTTTAGGAGAAAAATTTTCTCCAAGGGGCAAGAAAGTATAAAGCACATCTATGATCTGTATGTCCAACTGGTTCAGACAGATTAGAAATCTGACACCCTTTGGTCACTTATGGAAATGATGAAAGATCTCTAAACTAGACTTAAATATAAGGTCATGTACTCTTGTAACCAACTGGTCTGCTTAGCCTAGTGGTTAAGTCTCAAGGTTGTGGAGGAGGACTTGGGTCAATCCCCATGGGGTACATGGGGAGAGTATTTTACCCAAAGAGCTCTAGAACCTTCTAGAAGCATCCACTAAAGTGAACTCTGGTTAACTGCAACACTTAGCACACATGTAGTTACATGGCCGACACATGGATGGTTACACTACAAGAAAAAGGGGGGCGTAGCGACGCCCCCGAATCGGGAAAAAAACGAAAACCATCGCATAAGCGACGGTAAAAATTTCGGATTTTTTTTTTTGGCCGAGCCTCGTCGCATAAGCGACGCTAGACCAGAAACGTCGCTAGTAGCGTCGCAGGTTAGCGACGCACCTAACGACGATGGCAAACTGCAGAGCGTCGCATATGCGACGCTCTGGAATGTAAAAAAAAAAATTCAATTCTCCCGGCACATTTGTGCCGGGCCTTGAACGCGAGGAAGAACACAAAGACCGAGAGAGAGAGAGAGAGACATACAACGCGCGAGAGGGAGAGAGAGAAGCGAGACATACACAAGGTATGCGCAGACACACACTCACACACACACATATGTACACACACATATACACGCATAGACACACACACACATACGCAAACACACACACACATACACACAAATACACACATAGACACACATACACAAGACGCGCACACACATACACACACATAGACGCTCACACACATACACACACATATACACTCACAGACACATACACACATAATGATGCATCCACACACATAATGATGCATCCACACACATACACATGCATACACACATAGACACACATATACACACACACACATATGCATACACACACACATAGAGAGACATACACACACATACACATACATGCATACACATACACACATAAACACACATAGACACATACACACATAAACACATACACACTCATAGGTACACACACATACACATAGACACACACACATATAGTATATACACACACATGCACACATAGACACATACACACATACACATGCATACACACACATACACATGCATACACACATACAGACACATATACACACACATACACACACATATATGCATACACACACATAGAGAGACATACACACATAAACACATACATGCATACATTTGCATACATAATGCATATGCATATGCATATAATGTACATACATACTTACATGCATACATAATGCACATGCATAGATACATACACACACACAGATACATACACACATAGACACATACACACACATGAACACATACATACTCATAGATACACACACATACACACACAGACACACATACACATAGACGCGCACACACATACACACACATAGACGCTCACACACATACACACACATATACACACAGACACATACACACATAATGATGCATCCACACACATACACATGCATACACACATAGACACACATATACACACACACATATGCATACACACACACATAGAGAGACATACACACACATACACATACATGCATACACATACACACATAAACACATACACACACATAGACACATACACACATAAACACATACACACTCATAGGTACACACACACATACACATAGACACACACACATATAGTATATACACACACATGCACACATAGACACATACACACATGCACATGCATACACACACATACACATGCATACACACATACAGACACATATACACACACATACACACACATATATGCATACACACACATAGAGAGACATACACACATAAACACATACATGCATACATTTGCATACATAATGCATATGCATATGCATATAATGTACATACATACTTACATGCATACATAATGCACATGCATAGATACATACACACACACAGATACATACACACATAGACACATACACACACATGAACACATACATACTCATAGATACACACACATACACATAGACACACACACATACACACACATACACACACATACACACATAATGATGCATACAAACACATACACATGCATACACACATACAGACACATGTACACACACATACACACATAATGATGCATACACACACATACACATGCATACACACATACAGACACATGTACACACACATTCACACACACATTCACACACACATTCACACACATTCACACACATATACATACATGCATACATATTGCATATGCATATGCATACATACATACTTACATGCATATGCATACACACACACATATGCATACATACATACTTACATGCATATGCATACACATGCATATGCATATGCATACATAATGCATATGCATATGCATACATAATGCATATGCATACATAATGCATATGCATACATAATGCATATGCATATGCATACATAATGCATATGCATATGCATACATACATACTTATATGCATACATAATGCACATGCTTACATACACTGTCATAATGTATACACACACACATACACACATAGACACATAGACACATACACACATAATTATGCATACACACACATACATATGCATACACACACATGCATACATACATGCATACACATACACACACATAGATACATACATACACATAAATACATACACACTCATAGACACACACACATACACATAGACACACACACATATACACACACATATACACACACATACACACATAGACACATGCACACGTAATGATGCATACACACATACACATGCATACATAGACACACATAATAATGCATACACACACATACATATGCATACACACACATGCATACAAACATATACACACATATACATACACATGCATACACACATATACACACACATATACACATATACATACACATGCATACACACACATGCATACACACATACAAACACATATACACACACACATACACACATAGATACATACACACGTAATGATGCATACACACATAGACATGCATACATAGACACACATAATAATGCATACACACACATACATATGCATACACATACATATGCATACATACATGCATACACATACACACTTAGACACATAGACACACATAGATACATACATACACATAAACACATACACACTCATAAACACACACACATACACATAGACACACACACATATACACACACATACACACATAGACACATGCACATGCAATGATGCATACACACGTACAAATGCATACATAGACACACATAATGATGCATACACACACATACATATGCATACACACACATGCATACATACATGCATACACATACACACATAGATACATACACACACGTAGATACATACATATACATAAACACATACACACTCATAGACACACACACATACACATAGACAACACACACATATACCTACACACATACACATGCATGCACACACATACACATGCATACACACACATACATGTATATATATATTGATTTCTAACCATTTTGTTTTATATGTTAGGTATTATGGATCCCAGTAAAGAGAGAAAGGCGAAACTCACTCTCATAAAAAGTCTTATGAGAGCAAGAGTTTCGTCAGATACTCTAGGGGCCATAATGCGGGACTACGCAGAGATGTCCGATGAGGAGCTGGATTATACGATCCAGATGCTTACGCGATCAGACGAGGGCTCTTCTGCGGATCCACATGCAGGAAGAGAGCTATATGCTCATAGGTATGTTTTTTTTCATAAATTTTTTTAATGATATTATAGCACATATTTTTATTTATTTCTATCTATCTATCTTTAGGACACCTATACCACCTCCAGCACGTGATAGCAGAGCAGAGTTGCCTATGAGGACATGCATAGGCACCTTAGGACTAGAGTGCGACATAGAGCCAGAGGGGAACATTGTGTACATAGGGAATGGATTGGAGTTCAAGAGAAGAATGCGGGCACTATGCGACTCTTACCTGCGCTTTATCCACTTACCATGGAAGTAAGTAAAAGTTTTACATATAAATTGAAATGTATATCTTATGTTTTATTTACATTATGTTTTTTATTTTTGTAGTGAGCATGATGAGAGGGATAAAAAGTACGTGCTTAGTTCACTTGAGACAGAGTTTGGGACAGGATGGTCCCTTAAGTGGTGTTTAAAAGAGATGCGGACACTTATGGCTCATCATCGCGACAATGCACGGTATGTATGTATATGAGAGAGAGAGAGAGAGAGAGATAGAAACATGTATATTAACTTATATATGTATCTAATATACATGTTTCTATTTTTGTAGTATGTATGTATGCATGTGTATCATGTATGTATACATCTATGTGTTGTGTATAAATGTAATATGTATATACTATGTGTATATATACATAAAAATGTGTGTATTACATTACACGTATGTATGTAGTATATATTTACTGCTATGTATGTAATATAATATAATCCATGTATGTATGTATGTGTGTGTGTATATATGTATGTATGTATCTATGTATATATATATATATATATATATATATATATATATATATATATATATATATATATATATATATATATATATATATATATATATATATATATATATATATATATATATATATATATATATACATACACACACACATATACATATAAAAAAATCTAAAATAAAATTGATTTGTACGCAACTTTATCGCAACTTGGGGTTCGCAACTTGAACCCGTTGCTAACGCGTTAGCAACCCGTTGCCTACGACGTTGCCATCCCGTTGCTAACCACTATGAGAGAGACAGAGAGCACTAATCTCGATATTAGGGTTTTGAAATCCCTAATTTAAAAACTCTAATTCAACCTTTTAGCCATATGTTTGAAGTATATGTACACCTCCGACGTCCTACTAGAGAGATGTCTCTCCTCCCAACCTTATGCCTCTATATATAGCTACTCGAATCAACGAGGATCATGATTCATAATATATGTAAAGATATATACACATCATGTAGATAGGATACATAAATATAAAATGGAGTAGATATATTATGCTTCACACATACATGCCTAAATGCACACATAAATATATATATACATACTAACATATTTACATGTACATATTTACACATACATGTACATGCCTACATGCACACTTAAACATATATATACATGCATACATATTTACATGTACATATTTACACATAGACACATATACATATATACATGTACACAATTATAAACACTTGCATATATTACGTACATGAATACATGTATACATATATCACACACATGCAAACACATACATATACATGAAATACATATATATGCATACTAATATATGTATACATATAATACACATGAATACACACACATATGCATACATACATGATAAAAATTTACTCCTCGAAGATAAAGCTATATATAAAATAATTAGGCATACCCCCGAGCTTCATGTTCTAACTTAGAAGAACATGATTTCATCTCTCTAGTAGGATTCATCGTTATTCAAGTTAATAAAAAAAACCTATTATCTGATATCCATTCAGAAGCTTCAAGTTACTATCTAATCTGCTCATATGTTTTCATTATTGCCATCATTTTGGTAAGACATCAATATAGTCTCATCTTCATTATCCTTATTGATTTCATTTATTTCTTCTATTGTTAAATCTATGTTCTCATGAATCACATCATCTATTGGTGGATTAATATCTATTTCTGTTAATTCCTCTTCCTCATCAGTAGAATCAACATGTAGAGAATTATCCTCTTCATCAAAAAGATTAGATCATTATCACGTATAATGAGTCTAATTTCTATTCCAGATATTGATGTATCAGTATCTGATGCTGAATCATCAAGAGGACTTTCTTCAATCTCTCTAACAATAAACTGTTCAAACAATGACCTACCTCTAGGTTGCACATGAATGACTTGCCACCAAGGATGAGCATCTGGGTTTTTATAAAAAAATGCTTGTTCAATATGCCTAGGAAGAATATATGGTTCTTTAGTAGATCGCATTACCTTGGAAGAATCAATTGCCCAAAACCCAGATAATTCCTTTCTTATTGTAGAATTACTACCTTTATACTCCGCTCGATACCAGTCAACCTTCAAAATGACCTATCAAAATATATAACAACAAAAACGTCCCATTATTAGGTGCTTAAAAAAATAACTAACTCTAAAAAAAATATATAAACTTTTTTCTACCTGTTTGAATGTACGAAATGAAATTTCGTAGATACCAACAATAGTTCCTACGTAACCAAGTTCGCTATCTATAAGGTTCGTGTCTTTTGAGCTAGCACGTGATAGTTGCTTGAAACAAGCAACAATACTAGAATCCTCTGTTTTACGTAAAGAATCAATGGATTTGATTCTAATATGCTGTCCAAAAGCCCACATATTAGTGAACATTCGAGCCTGCAAAATAAATTCAATTAGTAAATAGAAACTAACATACATATATGAAAAAAATAAAATATATATTTTAATAAAATTACCTTTTGTTCACAACCTATCATTAACTCTCTTTGCTCATCTGAGATTTCTTCATTATTTGCGTTGGCGCGTTGCAAATGACTATATAGCCAATCCATGAAAGAAGGTATATCTGTAATCTCATTATTATCGAGATTACGTCTAGATCTTTTGTTTTTTTGCCTTTTACTTTGGAGACTTTGAAGTTCCTCGTACTCGCTAACGAATGCTTGCATGCATTCGCTATTATATGCTACAAAAGTAGAAACATCATTTTTTTCTTGAAATGTAAATAAGAATGGAACCCCCTTACCTGATAATACCTCATCTGTTATTTTTGAAGAAGACTCGTTGGTCCATGCACGTGGAGCTTCTTCATGAACTCTTTCAAGGTACTCACTAACGTAATACATGCACTCTTCAAGCATCCAACCCTTTGCCATGGATCCTTCTGGTTTTGCTCTTTGTCGCACATAACCTTTTAGTATTCCCATAAATCGCTCGACCCAAAACATCCATCGAGTGTTGACAACACCGGCAATCTCTATCTCATCTACAAGATGGACTAGTAAATGAACTTGAATATCAAAAAATGAAGTAGGAAGTTCTTTTTCCATCAAACATAGTAGCTCTTTGCATTCACGTTTTTTTTGTGGGATCGAATTTTTATCGATCTCTTTGGATGTAATCCACCTATACAAACCATAAAAACAATTGTAAAGAAGTTAATTAAAAAATAAAAGATATCCAATATTCATACATATTAAATATAAAAGTATCATAATTACCTTATAAGTGATCCAAGACGATAGATCACATCTCATACTCCTTTCGTTGTACATCCATCGATAACCAAAGGTAAAATATGTTTCAAAAAGTTATGCCAGTCATGGGTCTTTAATCCAGATAAGCTCTTATCATCCATAGTAAACATGTTTTGAAACGATGCTCCATATCCTGTAGGAGTCTTGATAAATTGAATTCTATTGTTGATAGTCTGTATCTCTTTTGTCGTAAGTACCCAAGGAGCAGATGCATAAGTCGTTTCTTGTCGATGTCTATCAAAAACTGGCCATAACTTTGGTTTGGATTTTTGATCTTTCAAATCATTCCTTGATGTTGTGGTATCTTTTAGTCCAAGAAGATGTTGCCATAGTGAATAACCAATATTTTTGAATATATGCATAGGATCAAGAAGATGACATACTTTTAACTCTTTCCAATACTCCAAAGAATACCATATTGATATGTTCTCTGCGAGTGCCAATTTTCCTTTACCTTTGTTCACATACTCATTATCTGAATCATCACTGAAGATTTCTGCTTCTGGATCTATCAGAGGTCCATCTGTCCATTTTTTATACCAATCCATAGGCGTCATAGGTTTTGGATACTGGCCTGTTTCAAGCTTTCCATTAAAATGTATCGCTTCTCTTTTAGATCTTAATGGATGATCATCAGGCAAGAATCGTCGATGTCGAAGATAAATATTTTTGTTGAGATTCTTACTATAGATTGATCTCAACCAATCACCACAATATGGACAAGCTTTATAACCCTTAGTAGATATTCCTGCATCATGGAAAAGGATAAAAATATAATTAGATTAAATCATATTTATTTACATGCATATTGAATAAAAAAATTACATCAATACCTGAACAAACGCCATATCCAGGAAAATCGTGAATAGTCCAAGCCACAATACCACGAATCGTAATATGTCTTTCATTGATGCTTTTTGATATATCAATGACATTAATACCTCTCCATAACTCTTGAAGATCGTCAATGAGAGGAGCAAGATATACATTCATATCTTTAACTTGTCTTTTGCCTGGGATTAAAAGTGAAAGCATTAAATGTTCCTTTTTAATGCTAAGATATGGCGGAAGATTGTAGTTTATGACTACCACTGGCCATGTTGACCATTTACTGGATTTCATGGAGAATGGATTAACCCCATCTAATGCAACTCCTAACTTTAGATTCTGTGGATTTTGTGCAAATTCAGGCCATGTAGAATCAATATGCTGAAAAGCAACACTATCATGAGGAATTCTGATTATTCCATCAGTACTTTTGTGATCATGTCCCCAAGTCAAAAGCTTTGATAATTCGGGGCTTTGAAACATATTTCTAATCCGTGGAGCCAATGGAAAATGTCTCAATACCTTATTTGGGATTTTACCTTCTTCACCCTTATATCGAGGAGATTGACATTTGGGACATGTCAAAGAGTCTGCATATTCACCTCTATATAAAATACAATCGTTAGGACATGCATGTATACATTGATAATCTATACCAAGATTGTTGATTATCTTCTTCATTTCATCATGTGAGGTAGGAAGAATATTTTGACTTGGTAAAAACTTTTCAGATAATAACCTGTAAGTTTATAAAAAACTGAGCTAACATACCACCTGAGTCGTGGCAGTTTTTTCGTAGACAGCTACGTCTTCAGGAGTCATTTCCTCAGCAGAAGGTACACAAATTAATAGTTTATATTTATAATTTTTAGATATTTTAGTAATTTTTTAATTTAATTTATGTATTTTTTTCCTTGAATAAACAGGCTGCTGCAAAGAAGAGAGTGGAGTCGGGCCACACATCGCACTTAGGCCAAATGGGCCATAATGGTTTTGTAGCTACGTTTGTAAGTATATGTGTTATTGTGAGTATATTTTTTATTTTAGTTAAAATGCAAGAAACTAATGTTTTTTATTTGTTTCATTGCAGCGAAAGGATTATGGCCGATATCCTACGAAACAAGAGATCGAGTATGCTACACATTTTGGATATCGGCGTTTGAGCGAGTATATACAAGATCATCCTGATGCCTTTGTGAGTATTTTTAAATTTTATATAATTATTTTGTTGTTATGAATGTTTTAATTATTTTATTGATTTATGTTTGTTATATGTAATACAGGAGTATTATGGGGAGACAAATATGGATGAGGTGGAGAGACAGACACAGGAGGGACGATCTCGATCGTCACAGGGTGATCATGAGGATGAGGATGAGGATGAGGATGAGGATATTGCTGATGATGATGATGATCATGATGATGATGATTAGGATTTTAGACGTTGATTATGACATTGGATTATATGTATTTACATTGATATATACATATATTTATCTATATATTTTTCATTTCAGTCATGTTTTGAATTGTGTGTATGGTATTAAGTAATGAAGAGTTTTGTTCTATTGATTGTTATTATTGTTTATATAAAGCATGTGTTTTAATACTGTTTATATAAAGCATGTGTTTTAATACTTTAATTATATAATTCATTCATATGTGTGTACCTAAGTGTATATGTATGTGTGTGTGTATATGTATGTATGTGCATGTGTATGTGTGTGTATATGTATGTATGTGCATGTGCATGTATAAGTGTATATGTGTGTATGAGTATGTGCATGTGCATGTGTATGTGTGTATATGTATATGCATGTATATGTATAACTCTATGTGTATGTGTGTGTATGTGCATGTATATGTGTATATGTGCATGTGTATGTGTGCGTATATGTATGTATATGCATGTGCATGTATAAGTGTATATGTATGTATCAATATGTGCATGTTCTTGTGTATGTGTGTGTATATGTATAACTCTATGTGTATGTGTGTGTATGTGCATGTATATGTGTATATGTAGGTATATGCATGTCACCATGTGTGTGTGCTTCTTCATCATGTATAAGTGTATGAGTGCATATCAATAAGTGTGAGTATGGTATGTAATGAAAATAACACAACTCAAATGATCTACAAATAATAGAAATTGTACTTACAATTGTGATCCATAGTTTTTGCTTGGTTAGCTTCTTGAATAACCTGCAATAAAGAGAGAGAAGAGAGAGAGAGAGAGAGAGAGAGAGAGAGAGAGAGAGAGAGAGAGAGATCTAGAGAGAGAGAGAGAGAGATCTAGAGAGAGAGAGAGAGATCTAGAGAGAGAGAGTGAGATCTAGAGAGAGAGAGAGATCTAGAGAGAGAGAGATCTAGAGAGAGAGAGAGAAAATTCAAAGAGAGAAAGATGTAGAAAGAGAGAAACAAAGACAGAGGGAGACAATAACAGAGAGCTTAAGCAAAACAACAATTCTGCATATACTTGCTTCAGCTCGTAAGCACAGCGCAATTGCGAACGTTGGAGAGCTCTTCGATCGGATGCGTGAAAATGCCGATTGCAGAGCCTCCAACGTTTTAATTTTTGTCCATCAACAGATCGTCGTATAAGCGATGCAACCCGTCGTCGTATAAGCGACAGTGTGGACCGTCGCATAATGTACCGTCGCATAATGGACCGTCGCTTATGGACCGTCGCTTATGCGACGCTAAAAAGCGTCGCTTAAGCGACGCCTTTGACAAGCGTCGTTTAATCGACGTTAGGCAAATACCGTCGCAAATACCGTCGTTTTTTGCATCGTATAATCGACGGTCCGCGCTCGACGGTAATTCCGACGCAAGTTGCAATTTTATAGCGACGAAATTCTGTAGCGTTAACCGTCGCTACACACCCGTATTCCTTGTAGTGTTAGAATCCACCTGCCCAAGAAGGGAGTCCCTTGGAGAGAGCTATATATAGAGGCAATTGGTTGGGAGGGTAGTCATTCATTCATGATCTAGTTCTATCATAATGCTATTCTAGGACACGTGTTAAGTACATATGTTTCACACATAATAGCCTCATGCCAGAAGCTATCTGGAAATAAATATCCTAGTGTAGAAAAATGTCTGTATCACAAAAAGTTGAACAAAACTACATTGTCGAGCTCTCTTAAACCTATGGCATACTTCGAGACACTTGTAAAGTGAAACATGTATATATGTTTGTACCAAAAGGACAAAATTACCTCCACCAGTGCTATGATAGTGCATTCGGAGGCTGGAACGAGCTCAGGTTAAAATTTTGATGCCACACAATAAAGCTGTTTTGAACTCCTAATTGCCCTGAGTATGGTCATGATTTTTTGTGCAATTTCATATGGGAACCACCTATACTTCTCTTTATCAGCAAGTTGTGGGATATCTTATATATGCATGCAACACAAGGCTGGATATATAGTATGCATTTGACACTTCTCTTTATCAGCAAGTTGTGGGATGTCTTATATATGCATGCAACACAAGGCTGGATATAAAGTATGCAGTTTCCCGGTTGAGTTGATTCATGCATAGCCCTGGCACTAAGCATTGGCAAGCGGTGAAACGTGTATTTAGATATCTCAGAGGCACTTTGAGCTTAGGTCTCTTTTATGGAAGAGATATTCAGCCATGTTTGCATGCTTTTATGGATAGTGATTGGGATGGTTGTTATGATACTCGCATGTCCACTAGTGGTAATTGCTTTTTCCTTGGAGACTCATGCATATCTTGGTTGAGTAAGAAGAAACCTACAATGGTGACATCGAGTTGTGAAGCTAAGTACAGGGCAGTTTTCATAGCTATATTGGAGTGTATATGGCTGAGACGCCTATTGATGGATCTTTGCATGGAGATTGATGTTGCTACACATATTCTCACTGATAGTCAGAGTGCATTGGCTGTTGCACGAAACCCACTCTTTCATGCATGGACCAAACATATTGAGGTGCATTATCACTATGTGAGAGAGCGCCTTCATACATGAGATATTGATTTGGTATATGTTCCTACACAAGATGATGTGGCAGACATATTCACCAAAGATCTTCCACGAGAAAAGTTTGAAGCTTTTTGCAAAGCTTTAGGCTTATTACCTTATGGGGGTTGATTTGTCACTCCCTGTATGTGTTCACATAATTCGCTCCAGGGGGGTTTGTTACACTTATGTGTTCCTCGAGTAGCTTTGATGTGAACCTTTTCCCTATACATGGGCACTTTTTACTCTAGTGCTAACTAGAGGTTTTTTCCCCATGTTACCACATACTTTATACTCTCATATGTGGTGGTACTTTGTACTTAGGGATATATTCAGCTCCTACTTCAATTCAGTTCATTGTCAATAGAGAGAAATATTTTAGCTATCGTCTTCTCCGTGTGTCTTGTGTAAGAAAATAACAACACAACGGAATAGTCCTATAGACAGAGTTGAGAGAAAAAACGCAGACAAAGGTAGACGCAGACTGAGAGATAGAGAACTCAAATTCTCAGATTGCCGAGCGTAATGCAGTTACAATGATGGTGTTGTCCACCCGTGCGCTCCCAATGTGGAGCTTAGATGGCGATCTAGACAGACTCTAGATAAAGGGCTTACTAGTGCACAATGCTATGTGAAGCTCAACCTAGGCCATGCTTATATAGCTTTTACAAGGCGGTTCGGTATAGATAAACGTAGTTGGGAGATACAAAATAGTAGGTAAAATATACGATCCGATAATATCTCCACGACCAGAAGTCCTACCATCTCGGCCCTATGGGTCGGGGGGATAGGCCCCCTGGACCCCGCAAAAGGGGGAAAGCTCCCCTCTGCATTTCCCCCATTAAGGTTCTATGGAGAAACCGCGCGATGCCACAGGGCCTTTATTTTCACCTTAAATGGCAACCCAATGGCTTGGAAGTTTATGCCCTACCTAACCTAATGGTTAGGCTCACAAAGATCATCTACAACCATCAACGGTCACACATAGACCTCATCTAACTTGGAAGTTAGGGTTCCACAAATGTCTGAGCTCTCATAATGGCTTCTCCTCATAATGGGGGCCTTACAGCTTAGAGCACCATGGATCATTTGTGGTCACATGAGGGTGGAGTATTGAGCATATCTAACACCCCCCCTCAATGTCCACCCTACGGTGAACTACCTCCTTGGTCCAATCCCAAGCTTTGGAAAGTGTTGAAGAAGTTGCTCTCTCCCAAGAGCCTTGGTGAAGATGTCTGCTCCATTTTCTTGAGTAGGACAATAGCTTATCTCCATGACCCCGTCCTCAATCAACTCACGCACATAGTGATACTGGATTTCTATGTGCTTGATACGTGCATGGAAAACAGGATTTTTGGCGATGGCCATGCAGCTTTGGTTGTCACACTTCAACTCTGTAGCCTCCTGTCCTTGTATTCCTATGTGCCATAGGATCCTCCTCAACCATACTGCTTCACATGCTGCAATGCATGCATCTTTGTACTCAGCTTCAATAGAAGATAATGCTATAGTCGATTGTTTCTTACTAATCCAAACGGCATCATTGCTGCTCCTCCACCTACTCCTGTTGATGAACCACCTTGAATCCCAATCATAGATGATGATGTGTCGCTTGACATCTTCTCTCTTTTGTTGTTCAGACCTCTACAACCTCTGTGTTTCTGCTTCTGCACCACTCAGAGCCTCCTGAGCTCTGATACCATGTAAGAAAATAATGGCACATCGGAATAGACCTGTAGACAGAGTTGAGAGAAAAAACACAGACAAAGATAGATGCAGACTGAGAGATAGAGAACTCAAACTCTCAGATTGTCGAGCGTAATGCAGTTACAATGATGGTGTTGTCCACCCGTGCGCTCCCAATGTGGAGCTTAGATGGCGATCTAGACAGACTCTAGATGAAGGGCTTACTAGTGCGCAATGCTATGTGAAGCTCAACCTAGGTCGTGCTTATATAGATTTTACAAGGCGGTTTGGTATAGATAAACATAGTCAGGAGATACAAAATAGTCAGTAAAATATACGATCTGACAATATCTCCACGACCAGAAGTCCTACCATCTCAGCCCTACGGGACGGGGGGATAGGCCCCCCGGACCCCCCAGAAGGGGGCAAACCCCCCTTTGCACTCCCCCCATTAAGGTTCTATGGGGAAACCATGCGACGCCATAGGGCCTTTATTTTCACCTTAAATGGAAACCCAATGGCTTGGAAGTTTATGCCCTACGTAACCTAACGGTTAGGCTCATAAAGATCATCTACAACCATCAACGATCACACATAGAACTAATCTAACTTGGAAGTTAAGGTTCCACAAATGTCTGGGCTCTCATAGTGGCTTCTCCTCATAATGGGGGCCTTACAACTTAGAGCACCATGGATCATTTGTGGTCACATGAGGGTGGAGTATTGAGCATATCTAACATCTTGCTATGTTTGTGCTCCTTGTGTGTGCTTCTTGTGTGTCTCTCGCACTTCTACACACACCCAACATGAATTGTACATCTGTCATCAACAAATTTCACAACCAAGCCAATCTTGGCTAAAGCTGAAAGTGATAACAGATTCCTCTTGATCCCTGGCACAAATAAAGCATCCGACAATGTAAAAGAACTACCAGCAGTAGTAGTCAGAATGATCTTACCAACTCCCATAATAGGATAAGAGGAGTTGTTGGTGCATGTGACAGTATTCCTTGTAGGGGGAGGCTCGAGTGAAGTGAAGAAACTACACTACGAGGTAATATGTTTGGTCTCCCCACTATCAAAGTACCAAACATCTGAGTCTACTGCAGACATACACTGCTCATGGGAAGATGGGTCATAACTACAAACAGTGGTAAATGCCATTCTTCATTCTGGACAAGATTAGTAGACTCTATTTTGAGTGTAGAGGCCTCTGCAATAACCATTCCAGCCTCTTTCTTCCTTGCCTCTTTAGCAGCCAGTTTTGGATAGCTATTGATGACATGATCATTTCCTTTATAGTATTTGCAAAACAATTTCTACTTTTCTATTTTCTTCTCGTCTCTATTTCCTTCTTTGATTGTGCAAAATTAGCAGAGTTTTGCTTACTAGTAGAAGAGCTTCATTTACCTTTGCCCTTCTGAATAGTCAGGAAAGCTCGATCTGCAACACATATAATGGACCTGTTGTGCCTAGATTGTTTTTCTTACAGAGACTAACTCCTCAAATGTTAAGGCATTTGGATTGCCTTTCATCATCAAATGAAGAGTAGAGGCAAAACTCTAATATAAATCAGGAAGACCATTCAAAACAATGTGCATAAGTGATGTGTCAGGCAAGACTTCATCAGCAGAAATCAATTGTTCTTTCAAATCTTTGATCTTTGTCAGAAAATTGTCCATGGAATCACCTTCATTCATGTGCTCACTCTCCAACTATTTTCGGAGGTAAGCAATACGAGCCTCATTCCTTCCCTAGTATAAAGTGGTACATGTATCCCAAGCATCCTTAGTTATTCTCCATGAGCGAATGTAATGAATAATGGCACGTTTGATAGACAAGGCTATCAATGCATGTGCCTGAGCATCTTTGCCATCCCAAAGAATTTGCTCTATAGCAGGTGCAGCAGGAATTGCAACACAAACATGAACATGAAGAATATCGTCATCTTCAATATCGTCTGCATCACCTTCACCAACTATGTTTACAGGTGTAATAGGACATCTTTCAACACCCTTCACAATATTCCATAGTCCTTTTGCAACCAATATATGACACATAATATAAGCCCAAAATGGGTAATTGGTACCGTCCAACTTATCCTCAACAACCAACGTATGGAATACATCACTGCTTTCAGCCATGGCCACTGTCTAAAATACCTTGATGCAAAAAAATGATTGTATCTCAAAAAGTTGAATAGAACTACCTTATTGAGTTCTACTAAACTAGTAGCAAACTTGGATATGCTTATACTGGCAAACCAAAACTTGTATATATCTTTGGCATAAAAAGATAAAATTGCCTACACAAGCACTACAATAGTGCGCTCGGAGGCTGAAACGAGCCCAGATCATGATTTAAGCACGACATAGCAAAGCCGTTTTCATCTCCTAATCACCCTAAGTATGCTCACCAAATTTTGTGCAATTCTGAGACAATGACCAAAGAGGTGTTGACGACATCGTAGATGAAGCGGCGACCTACTCTCATACCAATTGTTGGAGATTGAGGTCTGCGAAAGCACACAAACAACACAAGGAAGAAGAAGAAGCTTGGAACACAACACACAATATTGAATGTATTACCACTAGAATGTACAAAGATAAGTAACCCATTAGGGCAGTAGGCATATATACAAGCCAAGGGAAAAAAACCTCTTAAAGAGGGAAAACTGTGCCCCAGTGGTCCTAGCGTGCTCACACACATCACTACCTAAATATATCAACAAAACTTTGATAAGAATCAAGTAGTCTATTGAGAATAGTTTGTGCCTTTAATTGTTTATAAGCAAAATTTCATCTTCAAAAATTCTTTGTTCTTTCAAATATTTTATCTTTGTAATAAAATTTTGCATAAAGTGGCCTTCATTGGTATGCTCACTCTTCCGACTATATTTAAATCTAAACAATAGGAGGCTCATTTTTTGCTTGATACAATGTGGCAATTCTAGTTCAAGCATCCTTGGTTATTTTGCATGGATGAATATGAAATATGATGGCATGTGTGATATACAAAGAAATCAAGGCATGTGCATGTGCATCTCTACCATCCCATCAAGGTTTCTCTATGGTGGTTGAGACTGTTGGTAGTGTTCATGGCACAATCCCACTTGACATGATCCTCTGTCTACATATCCTCTTTGTAACAAGAAGGCTCACCAGCATCTGTTAGCATAACAAAATCCAAACCTGGAACATATCTATCAGGTGGATGTGAGACACGTGTAGAGCGTCTCAATAGTTGTTGAACAGGAACATTTGTAGAGTAATCTAATCAAACTTTCTCTTGGACATCCCTATGTGCAACATTTTTATGCATGATGACTGGAGGATTAGTATCCTCAAACATCACTCTTCTCACTTCAACCTCCTTAATGGGTTATTTATGTTGACGACATGATTGCTCCTACTTCATCTACATTTGTATCCGCATGAGTGCATCTCCATTTTGTATCTAGGAGGCACTCCATTTTTAGTCTATTTCCATTTTATATTGTATTTCCTTTGTATTTGGGTACCTTGCCATGTGCTTCTACCAGTTGTATTCATTCTCCTTTCAGGAGACTTATCCCACATATGATGTACTTTTGAGAGCCCCTCCCAAATCTATATAAGGAGGGCCTTTCCCCTCATTTGTACTTGGTTAGAAGCTTGAGGAGCCTACTCCATGCTCTTGGCAAGCTCATTTCTAATCCATATGAGTTTACCCATTTCATGGTCTACTCATTTTGTGTCTCACACATTCTTTGTTTTGTGAGAGTATTTTACTTTTCATTTCGCTTCCGCATGCGTACTCTCTACATGGTATCAGAGCGCTAGGTGGAGGTCTTGGTGGTGCGTTTGGTGGTCATTTTGGTGGTGGTGGTGCTTCATTTTGGTGGCGTGCTTTCTCCTCATTGAGAGAGACCTTTTGCCATCAGTTTTTGGGATTCACTTTGCCCATTTGCCCACCCTCCCACCCACTTTCCTTCATCATTTTGTATGCTCGTTACCCCCATTTTCCCACCCTCCCACCCTTATTCTATCATTTTTGCGCTCCATTTCAACGAATTATCGTGCTTATAGGCACTCTTTCACATTCATATTGGTGGTCGTTTTGAAGAAGATGATGGTTCATCTCAAGTTGTTGGCAGTGCTTCTAAACACTCTTTAGCATATACATTTTCTTTGTCATAGAAGCACTCTTTAGCATATACATTTTCTTTGTCAGTAATGGATCTCCTGTTATATAGTGCTCATATACAATCTGGGGGCATTGTTTGAATCAATCTAGATTTCATATATGCATGTTCGATAGTTTGTTTGATATTGTGCTTACTACTGTAGCTCAGAACTCTCCATGAGAAATAGCAGACTCGGGTCAGCTTGAAGCTTAGGACCCTCTCCATCCGAATCCTTTAGCCCGCATTCATTGTTCTACAACTCTGCGCATGTGAACAGAGGGCATTATCTGAAGTGGGCTCCGAGGCACGATGTGAACTTGATGTGGCGTGTGTAGGGGCACAGAGAATCAAGTTAGGACTCCTTCGAGAAGGGAACGAGCTCAAAAAATCACGGGAAGAAAAGCCCAATAAGCAAGAGACAGAGCAGTCGAGGGAGAATCTGTTGATGCCATGAAGCAAGCGCGGCTGTAGCCATAGCCCTGACGAGTGCACACACACACACACAGAGATTGATTGAGCTCTATCATCTGCCATCTGTGTATAACAGACCGTATAACAGAGAGAGACAGCGAAAGAGAGAGAGAGAGAGAGAAAGAGAGAGAGAGAGAGAGTGATCCGTCGATGGGCCAATCAGATTCTCTCCTGTACAATTCCTTGTAATGCAGCCATGGAAGCCTTCATCTTCATGGTACATAACTCATGCCTGATCTTCCACCGCATCCATTGCAGATAAGGAACCGTCTAATTCAGATTCTCTCTTGTCTCTCGACGTAGATACTCTTCCTTCCTTACAGTAAGCAGATTCCATATCCGTATGCAGAAACCCTGTTGCATCTGACTAAGGGTGTAGCGTTACTCGTCAAGTCGTGCGTACATTCGACACAACAAGAAGAGTAGGATAGCATATGTAGGAGAAGAAGCCGTTGATCTGGATGGAGAGGAAGAAGCTGGCCCTTGAAGAAGAGCTCATCTGCAGGGGCTGATTCTGCGGAGCTCGCCAAATCGGAAGAAAAATCGAATTTCGGGGAACCTTTGGATATCTGCTGCAGCGACATCCTACTGTTGAGGATTATTTGAACGTCTGGAGAAGCTATAGATGTCGCACTCAAGCGCTCCGTGCCCTAGGAGATTGAGCAGCTAGCATTTGATGCATTCGCATCTTTTCGCGGAGAGAGAGAGAGAGTGAGACCTGCAACCTATTCGTAGCGAGAGAGAGATATAAACTTCTTCTCTGTTCTGTTGGTAACTTGCAGCAGCTGTAGGGTCATCTTCCTGACATTGACACAGAAGTATTTGACTCCTGAGAGAGAGAGCGCAGCAAAATTCGGCTGAGGATTCTTCTGGAGAGTGAACGTCGCCAAGTTCTATGAACTCTGAGTGAAGCACGCCGCCCAGAGTTAGGGGTCTACGTGGACTAATGTCACTCATATATAGCTTATCTATTTCAGAGATAGCTCGTCTGCTGGCGAAGATTTCCGACAACAAGGCTTAACTGCAGCTTAACTATTGAGAATACGTGGCAAGTGTTGCAGCGCTCAATTTGCATAGTTCCAGATATTTCATTAAAGTGGACTGACATACAGTGCCTATAGTTTCGTTAAGTCTAAATGTTCATTGTACATGGATGAGAATCAAGATTTCAGATCAACGAGGACCGATTAAGTCACCGAAGGTTATTTTGTGCTAATTGAAGTGCTAACTTAAGATCTCCTCGATGCCCATTACGTGCATCAAATTTAGCACTTTGTGTGCCATCTTTCGGAAACCACAAATTGAAACACATCTTTGTAGTGGACTAGGAAACATATTATCTTTATATTGATTCAAGGGCACTTAAATGTATAATTTCACTTTATTGTAAAACATCACTTGTATTTCCCAAGGGTAGTTCTACACCCCAGGCGGCATTCCTTATTGTACTCACCTAAAGGTTTTTACTCTCTCTCGAAGGCCATCCTATTCGGCACTCAGTGCCCCCTCCCCTTTTGTAACTCCAATATAAGAAGCAGGTGTTTTGTGTGTGCATACTTGTGGGTTGGAGGCTACTCTAAGCCCACCCACAAGATCTCTCCAAGTATCTAAGCCTACTCTAAGGCTCAGTTGGTGTGCAACGGGCTAATCTAAGCCCTCTCCTCTCGCGTCGACTTCTCTTGGTGTTGTATAAGTGCAGGGCTACTCTAAGCCCCCTCCCCCCTCCCCCAAGAATTTTAAGTGTGGTGTCCAATTGATCATTTCAAGCTTTGCAATTATTTTGAAGTGGCATTTTTGGCAAGTATCTTTGATAGTGTTTCTAAACACTTTATCCTCAAAGCTTTGTAATGACCAAAAGTGAAGGTAGCTCATCATCTATGGCTAACTTCTTACCCTCTTTCACCCCTATTTTTATGCCTAAGGATTAACGCCTCAATGGACAAAATTACAATCTATGGAAAGATGTCATGCGCGTCTATCTCTACACGAATCTCGTCCATGAGGTAGTAGACGGGTCAGACCCCGAACCCAATAGGGATACCAACTTAGACAATTGGCATGTGTGGAATGTCAAGGACAAAAGAGCTTTAGGTCAGCTGTTACTTGCCTGCAACGAACTGACGAAAGGTCATATCACGGCCTGTAAGACGTCCAAAGACGCTTGGGATACGTTAGTAGCTTTGTATGAAGACAAAAATCCTTCGAAGATATATGCATTAAAGGCCGAGTTTCATAATTTGACCATTCGGCCACATGACACAATTATCAAGGTCATAGCCCAATTTGAGGACTACCAGCGTAAATTAGCATTTTGTGGTAGGCAGATCTCTAGTAAAGACATGGCCATTGGGCTTCTTAACAAGTTACCTAAGTCATACGAGACATTTGTCACAACTTTGTATAATCACGGCCAAGTCTTATCTTGGGAAGAGGTTCGTCGACTATTGCTCCTTCATGACTCGCGAGCCAAATTGACTTCATCACAAGAGTCAGCCATGAAGGCCAAAGGCCCATTCAATAAGGGCAAAACCACAAGTCATCACACTAGAAATGGATCGAAGCAAGGATCGCATAATTCCTCGAAGAAGTTCACCTGTAATTTCTGTGGAAAATCAGGACACTTAGAAAAGTTTTGCTATAAAAAGAAACAATCATCGAAGGCTTCTATGTCTAGGCAAACATCCAAAGGATCCCAACATAGATCCCACTGCTCGAGTAAGGAACTCTTCATCTCCACAGAAGCCAATGCCCTAGTTACTTTTAGCTCCCCGCATGAGTGGATCTTTGATAGTGGAGCTACCTCCCATATGTGCAAAGACAAGGACTCCTTTCAAGAACTCGAAGAACACATGGGAGAAGTCTATCTTGGTAACAACAAAAGTTCACCCATCGAAGGAAAAGAGAAAGTTCAAATTACCAACCATCAAGGGGAATGCAAATCTTTATCCAATGTTCTTTTTGTTCCACATTTATGTATGAATCTACTTTCCGTCAAGGCCATTATAGATCAGGACAAACAAGTATGGTTGGATAACACCTCAGTTAAGGTAGTTGATCTCCATACAAAGGATATCATTGCTCAAGGTATTGAAGAAAAGGGCCTCTATAAACTCTCTTGCTTTGTATCCAAAGAATCAACCTCAAGTTTGTGGCACCAGAGATTTGGCCACACTTCTTACTTATCAAAAATCTCTTCTTCCCAACTTGTGAAGGGATTGCCAAAGATAGGGCAACTTACTGATGTCTGCCAAGCTTGCACCCAAGGCAAGCAACATAGGGCCCTAGTTCCCAAGGAAGCTTCAACACGAGCGAGGAACCCACTAGCTCTCATCCACATGGACTTATGTGGACCCATGAACACCCCATCCCTGAGTGGATCCCTCTACTTATTATCTTCTAGTAGATGACCACTCTCGGTATATTTGGGTGTACCTTTTGAAGTCAAAGGCAGACACATTCTCTAAGTTTCAAACTTGGATCAAGGAAGTTGAGAATGAAGCTTCAACTAAAGTTAAAACCATCAGAACAGATGGAGATGGTGAATTTATCAATCATGACTTTGATAACTTTCTCAACCAGAAAGGGATCAAAAGACAAGTCACTCAGCCTCATACTCTATCCCATAATGGAGCAGCTGAAAGGAAGATACGCGGTGTGATGGAAATGGCATGAACAATGCTTCATCACAAGGATCTACCCTACAAGTTCTGGGCAGAAGCCGTACATACTGCCATTCACATTCTTAATCGAGGATTTATAAGTGCATTACACAACAAAACACCCTTTGAAGCATACTATGGAAGAAAACCAAATGTGAATTACTTTCGAGTCTTTGGCAGTGAAGCTTTTGTCCATGTACCAAAAGAAGATAGAAACAAGTTACACTCAAAGTCCAAGAATCACATATTCATAGGCGATAGTGATCAATCATAGGCGACATCTATATGATATGGAAAACCATCACCATTTCGAAGGCTGTGATCTTCAATGAAGCTTCCTCATACTCAAGAAAAGATTCAAGTACAAGTCTTAGTCCACCTATCTACACTTCAGAGGGGGACTCAGTATTTCCAAACTCCAACTCAGAAGCAAGTACTTCAAGTCATCCAAGAAGATCTCAAAGACTTATTGACAAGAGACAGCGAGAACAAAGCCATTATGTCAATTACGGCTTAATGCCTCAGATTCAACAAATCCCAGAACCATCTAATTACAAAGAAGCTCAAGGACAACCAAAGTGGGAAGAAACTATGCAATTAGAAATGGATGCAATCGAGAAGAACAAAACTTGGACTCTTGTACCTAAGCCCACAAATCATCAAGTCATAGGAGTTAAGTGGCTTTATAAAGTTAAGTACAAGTCAGATGGCACGTTAGACAAGTGCAAAGCAAGGTTGGTAGCTAAGGGATACAAGCAACAACATGGCATTGACTATGAAGAAACCTTTGATCCCACTGGAAGATTCAAAACCATAAGAATCATCTTAGCACTAAGTGCTCACTTTAAGTGGCCCATTTACCAGCTAGACGTCAAAAGTGCATTCCTCAATGGAGATCTTCAAGAAGAAGTATATGTTGAACAACCTGAAGGCTTTAGGATCAATGGCAAAGATGATCAAGTCTACAAGCTTCACAAGGCACTTTATGGACTCAAGCAAGCTCCCAGGGTCTAGTATGAAAAGATTCACAAGTTCTTTGAAGACAAGGGATTTCACAGAAGCAATGCTGATGCTAATCTCTACATCTATCGAAAGGAGTCTTTAGTAGCCATCATCATTCTCTATGTAGATGACTTGATCTTGACAGGCTCAGACGAAGAACACATCCAGTTGATCATCACACAGCTTCATCTTGAGTACTCTATGACAGATCTTGGCTTACTACACTACTTCTTGGGTATGGAAGTTTGGCAAACAAAAGAAGGTATATTCCTATCACAGAAGAAGTACTGCTCAGATCTACTTTCCAAATATAACATGGAGTAGTGTCGCTCACTTTCTACACCACTTGATCCAAACATCAAGCTTACACTGGAGGACTCATCATCACTTGTGGATGTGCATACCTATCGACAGCTTGTTGGCTCATTACTCTATCTTGCCAACACTAGATTAGATATTGCTTATGCAGTTGGTATACTCAGTCAGTTTGCACATCAATCTCGTCAGACTCATTGGGATGCTGCTCAGAGACTACTTCGCTACCTTGCCCTCACCCGACATCATGGTCTTTGGTATAGAGGGGGCATCGAACTCGCTGAATATTCAGATTCAGATTGAGCTGGTGATCCTGATTCTCGACGGTCTACTTCTGGGTATATATTCTTGCTTGGCTCAGGACCTATTTCTTGGGCAAGAAAGAAGCAGCCTATAATTGCACTATCATCTACCGAGGCCGAGTACCGAGCATCCAACTTTGCAGCATGTGAGGCCATCTGGCTTCGACGTTTATTATCTGACATTGGTGTTTTGCAGGATACTCCGACATGTCTTCACACGGACAGCCAGCCAGCCTTGGCCATCGCCAAGAATCTAGTATTCCATGCTCGGACGAAGCACATTGAGATCCAGTACCACTTCATCTGCGAGAAGCTCATATCTCAGGAGATTACTCTGGAGCAGTGTACCTCTCAGGAGAACTTGGCGGACATGTTCACAAAGGTTCTACCTCCAATACTGCTTCAGTGCTTGGTGGACCTCTGCAGGATTCAGCCGCTCCAAAATGGAGCTGCATAGGGGGTGTTGACGACATGATTGCTCCTACTTCATCTACATTTATATCCGCATGAGTGCATCTCCATTTTGTATCTAGGAGGCACTTCATTTCCAGTCTATTTCCATTTTATATTGTATTCCCTTTGTATTTGGGTACCTCGCCATGTGCTTCTACCAGTTGTATTCATTCTCCTTTCAGGAGACTTATCCCACACATGATGTACTTTTGAGAGCCCCTCCCAAATCTATATAAGGAGGGCCTCTCCCCTCATTTGTACTTGGTTAGAAGCTTGAGGAGCCTACTCCATGCTCTTGGCAAGCTCATTTCTAATCCACATGAGTTTACCTATTTCATGGTCTACTCATTTTGTGTCTCACACATTCTTTGTTTTGTGAGAGTACTTTACTTTTCATTTCGCTTCCGCATGCGTACTCTCTACAATTTATGCATCTTAGACTCATTGAAAATGACATCATTACTTTTGATTACGGACCGTGTTTCAGGATCTCATAAGCAATATCCAAATTGACCTTCTCGACCATATCCAAGAAAAATGCATTTCTTTGACTTATGGTCGAGCTTTTGTCTAAGGTTCTTGGGTATATGAACATATGTTTCACACCCAAAAACTCAAAGATGATCATAATATGGTGGTTTCCCTATCCATAAATCTTGTTCCACTTTCAAACATTTGGCAGTACTAGGTGAAAGGTTAATCACATGAACTCCAGTTAATACTGCTTCCACTCAAAGCCCTTGTGAAAGTTTTGCATGATGTAGCATAGAAATTACTCTATCTTGAATAGTTCTATTCATCCTTTTAGCTACACCATTTTGTATTGGGTTATAAGGAGCTATAAACTCTCTACAAATTCCTCTAGATTGTCAGAAAAGGCTGAATTCATGTGAGGTATACTCACCCCCATTATCTGAATGTAAAACATTAAGCTTAGTTTCTTTTTCATTCTCAATTGAAGCAAGTCATTTTCTGAAAATAGGGAATATCTCATCCTTCATTTTAATAGGATATACCTAGACTTTTCTAGTAGCATCATCTTTGAAAGTGATAAAGTAAAGAGAGCCACCTAATGGCCTTGTGGGCATAGGAACACACACATCTGTACGAACAAGATCTAAAGGCTGAATTGAAGAGTCAATGTGCATCTTGTGCACACTGTTAGTTTGCTTTCCATATTGACAATGCTCACAAAATGAAAAATCGAAGAAAGATAACACAGGTAAGTAGCCAGAACGAGAAAGATTATCGAGCTAAGTAGCCAGAACAAGAAAGATTCTCCATTCCACTACAAGATATATGGCCCAAATAGCCATGCCAAATACAAGCCATTGGATGTTTAGTAACACCCAACAAGTGTTCTTTCTATGATACAAATAAAGGATAAAGTGAGCCACCTGTGCTTCATTTTGCAATAACCATATTGCCCTTTGATGTGAAAGGATTGAGCACAGAAGACCACCTTGTAACCAAGGTCATCAAGTTGACCAACTGACATCAAACTGCATGATAACTGAGGTACAGGGTGTACATTATGCATATTAAATTTTGAACCATCAATGAACTGTACAACCACATCTGCAATCCCGACAACATCACACTGATAAGAATCACCAAGTCTCATAGTACCAACAAACTTTATTGCATAAGTAGAGAACCACTCTTTATGTGGTGTCACATGGAAAGAAGCACTAGAATCTAGCAATCATGTGTGGGAAAGAGAATCAGCCATAAGAGCCTTAGTAGGCACAATATTGCCAAGCGTCAACACTTTAGCATCATAAAAAATAACACTAATTTCTTCAATCTTCACAGTCGAAGTAGATGGTATAGGTAGCTATTTAACATGCCCATCAACATTTTGCCCTTTACCTTTAGCATTCTTTAATGCATAGTAGTCTTCCTTCATTTGTCCTTTCTTATGACAATAATGGCATTCGATATCCCTCTTCCTTGATTTACTTCTAGTCTTATTTTGTTGACCATTCTTTTCCTTGTTCTTGCTCCTACCACATTGTCGATTCTTTCCTTGGTCAGAATCATGAACATTATATGCATCTCCACTCTGAGTGCCAACCATAGATTTTCTACAAATCACCTCACTCAAGAGTGCTCCACATATTTCATCATAGACTAGTTTACGACCAGGTGCACTATTGCTAATGGAAATGCAAAATGTATCCCATGAAGATGGCAAGGTGCATAACAACAAGACTGTTTTCATTTCATTATCCATGTCCATTTTTTGAGCATGTAATTGAGAGAATATAGCATCAAACTCATTCAGATGAGTAGCAACACTATCTGTGTCCTTCATGCGAAGGTCATATAACTTTCTCATGAGATACACTTTATTTGATGTTGTTTCTTTTTCATATGTATTGCATAACTTCTTCCAAATTTGCTCTGCACTTTCACAGTCCAATACTATAAAGTAAACATTCTCTACTAGGTGCAATCGAATGGTAGACTTAACTATTTCATCCAACTCATCCCAATCATCCTCATCCATGTTAGAAGGATTCTTTGAGATTCCATTTACTGGCTTCCATTGCCTCCTCTGAATCAAAACATCTTTAATCTGATTCTTCCATAGAGCAAAGTTTGTGCCATCAAATTTTTGGATCTAAAACGGTCTTTGCCTTGCAAGTTATAGCTCCTTCTAGGAACACCGACACTAGAGTCTGATCCACCAGATGTGTCTGAGATCTCTCATGCCATGATGATCGGGAATTGACTAGAATGATAATGGAGCTAGAAGAGTCCAAACACCACTAAGGCTCAAAAAAGGATGACCAAGTGTCAAATTTTGGGAAAAATTAATAGAATCTCCCTAGAGAAATGGATTAACGAACAATAATGTCCAACCAAAAGGATTTTGTGAGTATATATGTGCTCACACCAATAAGTGTATCAAGGAGTAAATCGACCACTTTATAGTTGACAAAACAAAAAAATAGAGAAAATTTTGCTAGAGTTTCCTTTGCAAAATGAGCATATCACCAGTGTGAAATGCTCATAAAACTGCAAGTACTGAGATGTAAACCTACGTAGGCAATCATTGATTCCATTGCATATAATCAGCTAATTGAAAGAAGCCAACTTGACTTATCAAGCACCTCTGAATAACTAGCATACATCTCCAATCATGAAGCTGGGTAAGTCTTCCACCTGCATCACCAAAGAGACCTCGAGATCTGGGTGTCTCCTAGTTAACAAAACCTCACCACGACATAAGCGATATCCACAAAAGTGTGCATAGTGTGTATGAGCTCAATTTATGTAGTAAGATGGCACTTAAAGGCTGAATTTACAGCCCAAATACTAGTCAACAACAACTGCAAGTGTCTGTCAACTCTATACTTTTAGCTTGAAAACTTGCATAAACTTGTGGTGGCTGCTCCCACCACAACTAAAACCTTTTAAGAGACTTGTAAATTTACTAGTGTCGCTGAACAACACAGACCCAAAGGTGAATATTTGTTGTTGACGAAGTGCAAAGAGCACTCTTGTTGATGTTCTTGAACATGTGTAAAGAGAACTACGTGCAAAAGTTCTCCAAAATGGCTCCAAGAATCACCCAAAAAATGCTTCCAAATAGGCTTTGAAAGCAAAGAATGAAGCTTTGAGGGACCAAAACATGTTGAAGGTAATGTTACCCTTAGACTTTCTCCTATTTCATACACCACAAGATTGTAGCTTAGTGGCAAGAGAGCTTATCGATTAAGCGAGCTCCAGGGGCAACAAATTGGGATGGGTGACCTCCTAGGAAGTGTTGGAACCTCTGTCTTCCTTGATTGTTGAGATCCTCCCTCGCATGCAACTGCCAACCGTGGCTTTGGTGACTCGGATGACAAGGTATGTCAAGGTCTATGCCTTGGTTGCCACCTTAGTCGGAAGCCTTGGAGAGAGCCTTGGATGGGTGGGTCGGTGCTTGCTTTGCTTGCACAAAAGGAACAAAGCTTTTGCATTGAAATACTCTGATACTAGTGAAGTATTTTGATGATGATGCACCATGCCAAACTCTCATTGAGAGCTCCACGATGATACCCCCATAGTAGAAAAATTGATTTCTCAAGCACTACACATAGTAGTCCACACAAAGGCTACATAATAAGTAGAAAAACATAGTACACAGGGAGCATAAAGATAGATTTCATAGGTGTTACAAATGCGGTCAAACTTCCAGTCTATGGCTGACCAAGCTACTATATGTTTTATTTCGGAACATACAAAAAAGTGTCCATCGACCATTTGGCCTTTCACATGGACACTAACGGTAATAGGTGTGATATCAAATTTCCCATAATTATAAATGTGTTAATATGTGATTTGTTCTTGCATCTAGTTTTATGTCTAACACATACAAATTTTCATGGCATGTGAAGAGGAAGTAGAGAGAGAAGACAAACTCTTCCACTCACACAAACTCGAAAAAAAAGAGGGAACACACAAGAATATGGTCAAGAACCAAAGCTTCTTTCTCTTCTACTATAGACAAGAATGGGCTTAAAAATTAATCATAACAATATCTTCCAATATATAAGGAAAATTAAATAAGAGAAAACAAAAGCATATACTTAAAGAAATAAAATAACACCATAAAGTATCATATGTTGATTTGCATATCTCAAAACTCCTCCTTTATATCAATAACACCTCCCAAACTCCTAGCATGATCCAAAGATTTTGTCATCTCTTCCAAGTACTTTGGTAAATATCAACAACTTCTTAATTTTTCTACATATAAACAAGATCAATAGCCCCTAACATGATCTTCCAATTGCACCTCAAAAGTCAACTTCTATACTAGAAAGAACAATAAGGGGTTGCTTATTATTGGCCTATATGATCATAGCACCTTCTGATGTGAACATGAACTCTCTCCTAGATCTTCTATTGGAAAATCCACCAACCTAATTTGCATCAACATATCCATATAACTATATACTCATAATAAAAGCTCCAAATTAGCCCTTAAATGTAAGATTGTATATCTTAATGCATCCAAATATGACTTTCTTGGGAGCTCTAGAAATTGACTCTCAAGTCCCATAGTGTCGCTAGCCTTTGGTGGTTTTCTTATGAGAAATATTAGACTTCCCATAATCTTCTAGTAGATGAACATTTCACAAAACTTCACTTGTAGTAGCATTCAATTTCAGATTTTCAATTGATAACATTGAGGTAGGCTTGCAATTGCAACGATACACCTTTATCCATATGTACGACCTTTGTACCCAAAAAGTAATGAAGCACCGCTAAATCTTTTATATGAAACTCTTACAAGAGAAGATCCTTCATACAATACGTGTCATAATTTTTCTTTTTGCAAAGTGAGCTTTAAATTACAAGAAGATTAAAGAGAGTTACAAAGAATCTTGATACCCTTTTCATCCCCTTCATGGAGGAACCACTTGTTTTTAGCTTCTTGTTTTCTAAAATGAACTCTCTATGGTGCCTAAAAGGGGGAGACTTCTTACAATCACATATTCTTCTACCCAAAAAACTAAGGGATTTCTCAAATAGACCACTCTTTGGATCTTTTACCCAAGTTGATCATGCATCTTTCTTTCCATATTGTCCAAAGTGATTTGCCCCTAATGGTGTCCCAAAGAGAAGAAGAACACCTAATTGCTTCGTGCATAAGAGCTTGCACATAATTAACTTGATTTGGAAATAAAACAAGCTTGTTGAGGCATTGCCAAGTCAAAAAGCTCCTAGGAAAAGAGAAGAAAAGGTGTCCAAAGTCTTCTATACCACTAGTCCAATGCTTGCACCAAGGAGGAGCACCACAAATTTAACTTGCTTTGATATTGATCCATAGCCCCTAATGCAGAATTCACCACATTAACACCTATTTCTTATTTTTTAAGAAATTACCATGAGTCCTTGAACTTGAATTCCCATATGATCCATGTCCAATTAACACATTGCTTCTTGCTAAGAGAGTGATGAAAGTTGAGGTTTTTGTTGATTCTAGGGATATCCTCCACCTTGTTGCAACACATCCATATTATACCCTCTAAATGGGGGGTTCCTATCTGAGCATGAGGCCGAACAAAGAGACATCCCAATTACTGATTTTATGTCTTAACAAATCCAAATCCTCATAGTCAGTCATGTGACTTGGATCAATGTCTACAAACCTGATCCAATCACTTATATCATGGTACCATAGGTGTTTTCACATACAAAAACCTTTGCTCTAGATCCTCTTAGATATTTGGAGGTTCTCAAGGTCCACTCTCAAGATACCCATGAGAAGGAAACAAATAGAGTCATTCTACCTAATTTGAGAAGCCCACTTTTGGCCACTAGTAATGGTGTAGAAAGGTTCCATCTAGCTCCAACCTTTGCGCAAGGAGCACACAAGATTGGAGCCCTAGACAATAGATGGAAATGGGGCAAACAAGAAAGTGATTAAGCTGAGCCCTTTACACATGGGAATCTCGGTAAGGGAAAGATTGCCACTCTTTCTAAAAACTAGTTTCGACTAAGAAGAATTACAATTACTCCAAGCATTGATCATCCACTTGGCCACCATTTTTGTTGGCCATGGTTTCCACATCCAAAATTCTTAGTCCAGCTGTCTCCTTTGGGCTACAACATATTTTCCATTTAATCTTTAGGACTCCTCTTCGGTTGGGATCCCCCGTCCAAAGGAAGTTTTGATAGACCCTTTCTAACTTCAGCATTTGCTTGTTGCTCAATCTCTAACATGCCAACAAGTTGACGATGGAAGAGATAAGGAACAAATTGATCACCATCGTGTGCCCAATCACATTAAGCTGCATACCCTTCCAGTAGCATTACTTGTTTTCCATATTTGTAAGAACCCAATCCCACCATGGATCCATTGAATTACCAAATCCAATGGAGATGCCAAGAAAATGCCCACTAGGAAGCTCCTGACATCCTTGATTATGAAAAAATTCCAAGGAGGGACCATGGAGGGAACTTTATAGTGTTTTCAAGTGGCTAATTCTCGATCCAAATGCCTCATATAAAATACCAAGTCAATTCTAGAAAAGAGAGACACACTTGAAGTCATTATGCTGAAATACATTAGTGAAGAGTCTAAGAACCATATCATCTTGGCAATAGGGAAGTGAGAGACCTTGAATATTCCCCAAACAAACTTGATTGTGAATGACAGAGTTGAGCCCATCAACATCGATAACAAATAACAAGGGGCCAATATGCAACATTTCCTGATGAAACACTTAAGAAAAAAGCCAAGGAGAGGTTTTCGCTAATGTTAATTCATGTAGAAGCATTCCATATGAATCTAGGACTATTTCGATATACTTGGTGCCACAATCAAGGTCCTTAAGGGATTGTAGGATAAATTCCAACTCCAATTTGTCATACACTTTGTTAAAGTCTATCTTGAGTAAGAAAATGTGTTGGGACAACTCCTTTGCATAATCCATTCCCTCCCAAATGTCATTGATTGCTTCAAGAGTGGACCTTCCATTAATGAACCCAATTTGATCTTCACTAATCCATGAATGAAGATGGCCCCTGATGCAATTGGCAAGCACATTGGCAAAGACTTTGTAACCAATTTGGAGCATGATGATTGATTGCCAATGTTCAATTTTGTTCTTGCTATCTTTCTTGTGGATGAGCTTGATTAATCCATTCAAACAGTTTGGAAGCACCCCAAAATTGTCTCGTTTGTGACAAAACATGTACTTCATGAACATAAATGAAAAAAAAAATCAATTTTATATTCAATCTTCCTTACATACAATGACCGATATAAATCACACATACCAAATCTCGAAAAGCTAAAAGTTTGCAATTCTTGCATTCCATGCCAAAGGGAATTGTTTAGGTCCATATAATGTTTTCTTTAGTTGGCTTCATAACCATGTGGTTAAGTATGATTCTTCCTGTAACATGCTAGGTAGGAAGGCATCTTTTATAGACATTCGATGCAATATCCATTCTTTTCATGCAACCAATGTTATAACTCCTTTGATCATATCCATCTTAGTTACAGTTTCAATTGCCCATTCATCCTTGATTCCATATGTCTGCACATATCCATTTTTCATCACTATTCCGTTTTACTTTCTTATGCTACCATAGGAGCTTCATCAAAATCCAAACGAGAAAAAATGTTTGCCACTACATGAGAGGAACTAGGGTGATGAATCATTTCATAATCGAGTTCCTAAAGTAATAAGACCAAGGAACTAGGGTGATGAATCATTTCATAATCGAGTTCCTAAAGTAATAAGACCCATTGAGCAAATTTGCCCTCCAAATTTTTGTTGGCACATGAGGTAAGTAAGGGCAGAATGATCCACATGAAAAGTGAATCTCATGCCTAAGAGCTAATGATAAAATTACCTGTTAGAATGGATGAGGCCTAAGCATTCACAATCTATAACTGAATAATTACACTAAGTCGGGTCCAAGAATAGGCTGGGAGATACCAGTTTTTGTATACTTGCATGAGGACACTACCAATAGCAATATTGGAGGCATCCACAAAAACATGGAAGGGTAACTCCCACTTAGGTGCTTGCACGATCGATGCTTGAGCTAAACGAGTTTTAAGATGTGTAAGCTAGCCTAACCGTCGTCCATCCATTGGAAGTTTCATGGAGCCACAATGGTTAATCGTGTAAGTGGAATGATGAGGTGTGTGAGCTAGCATAGATGTCAGCTATGCCATCGAATATGTCCCAAGAAACAGAGGACTTCATGTGGTGATTTTGGTGGTGAAGCATCGAGAAAGGCTTGAACCTTATCAGGATCAACTTGAATGTGTTATTAGGAAATGATATGATCAAGCAATTTTTTTGTAGGAAATTACAAAAATGGACTTAGTTGCGTTGAGGCATGAGCTATATTCACGACATTTTAGGAAATAAAGTCAGAGATGGTGCACTTGCTCCATTTTATCACTTGAAACCAAAAACATCAAGGAATACTCACATAAAACTAGTAAGATATGGGGGAAAAATGTCATGCATGCATCTCTAGAAGGGTGGTAGCACATTACATAGTCCAAAGCACATGATAGTGCATGCATAAATGCCCCGTAAGGAACATTGTCTTGGGAATATGTTTCTTGGCCATCCTAGCTTGGTTATAGCTGCTATAGCCATCTAAAAACGAGTGGATTTCTCTCCTAGCAACTTCATCAAGAATATTATCTAGAAATGACAAAGGGAACTGATTAGGGATGGTTGCAACATTCAATTTCTGGTAGTCAACACAAATGTGTAACTATTTGTTTTTCTTGGGGACTATCATGATTGGCAAAATCCATTCTGCATGTTCAATTGGTATGATAAAACCAACCCATAATAAATGATCAACCTCTTCTTTAACTTGTTTCTCATAATTAGGATTCATATGATACATTCATAGCTAGGTTGTTCGGCTAGCCAAGTTTTAATAAACCACGATGTTGATAGATCTTTCGGTCCAAACCCTTCATATCCTTGTAATCTTAGGAAAAAGCACATTGAACTTAGTCAACGGTTCCAGTACTTCCTATCACAATTGCCAGCCAAAACTATCATCTACCCCCCAAAACTTCTTATACCAAACTTCTAGTGGATTATCATTGAGCGATTCAGAGTGGAGTGCGAAAACCAGATCTTCCTCTCTGCTAGGACAAACTATGCAAGCGGTTGATGACCACTAATCAAGAATATGTTGCAAGTCAATAGTTCCTAATGGCAACAAGTCTTGGTTGGCAGCTAAATAAGTAGTTTCTTCATCATTTGAAAGTTCATACAACATATTCATAAACTCATCAACATGCAGGTGAGCATGAACTTCACATGATGTCAAATGATCAAGAGGAACTGTGTATTTTCGATGATTAAATTTAAACATTAATTCTTATGAGGACCGGTCTTGCAGGACTTTAGCTTGTTTTAACGAGGGTCTGCTAAAAAGTAAGTTATAGTCCATGCTATATTCCACAAGTTTAGGAAAACAAAGGGCATGTGCAAAATGAATCCATGTAGCATAATCAAAATGTTCCAGACTAGTCCCATAGGATAAACCCATGACTGATCCACCATTTGAACAAAAAACTTAATCGGTTCAATAGTTTTCCAGCCTAGCTTCTTACATATGGCTACAGTCACTATGTTGAACCCTGAACCACCATCAATTAGAACTTTTGGTACCAAACTATGATTAATGGAACAACATAATTGACTATCAAATTAGGTTTTGAATGATTTTTTGTTGTCGAGGGTGCGTAATTGTTACACTTACGTGTTCCTCGAGTAGCTTTGATGTGAACTTTTTATGTTGGTGCTGGCTATAGGTTTTTTCTCCATGTTACCACATACATGATTCACTCATATGTGATGGTACTTTGTATTTAGGGATATTATTCAACTCTTACTTCAGTTCTGATCATCGTCAATAGAGAGAGCTATTCCAGCCATCCGTCTTCTCTGTGTCTTTTGCTACATTTGTGCTCCTTGTGTGTGCTTCTAATGAGTGTCTCACACTTCTACACACACCCAACAATGCTATCACATGAGGTTCAACTCCTTCTCAAGTTTCGGTTTTTCACATCATGGCATGCGTGCACTTTTAATAGTGCAAATAATATTCGAAGCATAGAACAATGAATTTCAGCAGCCAAGAAATATTTCCACCAGTTGCACTAGAGTTTTACCCCCATTTTGAAGCCATTTATGCAGTCAAAATTTCTATCAAAGTGATGATTTTTGAGCTGAAATTTCAGCATTCATTTCAGCTTTCGTTGAAGTAAAGATTTTGTCACATTCTTATTCTTTAGTGAAATGGCGGGCAACAATGACTTGTTTGGCATGCTTCAAGCTGAAGATAAGCTTGAAGGAACCAAATATCCAATGTGGTCTTACATGAAGAAGCATGTTCTGGTTGCAAAACAACGTTGGAATATAGTGGCAGATGTAGATCGAAGACTTGCAAGTGCTTCCATAGTCTACTGTCACAGATGGAGCATTCTTCTTCAAGTATAGTGGTTTCTCCTTCTCCACCTACATAGGACTAGCTTAGATGGGATGGAAAAGATGCTCAAGCTCATGCATTGATTGTGCTTTCTATGAAGCATCATATAGTTCCACACATTCGGTCGTGTTCTACATCAAGACATGCATGGGACACTCTTGCTTCTTTGTATGCCATGCGTAATGAAGCACATGTTGCATACTTGAGGAAGCAACTTAAGGATGTATGTATGGCGGAAGATGAGTCTGTGGATGTGTATGTGGCACACATTTGGGACTTGAAAGAGTAATTGACAAACATAGATGAGATTATTCTCATGCATCACTCATCTCTACATTGTTGAAAGGATTACCAAAATCTTTTCAAAACTTTACCACTACACTACATTTGGTTGCAAAGAGGAATCCCAATATGTATGCATTTGATGAGGTTGTGTCTTTTCTTTCGCAAGAAGAGCAATCTAGAGTGAATAGGAGTGGTTTGATTGAGGGAACACAAGCACTTGCTATCTCACAAAAAGGGGAAAGCAAGTATGGTTCAGCTTTGGGTTCATCAAAACCAAAGCCTCAATCTTCCTTATCCACTCATTCTTCTAATGATGCTGATTTGCAAAAGAAGAAGAGATGCAAATATTGCCAAAAGGTTGGTTATACTATTGACGAGTGTAGAAAATTTGCTAAGCAAAATGAAAAGAAGAAGGAATCTGGCATGTCTATTGTTGAAAATTCAGCAAATGCAAAGAATGATGAAACTAACATGGCTGAAGATTTTTGGGCATGTGTTGTTACATGTCATTATGATGCATCTTTGCATTCTAAATGTATGGTTGTGAGTGAGGCTGATTTGGATTGGTTCTTTGATAGTGGTGTTTCAAAGCACATAACTTCATGCAAAAGGTTTTTTGCATCTTTGAAAGATGCACCCAAACGAGGACATGTGTGTGCAAACCATGCCTCTTATCCTATCATTGGAGTAGGAGAAATTGACCTTATGGTTGCAAATGGAGGTGTGATTCTCTTGAAATATGCATTGTATGTATCGAGTATAAAGAAGAAATTAATTTTGTTGATTGCCAAAGCTGGACTTCATGTACACTTTGTTGATGATAAGTGTATGGTTCATGATTTCAACAATGGTGATATTATCGTGATGTCTAGTACATTATGCAATGGTCTGTATCGCATGGATCCATACAAGAGGGGTGCCTTGAATGCCTTGGTTGCTCATACTTCTTCCATGGCTGAAATGGAGCTTTGGCATGCTCGTTTTGGTCACTTGAGTTTCAATGGTTTACTTTACTTGCAAAAGAAGGACATGGTTATTGGTTTGCCAACACTTGAGTCCATTGAAAGGCATGCATGTGAAGGTTGCATTCTTGGAAAAATGCATCGTGCTTCTTTTCCAAAAGATAGTCATACACACACTACAAGAAAGTTGTAGCTTGTTCATAGTGATGTATGTGGTCGCATCAAGACTCCATCTTTTCGGAAGCATGTATATTTTGTTACCTTGATTGATGATGCTACTCGCCATGTTGCGAACATTTGTTTTATGTAGGGTACAAGTTTCAAATTATGTAAATACCTTTGGGAAGTCTTCAAATACTTCAAGAAGGCTCATATTATTCATAAAATTTAGCAAAAATACCACGTGAATTCTAGAACATGGTGAGTCAAATTAGTGAGTCACAAGGGAGCTTCAGTGGTGTCCTAGTGGAAGGTCGATGTGGCTAGTTCTCAAAGTCCATCAATACTTTGCTTATTTGAGCACTTGAGTCATGTAATACCTCCATCCAAGTGTCTACCACGAATTTAGATGTATTAGGAAGGTTTTAGATTAGTTTCCCATGCTATAAAAAGAGGAGAAAAGTCGTGATCTTGTGGGATGTCCAAGAGAGTATCTCTATGCTACTCTAGTTTTTGTATGCAGAGCTTTCAGAGCTTGTATCTCCCTCATTATATATCCAAATTACATGTTTGATAGCTCATTTGAAAGCTCTTCTTGTCTACTTTCATAGTACCAATTTTCATAATCATTGGATTTGTGAGCTGAGAGCAACACTCTCTGCAAGTAGTGTGTGTTCTCTGTTTTTTATCCCTGCTGAAGGTCTCCATTAAACATCCAACTTGCAGAGGTCATATCTCCTTGTGTATGTATCCAAATCATGTGTTCTTTAGCTTGTTAGAAAGCTCTCCAAGTCTATTTGTATTCTGGAAATTTTCAGATTCATTGGAGTTGTGAGTTAAGAGCAGTAGTCTCTGCAAGTGATGTATGTCCTCAGGTTCATCTCTGTTTCAAGGTCTCCATTAAAGCTGCATATTGCAGAGGTCATAGCTCATTGAGTATTTATCCAAATTGAGTGTTCTTTGGTTCATTGGAAAGCTCTTGGTCTCTAGTATATGTGGTTAAAACAGTTTTAAAAACTTTTGAGTGAGTAGAGAGTAGTAAGCTCTGCAAGCATGAATGGTTTTCTATGATGAAGTTTGTGAGAAGGTCAACTTGTTCCTAGGGGGTTCCACCTACTTCCTGCTATACTTTGGAGGTCAATAAACTCCAACACGCCATGCATGGGTGTATCCTATGAAAGAAAAGAATGAGGTATTTTCTTACTTCAAAGCATTTTTAGCTATGGCTCAAAATTTTTCTTCAAACAAGCTTTTGAATCTACGCAGAGATCATGGTGATGAATATATGTCACATGAGTTTAATGCTTTTCTTCATGAAAGAGGAATTTCACACCAATGTACGATACCATATACACCTCAAAAAAATGGTGTTGTTGAGCATAAAAATAGAACAATCCTTGGAATGGCACGATGTATGGTTAAAGGAAAGCACCTTCTAGATAAGTTTTGGATGGAAGCGGTCATGTGTGCAAAGTATGTGCTGAATCACTGCTCTACAAAAACATTGAGAGTCATCACTCCTTATTAGGCTTGGAAAAGAATCATATGTTACCTTTCCACAAGAGCCTCCACTTGTCTTGAACTTTTGGTGATGATAGAAGCTCCCACTTGCTTCAAATGCTTCTTGAAATGTTCCTGGTCTTCGTTTCAATCCTTGTCTCTCAAGAAAATTCAAGGCCTCCTCTTGATTTCCTCAATTCTCAATGTTGAGCTCTAATATTGTTATCGATCATATAAAGCACTTTATGATGCCCGAAAGGAGGGGATTTCTTGTAGTTGGAGATTCTTTTCCCAAGAGGAACAAGGATTTCTCAATCGACCACTCTTTGGAGGAGTCACCAAAGTTATACGCACATCTTTCCCGCCAGATCTTCCAGAGGACCTCCCCTCTGATGGCATTCCAGAGAGTCGCAGAGCAGCCAATCGCTTCTCCTAGAAGAGCTTCTTTCCAGCTGATATGCTTCTGGAGTCTAAGTTTCTTTCCAACGATCTGCCAAAGCCTGTTGGAGTTGGGACAAGTAAAGAAGACATGACTCACATCTTCAATGGACCGAAAACACCGCTTGCACCAAGGAGACGCCCCACAAATCTTGCTAGCCTTTAGATTTGTCCAGATTCCTCGATGAAGAATTTTCCATAGGAGGACAGACTTTTTATTTTCTATAACAAGATGCCAAATAGCCATGAACTTCATATCCCACCGCAGTCGTGTCCATGACAGGCACCATTTCTTGTTGAGGTTGCCCTCATAATCAATGCTACCTTTGATATTTGGGATTTTTGCTAGGCTATTACCATTATGCCATTTAAGGCCCAATGGACATGGAGAGTCATGACCCATGAGAAGATGAAATTTAGATCGGTCCGAGGCTAGACATCTGCTTTGAAGAATATGCCATTCTTCATAGGAAATGCTAGCACTAGGGTCAATGTCCACGAAGTTGATCCATTGATTGGTGTCCTGTTTCCAGAGATGTTTCCAATTTTTGAAGCCCTTGTCCGAGAGCCTCTTGGCACGAAGATTGTTCCAAGCTTCCATGCTCCTGATGCCATGGATTGGAAACCTGATGGAGTCATTTTGTCTGATACCGGCCGCCCACTTCCAGTCTTCAGTGATTCTTATGAAGCTTTTGAATTTATTCCAACTGTTCCATAGCGAGCGCACCAAGGTTGAGCCTTTCGGGACAGCCAGGATCGGGGAAAACAAGAGGGTCAAAATGTCATGACTCTTCCAATTTGGGAAACCCACAAAAGTCAAGGCGTTCTTGTTTCTAAAGATCAACTTGGCCCAAGAAGACTCCTTATTGCACCACGCCTTGATCATCCATTTTGCCGCGAGTTTGTTGGCCATGCACGTAGCGTCTAGAATACCAAGGCCCCCGCTATCCCTATGGCTAGTACAAATGGACCATTTGATTTTAGGCACCCCCTTCCTGTTGGGGTCACCCGTCCAAAGGAAGTTTCTACAAGAATTCTCCAGTTTGGCCAACTCTTGCTCTCTCGGTCTCCAACAAGAAAGGAAGTAAATGGTAGAAGAAATGAGGAATGTGTTAATCACCATTGCCCGACCCGCGAGGTTGATTTGCATACCTCTCCAATAGTTGAACTTGCTTTCAAGTTTTGCCAAGACCCAGTTCCATCGTTGCTCCAATGAGATACCAAAACCCAAGGGAATACCAAGAAGCCGAAAAATTTGGCCTTGGGGGATGATTTGGCAGCCATGATCAACGGTAAAGTCGGGTTGGATCCCAACAATGGCTCTGAAGGTGGTCTTTGAATGGTTGATTTTGGATCCAGAGGCTTCACAAAATGTGTCAAGACACCTCCAAAACGCCTCCAAGCTAGTACGGTCATTGTGGACGAACGCATTCATATCATCAGCAAAAAGTCTCATGGTGAACTGGCCATGGTTGTCATGCAACACAAGGCCTTTGATGTTACCAACTTCCACCTCTTGCTCCACCAGCCGGATAAGCCCTTCCGTCGCGATGGCAAAGAGAAGGGGAGCCAAGGGGCACCCTTGTCTAATCGATCGTTTTAATTTTATCGCCTTTGAAAGTTGGCCATTAACGTTAATTTGGGTCGATGCATTTCCCAAAAGGGTCGAGATCATCTTGGTGAATTTCTGGTTGCAGCCAAGATCTTTAAGTGACTGCAAGATATAGTCCCATTCAAGCCTATCGTAAGCTTTGTCAAAGTCAATCTTTAGGAAAACCACATCTTGTTTCGACTCCTCCGCGAAGTCGATGCCTTCCCAAATGTCAATAATGGCTTCCAAAATCGACCTGCCTTTGATGAAACCTTTTTGGTCCTCACTGAGCCAAACTCTCAGATGGCCGGAGATTCTATTGGCTATGACTTTTGCAATGACCTTATATCCAGTTTGAAGCATCGTAATTGGGCGCCAGTTCTCAATTCTGTTCTTCTCCCCTTTTTTGTGGATTAGCTTGATAATGCCATTGTTGAGACAAGCTGGAAGCGCACCAAACTCGAGTGCCTCTTGCCAAACCAAACGAAGAGGGGTGGCCACCACCTCCTTGAAGGACTTAAAGAATTCATTAGTGAGCTCGTCAAGCCCCGGGCTTTTCCCACTGGGAAGACCATCAATGACTTCAATGATTTCTTTTTCCAAGATGGGGGCATCAAGCAGTGATCGGAGGTTGTGTGGGATCCTACGGGAGGCAACCCTAGAGATAGTCGCCCTACGGTTGTGTTGAGCTCTAATATTACTAATGGAGGATATCCACTTTATAAATTCTCTTTCTATATTACGATCTGAAGTTTTAACAAATCCAGTTACTTTATGGAGATTATCTAAGTTTTCCAAATTAAGAATAGTTTTTGTATACTCAGTAAATGTAAGTAGCTTAGGTTTCCCTCTTTGAAAGATAATCGGACTATTTTAAATTCCTTTCCCCTTCATTTTGTAGTAAAAGCTTTTTATTGAAGAGTTTTTTGCATTGGTTCAAAGTGCTAGGATCTTGGTTTGACTCAGCCAAATTCATGCACCATTTGTATGCTTTAGAACCTAGGCATAAACTTGCTTCTAAGAGTTGGTAATCTTTAGGTAAGTTTCAAAGAGTATAAAATTCCTACCGCTTCTCTAACAAGGTGAGGATTGTATCCTTGTTCTGATCATGTTGATGTCCTTAAAACTGAGGAGTATGAAGGTCCTTCGAGAGAGTTACTTCCTTTGCGCTGGAAACTAAGTTCCTAGCAGCAAAAGGAATATGATTGGAAAAGCGAGGAGCTATACTTCATAGATTCAAGTGTGGAAATGATTTGGTAAGGAGCTAGGAAAAGAGGTGGGTTTAAGTAGCATTGGGCTACGAGGAATAGTAGAAGAGATTCCTAAAATCATATTGACTTTTTGACTTGTTTCATGTTGTCGTTTGAAGGATTGGGACTCACTTTGAATTCGATTAAATAGTACTCGACTACTTGACTAATTGGATTACTGTTGACATTGACCCCTCCATTTTATCCTCACTAGTTGACATTGGAATTCAAAATAAAATGGGATGCATGGCCTTTCAAACTAAAAGAGAACAAATTTATAGAAGAGTAATTCCCATGAAATTGGACTTGTAGTAGATTTTATTCTAGTTGAGGGTATTGAATTTTTTGATGATGTTTTTTTTAGCACTTGCAGCATCAAACATCATCCCTCTCATCCACACAGACACTTGAAAATCTTTGATGTTTCTTTGGATTTCTAATGATTCAAAAAGATACTTTGGCTTCACAATTCCAATTAGGCAAGACTTTCTTCTTCTTGCACGGATGAAAGCAAGATCTTTGTCAATTTTAGAATCACAAAAAGAGAGGTGTTTGATCTCTAGAAATCCTCCAAACGTTTAGCCAAATAGGTATACTTTTGTATTAAAAAAAAGTCGAGGAAATGATAACCCAAGGTTTTCATAGGATGAAGCTTAAGAAAAGCTTAAAATTGCTCTTAGCTTTCCTCCAACATTTAGAGAAAACAAGATCTTGGAATTAGGAGACCAAAAGGAGGCACATTCAAAACTTCTCTTGGAGGCTTCGAATGGTTTTCTTTGTATCCCATTTATGATGGAACAACTATGCACAATGGTGTATAAGAATAAATGAAGTGCATACCTTCATTGACCTCTAAAGAGAAAGAGAGAGGAAGCCGCTTCTCACCCTAGGGTAGATCTTAGGTATTGAGAAGGCATGCAGGCATTCTATAGTGTGAATGGCGCCAAATGATGTAGGTACCCTTTCTTGGGGGGCTCTTGGGGTAAGGGTTTCGACCCTTAAGGAGCCTCATACCTCCTCATTCTTTGCAAAAGCAAGCAAAAGATCTCTTGCATAGCTCCAAACACCTCCATGGGTGCAAAAATCATCTTTTGATCTAATATTACTATGAATAAAGAGAGAGATTATGGCTACCAACTCAAGAGAGGTAACTCTGATCCCAACCAAATGCCTCTCTTTATATCTCTGTCCAAGGGTCTACCAACTCAAGCAGGTTAATACTATGTTTCCAAGTGTGGCCCATGTAATTACATGTGCTCCATGCATCCTATTTAACTTGCTAAAAGGTTGGACTTAGGTTTTATTAAAATATACTCTATACTCCTAGCTCCTTGCGGAGCTTCAACCCAAGACCTCCCACTAGAGGTCAAACCCTTTAGTCACTAGGTCACACAACCTTACTTGGTTTAAAAAGAACACATAAGTTATACTTAAATGGAACTTTAGGACTTGTGCCTTAACAAGTCCAATAAACTCGTGTTTGAATTCAGATTCATTCAAACCACCCGAATGCTCCTTTACTTTAAAACATTTAAAATTATAATTGGGAATTTCATGGAGTGGGAGAGGATTAAATTTAAGCTTGAATCTCTATGGAGCGAGAGAGGCTCAATCTTACGTTTGAGGCTCAATTTTATTGGAGCAAGAGAGACTCAAGGTTAAGTTACACCTCTAGCCTTTTATGGAGAATGAGAGGCTCAAACTTAAGATAGAGCCTCTTGTGGAAAGATAGAGGTTGAAACTTACATTTGAGCCTCTTGTGGAAAAGGCGAGCCTTGAAATAAAGTTTTAGACATTTGACTTTTATGGAACAGGAGAGGATAAAATTCAAGTTTGAGACATTACCCTCGTACGGAGTGCAAGAGGGTCAAAATGAAGTTGGAGCGTCTTGTGTAAAGATATAGATTAAATTTTAAATTCTAAAACACACACACACACATATATATATATATATATATTCGGTGGTATGTATGTATGTATGTTTGTATGTATGTATGTGCATGTATGTATGTCTCTGCATATATGTATGCATGTATATATACACTGGATTGTGTAAATGTGCATGTGTTTTTGCATGTGGGCATACACATACACACGTACTTGCGCGCACACACACACACACACACATATATATATATATATATATATATATATATATATATATATATATATATATATATATATATATATAGTTGCATGTAGGTTTCCAAGTATGTATTTGTAGGTATGTATGTACGTCTGCTACCCATAATATTCATTTCTTTCAAGCCGCCACATGTACTATCTTGAAATGCATATATAATTCCATGTTAGACATTATGGACACTTGCAAAAGAAAGGACTAAAGTATATATACTTCCCCGATTCATCCATGATAAAGATAATTCCATATGTCCTCTTCTTCTTCCCTATTTCTTCCATCATTGCTCGTGATGGTGGGAAGATGATCCTAGGTTCTCTTCATCTTTCTTCTTATCTCTTTAAAGTGATTGTGGTGGAGATGTGAAGACTCCTCAATAGCCACATAAACAGTTGGGTTGCATTACTCTTATCTCTTTTCTTTTTTCAAAACAACTTTTTCTTTTTTCAAAACAACTCAAATAAGTGCCTATCTCCTCGTTCTCCATCAATGTGACCATCTTCTTCTTTCAAAATAACTCAAATGAATGCCTATCTCGTCGTTCTCCATCAATGTGACCATGGAATGAGAGAAAAAAGTACTCTAGTCTCTCTTCCACTTCCTCATCTTCTCCACCTTGTATAAATACACATTTGTGCAATCATGTGGATTGATGTTGATATATTTTGATAGTGATGTGTGTTAAGACACTAGCACTGTCGGGGCACTTTCTTCCCTCTTTAGGAGGTTTTCCCCCCTAGATTGTATGTACACCTATAACCCTAATGGGTTACTTATCTTTGTATATTCTCTTGGTAATACATTCAATATTATGTGTTGTGCTCCAAGCTCATTGTTCTTCCTTAGTGCTGTTCAAGTGCTTCCATAGACCTAAAACTCCAACAATTGGTATCAGGGCAAGTCCCCTCTTCATCTAGGGCATCATCAACACCTCTCCGATCACAGTCTCAAAATCGCACGAAAATTGTTGAGCATACTCAAGGAAATTAGGAGTTCATAACTTCTTCGCTCTGTGGTGCCAAAATCATGATCTGAGCTTCTTTCAACCTTCGAACGCAATATCATAGTGCCCGTGTAGGTAATTTTGTCTTTTTGTGCCAAAGATATATAGAGGTTTTCGTTCATCGATATAAGCTCCTCGAAGTTTGCTACAAGTTTAGCACAACTTGACAGGGTAGTTATGTTCAAGTTTTTGAGATGCAGACATTTCTCTAAATCAGGGTATTTTAGTCAGTGGCCATGGCTGGAAGCAGTGATGTATTTTTTATTTTGGCTGTTGACGTGCTCCAATTCTTGGTGCACCTATTGCAGAGAAAATTTGTTGGGATGGTAGAGATTCTCAGGCACATGCATTGATAGCTGGCTACATGGATTGTTTTATCCAAATGGGGATCACTGCCGCCAGATAACATGTTTTTTCTGACTTTGATTGGGTTGGTTGCTATGACACTTGTGTGTCCACCAATGGTTTTTGCTTCATGCTTGGTAGCTCATGCATATCATGGTGAGCAAGAAGTAGCCTATTGTGGCCACCTTTAGTTGTGAGGTTGAGTATAGGGCAGCTTTCACAATGACTGTTGAGTGTGTGTGGCTCAGATGCCTTATGGCTGACTTCGGTGTGGGTCACTCTTCTACCACCACCATCTTCACTGACAATCATAGCACATTGGCAGTTGTGAGGAACCTTGTGTTCCATGCTCGCACTAAGCACATCAAGGTGCACTATCATTATGTTAGGGAGGGGTTCTCTATTGGAGAGATTAGTTTGGCATATGTGCCCACTCAGGAGAACATTTTAGACCTTTTCACAAAGGCTCTACCTAAGGAGAAGTTTGAAGCTTTTTGCAAAGCTTTTGGCTTGCTTCCTTTTGTGGATTGATTCCACATGGCTTGGCACTTCCTTATACATGAGTGCCAGCTCCTTGTTCACCGCATCAC
>CM035434.1:125550466-125617966 GCA_020310875.1 Ceratopteris richardii | reverse complement strand
ACATGGTTTGAGAATAGTCCAACTAAAATCACCTTAAATGTTAAGCGTGCTAATGATGTACTTTTGATAATTGTTGTGTATTTTGATGACATGTTGCTCACTGGTCCTCATGAGAAGCATATTGTTGATTCTGCATGCCTCATTTGAGATGTCAGATTTGGGGCATTTGCATCATTATTTGGGCACTCATTTTATGCAAGTTGATGGTGGGATAGCTTTATGTCAAACAAAATATATTGATACATTATTGCAGAATTTTGGCTTTAAAGACTATAAACCTATTGCCACTCATATGGAGATAGGTTTACGATTGAGTATTCATGATGCTGGAGATGCATTTGATGCCGTTCTCTATCAGCAGGCTGTTGGATGCTTGATTTATTTATGAATTATTTGGCTAGATATTCAGTTTGCTGTCTCACAGATGAGTAGGTTTTTGCATTGCCTAGGTGTCAAGCATTGGTAGGCAATTAAGCGCATCTTTTGCTACTTGAGTGGTACCCAACTACTTGGATTGTTTTATCCCTAGGGGGGATCACTATTGTTAGATTTACATGCTTTTTATGACTCTGATTGGGTTGGTTGCTATGACACTCATGTGTCCACGAGTGGTTTTTGCTTCATGCTTGGTAGCTCATGCATATCTTGGTTGAGCAAGAAGCAGCCTACTGTGGCCACTTCTAATTGTGAGGCTGAGTATAGGGCAACTTTCACAATGACTGTTGAGTGTGTGTGGCTCAGATGCCTTATGGCTAATTGGGTGTTGATTAGTCTTCTACCATCACTATCTTCATTGACAATCAGAGCACATTGGAAGTTGCGAGGAACCTTGTGTTCCATGCTTGCACTAAGCACATTGAGATGCATTATCATTATGTCAGGGAGAGTTTCTATGTTGGAGAGATCAGCTTGGCATATGTGCCCATGTAGGAGGACATTGCAAACCTTTTCATGAAGGCTCTGCCTAAGGAAGTTTGAAACTTTTTGCAAAGCTTTGGGCTCACTTCCTTTTTTGGATTGATTCCACATAGCTTGGCACTTCCTTATACATGAGTGCCAGTTCCTTGTTCACCGCATCACTCCCAGGGGGGATTTGTTGATATATTTAGGTAGTGATGTGTGTGAACACACTAGGACCACCGATGCACTTTTTTCCCTCTTTAGGAGGGTTTTTCCCTTGGCTTGTATATATGCCTATTGCCCTAATGGGTAACTTATCTTTGTAGATTCTAGTGGTAATACATTCAATATTGTGTGTTGTACTCCAAGCTTCTTCTCCTTCCTTGTGTTGTTTGCATGCTTTTGCAGATCTCGAACTCCAAGAGAGTGGTAGTATAAGAAAATGGAATATCTCGACCTTTACCCAGAGCAATATCAATTGGGTTTGAAGTTTCAGAATTTCAAAAATTAAGTTCAAGTTTCTAGGGCCCCAACACAAGAAAGTCAGATCAGACTTAAATTAGACCATAGAAACAGGGCATTCCAGAACAGGTAGTGTTAGAGGAAGGTAATTCTTGGCACTGGTTAAGCAAATCACAAGTTCAATTACCATTGGGTGCATTGGTGGAATTAGTCCTGGTATTTAAAGAGAAGCTAATCAAACATTTACAAAGAACAAGCTCCGAACTAGTTGAAGGAAGTAACTGTTGGTATGATCAAGGATGTACTAAACAAAGTGCTGGACTATGTAGTTCCAACTATTATAGTATGGTACAAAAATAAAGCCATTCCAAAAGTATTGATTGATGGAGGATCCAATATTAATATTCCATCTACAACCACTTGCTGACAAATGGGCTGGACCAACATTGAACCAACCTCCATTTTTTGTTTGGATGGTAGATCAATCGAGAGTACAATGAGTGGGACTCATTAAGGATGTTCCGGTCGAAATTTCTTGCATCATTTTTCCCATTGCTTTAGTAGTGCTCGAACTCAAAGGTAAGAATCTTGACTATAACTTATTATTGAAAAGACCATGGTTGAGGAATGCTAAAGTGAGGTAGAATTGGGACACCAAAAACATCACTTTTCGGAGAGGAGATGCTAAATTTTTGGTCTAGTTGGAAGATGAATAGTTTTACCTTTCGAAAAATAAACCCGTACTTGTGAAGCCACTGCACATGCTTGAAGGACTAGAAGAGGATGAGGAGAAACAATTTTTAGAAGCTAATATCCATGTATGTATGTGTGTAAGTATATTAGTATATGTGTACATATGTGTATGTGTGTGTATACGTGTGTGTATACATGTGTATGATTATATCTTTGTGTGTGTGTGTTTGTATGCAAGTATGTATGTATGTAAGCATGCGTATATTTGTATATGTATGTAATAAGTATGCGTGTATGTATGTATGTATGTGTGTGTATGTACGTATGTATGTATGTATGTATGTATGTATGTATGTATGCATGTGTGTATGTAAGCACGTGTGCATGTGTATGTGTGTGTACGTTGATGTGTGTATAAGTGTGTATGTGTGAATATATATAAGCGTTCATATGTGTATGTATGTGTATATGTATCTATGTGTGTATAAATGTGTATGATTGTGTGTGTATGTATGTGTTGCATATGTGTACATGTGCATATGATTTATTATTTCTTTATTTATGAATTTTATTAATTAATTCTTTTTGTTAATAACGCAATTCTTTTTATTAAAAAACAATTCTGATTTTTTTTTGTCATTGAATTGAATAAATAGAACATTTTAATAAAAAGATGAATAACAAACTAAAAATCTTCACTTAATTGAGGCTCCTTGATTTGAATCGATTAAGAAGGAACTCTGTAAGATTTAGTGCATAGGTTGTTCATTGTCTAGTCGTTGATGTGCTTTAGATGACACTAAAAAGACTTAATAATACTAATCACTATAGTAATAGACATAGTGAGAGCGAGAAAGATAGTGAGACAGAGAGAGTAAGTAAATTAAAAAAAAACATGGAAAAAAGGTTTGGATACATGAAAACACTTACTAAGGTTTATTCTTGCTATGCACAAGCTCTTGAAATTTCTTTTGAGAATGTAAACATATGCATCAATATGGCCTTCAATGACATGTTGGTATAACGATAGGGAATATTGGTCGTTATCGCAATAGGAAATTCAGCGCATGTTAAATTAGAATTCAAAGCAAAAAAGAAAAGCATCGCTATATGCATCGTTATAGTGCCACAAATCCTTCTATTAAAAAGAAACCCACTTTTTCCTTGCATACTGAAAATTGTCACGAGTAGCTCCTCTCAACTTGCATATTGAGCAATATAGTGATGGACGTGCACTATTCATCCCAAATTAAATTGCTGATGGATATACCTATGCCCAATGTTTTAGCTCATTTTGCATCCAATTCAAAAATCATGATTTTGTTGTAGTGAATTTAGCATCTATAATATATTTCATCAAAGACTTGTATTATCAACAATACGAATGGTCAATAATCAACCAAGTAGCTATTTTGATGTATGAAGTAGACGTATTCTTTTTATGGACATAGATCTAAAGGAATTTCTTTATTATATTTCTCACAAACATAAAATCCATCAACCTACTCATTACTTTATCTATTTCTAACGAACACAAAATCTATCAATCTACTCATTTCTTTGATGTGGTAAATTATAGATTTATATATAGGTCTATAATCGATATAATTTATAACTTATATTGAAACTATTCAAAGATTTTTTTTGTGATCTAGAAAAACAAGCAAATATTTTTTAGACCAAACATATATAAACTATGATTCATGTAAATATATGCATAAATCATACGAAACTTTACACGACATTTTACTTGGCCAACACACTCACAAAAAGTATTATCATAGTGTACTACATGCACCAAATAATAAAAAAAATTAATATATCTCAATCTAGTGGTTAGACATTTGTTGTTTTTATCATCTACTTGCAAACTTCTTTGCTTAAAACTCTGTGTTTATTAACATGCACGCAAAAAATGAACGTTTTGGAAGCATAATGGTTCCACAATTGTACTTTTGTGAAAATAATATAGTGTTATACAAACAATTTAATATAGTGCTTAACTACTAATCATTACAAGCACTCATCCATACTATCATTTCCATCAATTATTTTCCATTTTCGTCTCATTAGTACTTAGAAAAGATCCATACATTACCAATATATACCATTCAAATCCTCAACGCAAAATTTATTCTATTGATTATGTGAAATCATAACTCAAAACATGCCTTACATTGCATAGGTACATGTCTTAGAGTCATTTACCTTTACTCATGAGATGTGCCTAAACAAAAGCAAAAATTTGCTTAAATGCACAAAACTGACAAGAAACCTTATCTTAAAGTTAAAGTGTGGTTTCAAAATTGTAGCATGATAATGAGAAGCCCCTTGTTGTGTATCAATGCTCACAAGAGGGCATTCTTTTAATTTTTATAGAGTTCAAAAATAGAAGGCCAATTTTGGAATGTAAAAATGATAATTTAACCTCAATAACTTGCACGGATGTTCATAATTGTCCCATATATGAGTTCAAAGCAACTGTTTTAGATTATAAAGGTTCTATGCTTAACTACTGATCATTGTAAGTGAGCTACTCCAAGCACATGGATGCTATAATGGGTTTCTTCCTAAGTTTGAACATGTCCTCCCATGTACTCAAAACCAATATATCTATTTCCCACAGGAGATTTATCATGGCCAAAAGTCTGCATGCATATTTTTTATTATGAATAGCACACATCTCATGATTTTACTCAAAAATAAGCAAGAAAATTAGATACTCTCTCTCTCTCTCTCTCTTTCTTTCTCTAATGAGATTTTTTAATAGGATCTAATAATATAAGAGGGCATACTTATATTTTTCATTGTCTCCCATCCTTTATATCCACTTGTTCTATAAATAGATAGTCTCAAAAGTGATATAGTGTGGACATGTGGAATCATGCAAAATAACTCTACTATCCATATTAAGGGCCCTAGGATATCCCCCTAGATAAGGACCTTGGAAAACTAGCCCTTCTCCCATTTGAGAACCTTAGGATTTTCACAAGGAAGGAGATAAGGAAAGTTCACACACACACTCTTACAATCAAATAGGAGCACACACACAGATTGAGGCAAGCAAGAATGATCTTCTTCTTCTATTACATAAAAGGAATGTATAAGAATGACCTAAAAAAACAATACAACAATTGAAATATATAAAGAACAGTACATAGGAAAAATGTTAATGTCCGAGAATGAGTGAGATGGCAAGAAACAAATGTGCCACACTCTAGATAGATAAATCTAGTAAAGCTCAATGAAGTATCCTTGACATATATCAGCGTGACCACTATACATGTCAGAGAAATGAAAAAGTGATACGTATCATCCTAGATCATCACATGTTGAGCTTGATATCTTAACACTCCCCCTCAAGCTCGGCATCATGTCCTCTAATCCAAGCATCTTTCGAAACTTCTTCAACTTCTCTGGTACCAAGTGCTTTAGTAAAAATATCACCAACTTGCTCATCTGTCCTCACATAAACATAATTAGTATCACCTGCTAATACCTTCTCTCTGATGAAGTGATAATGTACCTCGATATGCTTTGTTCTGGCATGAAAAATAGGGTTCCATAGTAAGTGTATGCTGCTAAGATTATCACAATAGATGGTGATAGGCTTTTGCACTTCCACACCTAAATCTATAAGTAGCATCTCTAGCTAGGATGCTTCACATGTTGCCATTGATGCACCTCTATACTCAGCCTCTGTGCTTTAAAAAAGCAATAGTGGGTTGCTTCTTGCTACTCCATGTAATAAATGCACTTCAAAGTGAGGATAGAAAGCCACCAGTAGATCTTCTATTTGGAATACTCCTAGCTCAATCTACATCAGTGTATCCATGAACCTGCAAATCTACACCACCCTCGTAAAACAATGGAAAATTCAAAGAATCACTCACATAATGTAGAGTACACCTCAAATCATCTAGATGTAGCTTCGTGGGAACTTGCACAAATGACTTTCAAGTCCAATAATGTAGCTTAGATCAGGCCTTATAATTGTGAGATATATCAAACTTCCCACAATTTTCCTATACATAGTAGCATTTTCCAATGCTTCACCAGATGTAGTATCCAACTTCAAGCTTTGATTTAGTGGCATAGAATTTGTATTACAATCAGCCATACCATACTTTTGCAGCATACTCAAGGCATATTGCCTTTGTGACATCCATATACCTGTTTCTGTATGTATAAACTCAATGCCCAAGAAGTGGTGCAACACACCAAGATCCTTCATGTCAAATTCTTGCATAAGGAGTTGATTTACCTCTTTAATCCTTGCTTCATTATCACCTCTTACAATCAGGTCATCAACATAAATAGCCACAATCGTGATGCCATCATCACCCTTCCTTGCACTATAATGAATGTTCGGCATCACACATAAAAAAAAACTAATGGTGGTCAAATAGTTAGAAATCCTTGCATGCCAAGCACGAGGGGCTTGTTTAAGTCCATACAAAGCCTTTTGCAACATGCACATGTTGGAAATGAGGTAGGCCCATAGCTCATATCACAAGTCCATGGTTCCATAGATCCAGCATATACAACATAGAATCTAGCAATCTTCCAATATTGACAAAACATGAACATACCACAACTTAATCATACAAATGATGAGACAAAGATAGAGAAAGAATAGACGACATGTGTAAGGTGTTACGTAAGCCACCGCCTACTCATAGTATCATATATTCCAATGTTCAATGTACGATGTGGGAGCAAAACTCTCAACCAGTATTCGTGAAGAGAAATAGATGGATGAGTGAATGTACAAATGTAACAAAAATATCTAGATGTATGGATAGAAATCTGAATATATATGAGATGTGTGACATGATAGGTTGTAGAAGAGTGAATATGAGTGACTGAAAGAGGAAGGATCAGTGTGAAACTGATAATCAACAAACCCTCATCTAACCTTAGGCTATGGAAGACCCTAAGTCAGATACGTGTGTGAAAAGATAACATACTTAAAAAGTAGCAAAGAATGCTAAAAAGTTTGCTGTCGGAAATCCTAAAACTCATATGAACATATCTTCTCTAACACCTCATCCAAATATGCATAAAGCATAACCGTACTGATTCTCTTGTACCTATGCCGAATAGGACTCCTCCTGATATGGATGCTACTGCCTCCATAAACTCCAAGTAGTACCTGTGTGCATAAAGAGAATATGTACCTGAATACTTAACATAAGATGTAAATCTTATGTTAAACACCATCCAATGTCTTTGAAGTAGCCCGCAATCTTCATGTAGAAGACAATCTTCAAATACACCATGTAGATGGCCGATCCTCACCATCAAGCTGCTAATGACCAAGTCCTCTTTCCATGAACAAGAGATAACCTCCTCTCCACGAGCAAGAGCGTGAGCACACTCTTCTCCTCCAAGAAGAACTCCATAGCCGCTCCTCAACATGCTTCAAGTTAGCACCATGGCTACCCCATGTGCTAGAAGAAACACCACCTCTATTGAGGTCCAAGCTCTCCAAAGCTTGTGTTGAACACTAGGTGAAGGATGATTTACAATGAGCCCAAGCTTGTGTTTATATAGTGAATTGTTCCCTTGAAAAGCTCTTGAATAAAGCACCTCAAAAGCACCCATCGTAGCGATAGCACTCATGGTAGTGATAAATCAAATAAAATCATACGCGATCTTTATCACCATCCATCGTTTGCTGTCCACTAATGAAAGCAAAAGCATAGATAAAAAAAAACTTTCGCGCTTCCGCTGCAGGCCACGGGAATCAATCTCGGGTCGATGTGATGGGAGAGATATGTTCCAGCCAACGCGCCAACGCACTTATGTTGTAGAGGGAATACAACAGAGACCTATATATGTCCTAAAAATTGGAACCTTTTGGACTAATAGGACATTGTTTCCAACAATCCCCCCTGCAATGTCATATTGGTATAAATTGGACTGGATCTGCAACCTGTCACAACCTGAAAACTATCACAAGCTTCAAGCTTGTACTCCCAAACTCACCTTCAAACGTTTTCTTCAAAAAGTCTTCTTCAAAATTGAATTTGACTTTCCTTCAAAAAACCTGAACTTGCTGAATATGAACCATAATACTTGAGAAAATATGCAAACTAGATATCCAATAGTGTACACATCAAGCAATCACTGCTTGACAATAAATATAGCTTGTACTAACTCTTCACCTGCTATGTCCTATCTTCAAAAACCTGAAAACATACACTAGGATCCACATATTTGCATTTACCTTCCAAAAAGTTTCTCAACGTACTTCTGCTGTGTCATGTAAATACACTAAACAAAATCAGGAACTGAATCCTGGAACCTGTGACTGTCAACTCACAACTTAGTGTATTATGAACATTGCTGGTTCATCTCTGACTGAACTCAAGTCAAGTCAAGTCAACTCAATTGAAATCAACTGAAATATGAGTCTCATAAAAAAATCTATGATGTCATCATGTCTTCATCCTTTAAATCCTTCATACCTCTTTCCTTCAGAACTTGGTATAAACATATATGTGCGCACTTCTAAAACATACCTGTCTGAAATATCAAGCTTCTCTTCAATAGAACTCTGGAACCTTCTCTTGAACAGGAACACCTAACAGGAACTTTCTCCAAACATTCTCCTTCTTCCTTCTTCTTTCAAAGCTGGAACATAAAGAGAACCTGACAAAGGAAATATAGGAATACCTGAAATAGGAATACCTGAAGATATGACTGCATTCTTTTAGATATGGCTTAAAATAAGACTTCATCTTTCATCACCCCCCTGGATGATTTAACACTAGTATCCAAAATTCTTCAAATATATCAGACTTTATGAAATTTGGAATGTCTTCCTTCATAAATCTGATCTTCAATGATGATTACCTGTATCTGAAACAAAATCTCTGAATCCTTTTTATTAGCACTATGCAGTTGCCAATAGCTTCCACTGTTACTTCCTCAGCTTTCCGTATTGCAGAATAAGGTTAGTTGATCCTAACAAAAACCTTGCTGAAAGCATTTTAGGATTCATAACCTTTTTGCAACATAACAAGTATCTTCACCTATCTTTCTTCAACACAAATTTGATAGAACCTGAATCTTTGACTTACTTCTTCCAATGTTAAGAATCTTACAAACAAAAGATAGACATAAATACTCAAGATCTTTATGATCATTTAAGATCATCCAAGATCATACAAGATCTATCAAGATCTTACAAGATCATATGGGATCATCCAAGATCAATGATCTCTCCAACAAAATACCTGTGTAGAATCTGCTCTCATCAAACCTTCATGACTGAATGTTTGATTTATTACCTGAATGTCTCTAAGTGTCCATACTTCTTACAAAGTTGTAAAACTTTTTTTCAAACAAATCCTTCCCAAGAATCCGCAACTCCTACTTGAAATATAAGTGGACAAACTTCTCACCTTGAGAACTCCAAAAGCTCCAAGTTGATACTTCATATCTTTCATATTCTACCCGGGTGAAATATGATAGTACCTGCTTGACTTTCTTTTGGCTAACTCCACTTCTCAATCAAGTGATAGGATCTGATGGAACACCTTTTTGAATACAAACATGTATCCAAAAGTCTAGACAATCATAGAAAGTAGATTCTCCATTGACTTGTACAACAACAAATCTGAATTTTATGAAGTTTTCTAAAAATACTAAATATGAGGTAACCTTTTCCAAGCATAAAACCTCAACCCAAGTCTTCAACATCTGCTACAAAAAACTTTTTTACCTTAAAGTTAGATAAAGAAGAAATATACTTCTCTGCAACTTGTCATATACCAAGTAGCTTTGTATTAACACTCCAAGAATTCTTTGAGGGAACATATAAGCTGCCTGCTCAAAAGCTTCAACTAAAACATAACTCATACACATATGAGTCACAACATATATATGCTGCTTTTTCTTTCTCTCAATGCAATTCTTTGTCAAATCTACTAAATTATGACCAAGTGTAATGCAAAACAAGAAACTACTTCTTCTTTAGACTATCTTCACACAAGGTGTTCTCGTAGACTTGTCTTTGGGTGTAGAGGATAAAATAGGAAAAGTATATGGAAAATATGAGAGAAAAGGAAGCCTTACTTTTCTTTTGGAAATGATGGACTTTTTGTTTCTGCATCTTTCTTCCACCTGATGATGTCAACATCTTCAAACTTCTCTTCCATACCTTTTGTTCTCTTCATCTTGAAGTAGCAAACACTCTTGACCTCTTCAAATGAACTTTTCTCTTCCTCTAGTGCTAAGAGTAAGAGACAAAACAAACATGGTATACAAATGGAAGTGAATATAGAATCATGTTTTATCATCTCCTCATATCTCTGAATCAAAATTCTACTTCAAATGTCTGAAACGACTAAATTCACCAATCTTTTGTCTGAATGATGAATTACCCTTCTAGAGTTACCTCTCTAGATACCTAGATTACATTTTGTACCTGGAAATCCAACCAATTTACAACAGAAAATTGGCTGAAAAACTCATCCCATCTCCAAATTTGTCTTCTTAGATGAGCTTTCAAATAATGAAAGTGTATAAAAACGTTCTTCCTTGAATCCTTCAAATCTCTTCATAACTGCTCTTCTAAGATATGACCTGCAAATGATAATCTGATAGTGGAAACTGATACCTGTGATTTGATGTTGATCTGATTCCTTCATCTTCTCTAAACCATTGTTTTTCCTTGAATTTGAAGTAGCCTTCTCTTCATCAAGTCTTGGTCTTCAAACAATACTTTTGTAAAGTATTTGCATACTCTTCCAAAAATATTCGGCTGCTAATAGATCATCAACTTCATACTCCACACTGATGACTACACATGTGACTGGATTGTCTAATTCTCAAATCTCTACTCATCTAGATTAAGTGTGTATGTCAAATGTCAAATGTTAGAAGATGCTCTTAAATCATATGTTGTAAACCTGGAAGTCTGAAAAACCTGGGAATCTGAATGAGCCTTAATGCATTGATGCCAAAGTCCTAAAGCTTTGAAACCAAAACCTTAGTGCTCTGATACCAAATGTTGGAAATGAGGTAGGCCCATAGCTCATATCACAGGTCCATGGTTCCATAGGTCCAGCATATACAACATAGAATCTAGCAATCTTCCAATATTGACAAAACATGAACATACCACAACTTAATCATACAAATGATGAGACAAAGATAGAGAAAGAATAGACGACATGTATAAGGTGTTACATAAGCCACCGCTTACTCATAGTATCATATATACCAATGTTCAATGTACAATGTGGGAGAAAAACTCTCAACCACTATTCGGGAAGAGAAATAGATGGATGAGTGAATGTACAAACGTAACAAAAATATTCAGATGTATGGATAGAAATCTGAAGATATATGAGATGTGTGACCTGATAGGTTGTAGAAGAGTGAATATGAGTGACTGAAAGAGGAAGGATCAGTGTGAAACTGATAATCAACAAACCCTCATCTAACCTTAGGCTATGGAAGACCCTAAGTCAGATACGTGTGTGAAAAGATCACATACTTAAAAAGTAGCAAAGAATGCTAACAAGTTTGCTGTCGGAAATCCTCAAACTCATATGAACATATCTTCTCTAACACCTCATCCAAATATGCATAAAGCATAACCGTACTGATTCTCTTGTACCTATGTCGAATAGGACTCCTCCTAATATGGATGCTACTGCCTTGGAAAACTAGACCTTCTCCCATTTGAGAACCTTAGGATTTTAACGAGGAAGGAGATAAGGAAAGCTCACACACACACACTCAAAATCAAAGAGGAGCACACACATAGATTGAGGCTAGGAAGAATGATCTTCTTATTCTTATTCATCTTCTATTACATAAAAGGAATGTATAAGAATGACGTAAAACAAGAATACAACAATTGAAATATATAAAGAACAGTACATAAGGAAAATGTTAATGTTCGGGAATAAGTAAGATGGCAAGAAACAAACGTGCCACACTCTCGATAGATAAATCTAGTAAAGCTCAATGAAGTATCCTTGACATATATCGGCGTGACCACTATACATGTCAGAGAAACGAAAACGTGATACGTGCCATCCAAGATCATCACATGTTGAGCTTGATATCTCAACACTCCCCCTCAAGCTCAACATCATGTCCTCTAATCCAAGCATCTTTCAAAAATGCTTCAACTTCTCTGGTACCAAGTGCTTTAGTAAAAATATGAGCAACCTTCTCATCTATCCTCACATAAACAGGATCAATATCACCTAAATAATACCTTCTCTCTGATGAAGTGATAATGTACCTCGATATGCTTTGTTCTAGCATGCAAAAAAGGGTTCCGTGCTAAGTGTATGCTGCTAAGGTTATCAGAATAGATGGTGATAGGTTTTTGCACTTCCACACCTAAATCTATAAGTGGCATCTCTAACTAGGATGCTTCACATGTTGCCATTGATGCACCTCTATGCTCATCCCCTGTACTTGACAAAGCAATAGTGGGTTGCTTCTTGCTACTCCATGTAATAGTTGCACTTTGAAGTGAGGATAGAAAGCCACTAGTAGATCTTCTATCTGGAATACTCCTAGCCCAATCTGCATTAGTGTATCCATGAACCTTCAAATCTACACTACCCTCATAAAACAATGCAAAATCCAAAAAAGCACTCATGTAACGTAGAGTGCACCTCAAAGCATCTAGATGTAGCTTTCTGGGAACCTCCATAAATTGACTTTCAAGTCCAATAGGGTAGGTTAGATCAAGCCTTATAATTGTGAGATATATCAAACTTCCCACAATTTTCCTATACATAGTAGCATTTTCCAGTGGTTCACCTGATGTAGTATCCAACTTCAAATTTTGATCTAATGGCATAGAAGTTGGATTACAATCAGCCATACCATACTTTTGTAGCATACTCAAGGCATATTGCCTTTGTGACATCCATATACCTGTTTTTGTATGTATAAACTCAATGATCAAGAAGTGGTGCAACCCAATCGTTCAAGTCAAATTCTTGCATAAGGAGTTGATTTACCTCTTTAATGCTTACTTCATTATAACCTCCTACAATCAGTTCATCAACATAAATAGCCACAATCATGATGCCATCATCACTCTTCCTTGCACTATAATGAATGTTCCACATCACACATAAAAAATCCAATGGTGGCCAAATAGTCAGCAATCCTTGCATGCCAAACACGAGGGGCTTGTTTAAGTCCATACAAAGCCTTTTGCAACATGCACACGTATTTTGGGTGCTATGAGTCTTCATATCTTTGTGGCTGGTCCATGTATAATTTGTCCTATAACTCACCATGTAGGAAAGCATTCTTTATCCATTTGATGCAAAGTCCATCCTTTTGCTCTAGCTACTACAAAAAGTGTTGTGACAGTAGAGATTTTAGCTAAAGGGCTTAATGTTTCCTCATAATCAATGCCATATGTCTGTGCATATTCTTTTGCTACCAATCATGCTTTGTGCATGCTTATGCTACCATCATCATTGTGCTTTACCTTGTAAACCCACTTGTAGCCTATGGGTTTCTCTCCTTGTGGCAATGGAACTAGCTTCCATGTATTGTTTCCATAAAGTGCAACCATCTCCTCATCCATAGAGTTTTTTCCAATTTTCATTTCCAATTGCATCTTCAAAAAAAGAGGGTTATTTACTTTGTCATGTAGGCACAATGACGAGCCATGTAACTATCATATGTCAATAATTGCACTGAATTCTACATCCTCACAGATCTTCTCGGTCCTAGGTCACTTCTCCTTGTATCATATGCATGTGCCTTTATTACTCCTAGAATCTTCATGGAGGGCAATCCAAGTTCCTCATCAAGACTCTTTTCTGAACCGCTTGAATTTCTATCAATGTCTTCAAAACCTTTATATTTTTTACTACCAACTAAAAGCTTTTCTTTACCTTTCTTGCATGTATTGGATGAATTTGCTGGACTAAAATTTCCACACAATCTTCCACTCCATGGATTTGAGTTGGAACTATTGCTTGGAGATTTTTGGTCCACTCAAAACGTGAGATTCTCCACTTGATTTTTCAACATTTTCTTTTTCATTTGAGTCAAGATTAAGTCCTTCTTTGGTATCTTCATAGAAGCTTGACATTTCATCAAACACCACATCTCTACACCTCGTCTTACCTTCACCTATCACTTGAGTGGGTTATAAAATTTATTTCCCTTTTGCTCAAGGGAGTATCCAATGAAGATACATTTTTCTGCTTTTGGATCAAGCTTCGTCCTCAACTCATTTGGAACATGTACATATGCAATACAACAAAAAACTTTCATACGTGATAAGTTTGGCTTTTTACCTGTGAACTTCTCTTCAGGTGTAACTTGATGTACAATAGTAGTCAGAGTTTTGTTCATGATGTATACAATAGTGTGCACAACTTCTACCCAATAACAATGAGGTATATTCTTCTTAGCCATCAAGGGTCTCACTATTTTTGCAATACATCTATTTTTGCATTCAACAAAGCCATTCTATTGTGGTCTCTACTTGCATGAAAACTGACGTCGAATTCCATGAAGTTGTAGAAAGTTGTTGAACTCATTCAACATATATTCACCTCCTCCATCAAAGCTTAACATATGAATATACTTCCCTATCTACTTTTTCACCATAGCTTTAAAATTATGGAGGTGAGTGAACATCCAAATCTTCTCTTTCATAAAATATACCCAGACTTTCCATTTATGGTCATCAATAAAAGTAACATATAACCTACAACGACCCACAGATATGGTTTTTACCAAATAGATATGATCCAACAACTCTCCTTTCTTCAAAGTCCTTAAAGGTCTTCTAACCATCCTCCTTGAATGCCTTTGTATGTTGAAATTCTCTAATAACCCTGATAGGAAAATGTACACCTTCCCTATGCAGTCTTGAAGCATAGATGGACTCATAGGCACACATAGATACCTCAGTTCACTCAAATATGATTCTATGAACCCATGAAGACTAAACCTAACACTAAAATAAATTTCTAATGCAGGTTATCGCAATCAAAATCCTGACTCCTACTCAGAGAACCAATGCCTCCAAGGTAGGCTAGTTGTTGCCTTCATTAGCCATGAAGATATTGACCACTCTTCACTTCTGAAGTAATTTCTCTCAGAATATGCAATTCTTGGACATGGGATTAAACACAACTTTAGGAGACAATGATAGCTTTATAACAAGCCAAAGACTACAAGAAATGAGTAAAATTTGATAAGGAAGCTCTGATCAACACTCATAGCTATCTAGCTCCTCCAGACAAAAATCTTTGAGCTAGATATGGCTAATCAAAGTCTAGAGAAATCACTCAAGCAAGCAAGGGGCTTGCTAAGCAAGCAGTCTACTAGCTTATTCAACTCCCATGAGAGCTTACACATGGGTGCAATCATCAATTCAAATTACATTGTGTGTATATGTAATCTTGAAAAGATTCCATAGATGATAAGGAGGCCTTTTCCAAAATTATAGGATTTATCACACCTAAGTGTGATAGGTGGTTATTGACTATTAAAAGCATTCAAATTTAAATTTTTACAGAAGGTTTCATGATTAGATCCTTGCTTTGTATTGTTTCAAGTGGCATCCATCCAACTTGTGTCCAAAATTACTAAGATTGAATCTTGAATTTGAACAATTTTCACATTATTGGAGAGTATTCTAAGAGCATTTTTGTAAACTAAACAAGATTTGAACTTGTTTTAAATAAAATCAAATGGGTAAATTAGTAAAGGGAAATATCTATACTTGGATAGGTAGAAAGAATAAATAGATTTGATCTATGTTTAGGTAGAGACATTTCTTTACTAAACTTGGAAGTATGTAAGTAGGGGGCTTGCTTAAGGAAAGGAGATTCTAGCTAGAGTTTAGAAACTAACTAAATGGAGTGATAATGTTTGACATTAGACCTAGACATTATTTGTGTATGGAAGAAGGGCTAGTTTGCCAAGGTATCTAGCTTAGGGGATATCCTTGTTAAGATATCAAACTCAAAATGTGATGATCCAAGATGACATGTATCACTTTTTCATTTCTCTGACATGTATAGTGGTCACACCGATATATGTCAGGGATACTTCATTGAGCTTTACTGGATTTATCTACCGAGAGTGACGGCACATTTGTTTCTTGCCAACTCACCCATTCACGGACATTAGGTTTTTCCTTATGTACTATTCTTTATATATTGCACTTGTTATATTCTTGTTTTAGGTCATTCTTGTACATTCCTTTTATGTAATAGAAGAAGAAGAAGAAGAAGAAGAAGAAGAAGAAGAAGAAGAAGAAGAAGAAGAAGAAGAAGAAGAAGAAGCAGAAGAAGAAGAAGAAGAAGAAGAAGAAGAAGAAGAAGAAGAAGAAGAAGAAGAAGAAGAAGAAGAAGAAGAAGAAGAAGAAGAAGAAGAAGAAGAAGAAGAAGAAGAAGAAGAAGAAGAAGAAGAAGAAGAAGAAGAAGAAGAAGAAGAAGAAGAAGAAGAAGAACATTCTTCCTTGCCTCAACCTATGTGTGTGCTCCTCTTTGATTCTTAGAGAGTGTGTGTGTGTGACCTCTCTTCTTTATCTCCTTCCTCATAGCTTGTGTGACTGTAGAGAGCTCGTGGAGAATGCCAACGGTAAAGAGTACACGAGAAGGTGTGGAGAAAGCATGATTCACAAGCGACCTCATATTGCTACAAAAATTGGCATAAAGGTAGAAGTTATCCCTTTAGGATCACTCTTTTTTGTTAGATTTCTATTTCGCAGCCATCTCAACCTCTAGTTTGGGCCCATAAGGTGGGGCCCATAGAAAAACTAGGTCAATTTGCAAAATTCTAACTTGCCTCCTTTTCAAAAACACTCATATATTCCAGATCCAAAATTTCAAGCGATTTTGTGTACTATTGGTACACGAAGACTGTGTTTTCCTAAGATCAAATTGTCATGTCATAGTGAGTTAGCATTCAAGCTGAAGTAATGCTTGTAGTGTTTTTACAGTGTTGTGAATCACTACAGAGATGGCAAATGCAGATGGAATGAGTCAGCTTATGAGCGATAAGCTCGACAAGAACAACTTCCATGTTTGGAGATCCATAATAACAAATTTCTTGATGTGAAAAGGCTATTGGAAGTATGTCAAAGGAGAGAACAAAAATGCTCCACAGTTACCAGAGAGGAATCCAACTGCGGACCAATTTAGAGCATATGAAGAATGGAACCAAGGAGCACCAAAGGTAATGTATTGGCTATCTATTAGCATGCAAGATAGCATGATTGGGCACATACAAGATGGAAAGACTCCAAAAGAGCATTGGAATAGTTTGATCACATTGTATGAGACCAATACAAAGGCACGGAAATTGCAACTCAAGAATGAGCTACATACACTGGAGAAAAAGGGCATGTCGATAAGTGACTGCACCCTAAAAATCAAAAGCATATGTGAGTCACTTGCATCTATTGGCATGAATGTAGATGAAGACGATAAGGTGGAAGTGTGCTTGCATGGTTTAAGAGCTGCACATAAGCAATTCAGAACTTCTATATAGACTAGGGAAAATATTTTGAATGTTACTAATCTAGAGTCCATGTTGATTATTGAAGAAAAAAACCTTGGTGAGGACTCAAAGTCCAAAGGAAAACCTAGTTCTAAGTACGTAATCTACTCTAGCATAGGAAGAGGTAGCAGTAGAGGTTTTGGAAGTGGAAGAGGAAACAATAACCAAGACCAAGTTCAACATCAGAATCGTGCACGAGGTAGAGGACAGTTTCAAGGTAGAGGGAGCCAAAGAGGCTGCAAAAATTTCCAAAGAAATGATTCAAGTAATGAAAATAAAGGACGTTGGAATTGTGGTGGACACTTTGAAGGTGCTTGCAGGTTGAAGAATCAAAATAAAAGAAGGCAGCAAAACAACAATGCATCCACAACTGTAGATGTTTCTAAGAAGTTGTTCATGGCTCAACATCATATGATGAAAACGATGTCTGTTGACGTTTCAATATCTAATGGAAATGTTTAGTATGTTTATTCACGCGCTTTAAATCACATGACCCATCATGTGGAATGGTCTAGTAGTTTGCAGAAATCACCAGTTCCTAGATATGTTGAAATAGGTGATGACACATCACACCCTATCTAGCATATAAGAAACATAGCACTATTTATGGAGGATGGGAAGGTAAAACATCTTGCTGATGTGTTGCATATTCCAAATATAACAAAGAATCTGGTTTCTTTTGACAAATTTGACCAAAGATGGACGATTGGTTTCCAAAGGGAACAAAGTGGGTAAGATGTTCACCTTAAATGTGAAAATTCCTAAAATGAATGCAGTCATGTTTGCAAAAGATGTAGGAGTTATTGTTGATATAGAGATCTTGCACAAACGAATTGGACATGCAAACTTGTAGAGGCTGAAATTGATCCAGTCAAAGGAGATTGTCAATGGAGTACCAAATTTCAAAGTTGCAAAAATGAAAAAGGCATGTGTAGCATGTCAATTTGGTAAACATTCAAGAGCATCATTTCCACATGACAAGCATGTTAGTGAGAATGTACTAGAAATAGTACATACAAATGTTTGGGGTCCTATAAAGACCATATCTATGTGTACTTGCTGGTCTTGTGTTACTTTCATTGATTACCATACACGAAAAGTATGGGTATATTTCATGAAAGAGAAGAGTGAAGTGTTCACTCACTTCCAAAATTTTAAAGCTATGGTGTAAAAGTAGAGAGGGAAGTATATTCAGCCATTAAGATCTAATGGAGGAGGTGAATATATGTCAAATGAGTTCCGCAACTTTCTAAAAAGTCATGGAATTTGACATTAGTTGTCATGCAAGCACATACACCAATAGAATGGCATTGTTGAACACAAAAATGGATGTATTACAGAAATAGTAAGAGCCATGATGGCTGAGAAGAATATGCCTCATTGTTATTGGGAAGAAGCTGTGCACACTACTGTATATGTCATGAACAGAACTTTGACTGCTGTTGTACATCAATGTTGGGAAGGATGGATGGATGATCCAAGAGATTGAGTAGGTACTGCTAAAACCTGCTTTGTACCAGCCCTCTTTAGCTTCAGGCTTGATTAGTAGACTCCCTTAGCTTTCCAATGACACCAAGAAATGTCCTATGTCCTTTGGAAATGATGTGTGCAATGATTGAATCAAAACAGATAACTTTGGAAGTCACAAACTCAAGAAAACCTTCTATTTTGGTCTTGACACCTGCTGAATGTTTTGCTCAGTGTGACCAGCACAGTAGCAATTGATAAAATTCCTTCTAGGGGTATTCAATTAGCTTAGTAAGCTAACATTTGCAAGTGGAATGATGTAAAATAATGAACTATGCTAAGAGAAATTAATTTAGCAAGATTTGGTATACCCCCGACTTTTTAATTAGGACTGTAGCAGAGATAGACCAGTGAGCACCTCGACAACGATTTCTCTGAATTGGCTAAATGAATTCACTTCAAACTTTGTCAGCATGTAGATGACTTTGAGCTGAATCCAACAAGCTTTGAATCACTGAATTTAGAGTAGTATTGACTGAGATATGCCCTTGACAAGTTGACAGACTTTTGAGTAGACAATCAGTGAGCACATAGATGAATGATGTAAATGTATCTATAAATTAACACGTGTACAATCCCATTGGCATGACAAGCATTGCCTAATGGTGTAGAGAGGTGTAGACTATGATGTAGTGCTCACACACACTCAATGACAGTAGAATGAAGCTCGGGAGTGATGTCTCTCACCACGACTTTTCAAGTTCACCTTTTATATGGAATGTGTAAGAATTTGAATTCAAATTCAAATTCTTGGCTCCTTCTAATCAAGCTTCTAAAAACTTGGAGATATTCTCTCAATCAAGTGAACTAAATTTTCCACGAATCATTTGGGTAGGTGATTACAGAAGATTCTCAGTCAAATTGACTTTTACAATGAGGTAAAGTGGTAAGTAATCACTAGCATATGTTCCTATGATTCTTCATGCATGTAGAGTCTTCATGATATCTTCCAAGCCAAATGTGTAGGCTTGTGATTTACACCAACAGCTCCCCCTTAAGCCAAACATTTTGGCTTAAGTCTTTATATTCAATCTTCAAGTACATCCTGCAATCCAATCATAGATTTGAACCTGCAAAGTTTGGTCCCATCCAAAGCTTTAGTCAGCAAATCTGCACATTGCATATTGGTTGACACATAAGTCAGCTGAATGTCCTTGCTTAGCAACTTCTCCCTTACATAATGGTAATGTACTTGTATGTGTTTTGTCCTAGCATGATAGATAGGATTAGCTGCAAGGTGAAGAGAACTTGTATTATCTCCAAAGATAATTGGAGGCCTAGTATATAAGCCCAATTCTGTATACAAAAGCTTAATCCAAATTGCTTCTTGAGTGGCATTAGCTAGCCCTCTATACTCTGCTTCTGTAGAAGTCAATGCAATAGTTGGTTGCTTTTTTTGCAGACCATGAAATTGGTTTGTCACCTGCAAAAGAAATGTATCCAGAAGTGCTTCTTCTATCATCCTTGCATCCTGCCCAATCTACATCTGAATAAACTTTTATATCAATATCTGAAGTGTAGGGAAAGTATAAACCATGGTTCTGTGTACCCTTGAGATACTTCAAGATCCTTTTGGCAGCCTCTAAGTGAGGTATCCTTGGTTTGTGCATGAATTGACTTAGCACACTAACTCCATATGCAATATCAATTCTAATTAAGGTAGCATAGTTCAAGCTACCCACCATACTTTGATAACTTGTAATGTCTTGGACTTCATCACCTTCATGAGCACTTAGCTTTAGGTTCACCTCCATTGGAGTGCTAGCTGCTTTAGCATCCTGCGAGTGAAATTTCTTCAACATGTCCTGCACATACTTCTTCTGAGTAATGTATATCCCTGAATTAGTGTAAACTAATTCAAGTCCTAAGAAATATTTCAATAATCCAAGATCATTGATCTTGAACTCCTTCATCATCTGACTTTTGATGTATCTGATTACATTGACATCATTACCTGTAATGATGATGTCATCAACATAAACACAGAGATAGATTACCTCTGAATTACTTCTCTTAATAAACAGAGAGGTGTCAGCCTTGCTCATGATAAAACCTTGGTCTTGGAGGTATGTAGTTAACCTGTAATTCCATGCCCTAGGTGCATGCTTCAATCCATATAAAGCCTTCTTTAATTTGCAAACATAAGTTACCTTCTTAGGGTCTTCATAGCCAGGAGGTTGTGACATATAAACCTCTTCTCAGATCCATCCATTCAAGAAAGCATTCTTGACATCCAATTGGTACATGTTCAAATTGTTTGATGCAGCCACACTCACCAACACTGTGATTGTTGGCATCTTGGCCACATGAGAAAATGTTTCTTCATAGTCAATGCCTTGGGTTTGTGCAAAACCTTTGGCTACTAACCTGGCCTTGTACCTGTTAATTGTGCCATCAGAATTTCTTTTCAACTTATAGATCCATCTGGATCCTATTACCTTCATGGATTCCTTCCTGGGTACTAGCTCCCATGTATCACTCTCCTTGAGTGCTTCAATCTCCTCATCCATAGCTTCTTTCCATTCTGATTTTGTGATTGCTTCTTCATATGATCTTGGTTCTTCATTTAGCAAATCCTTGGCAAGATAAACTGAATGTTTAGTAACAAGAGATGTATCATACCCATATCTGATAGGTTTTTTACTTTCCCTTTGTGATCTCCTAAAGGGTTGAGCTGAAGATTCAGGTATGTCTTCAAGCTTCTTCATCTTCATTTTGCCTTTGGACTTCCATGCCTTGAACTCTTCAAGATTGATTGTATCTTTATCATCTGAACTTGAGTCTTCTTTCTGAGTTGGTTCCTCCTTTGTAAGTTTTGGAAATTCCTCTTCCAAATCATAGGGTAATTTGACCTTCCTGCATTCATTCTCATACCAAGAATCATTCTCATCAAAAATCACATCTCTGCTTACCATAGATCCCTTATTGGTAGGGTTATAAAACCTGTAACCTTTTTGATTTAAATCATATCCAATGAAAATACATTTTTCAGCCTTTGGATCTAGCTTTCCTCTTACCTGTGAAGGAATGTGTACATATGCTACACACCCAAAAATTTTGCAGTGATCCAATGATGGTCTCTTACCATGCCAGGCTTCATAAGGTGTCATACCATTAAGTGATTTTGATGGTAACCTGTTTATGAGATAGGTGGCAATAGAAACACTCTCTGCCCATAGGTAGTTAGGTAACTTCTTCTCATTAAGCATAGATCTAGCTGTCTCAACAATTAACCTATTTCTTCTTTTAGTTACCCCATTCTGTTCAGGAGAGTACCTTGTGGTTATTTCCCTTTTGATGCCTCTGTCCTGCAAGAAGTCCTCAAATTCATTGGAGAAGTACTCACCTCCTCCATCTGACCTTAGCCTCTTCAAATTCCTTCCTGTTTGATTTGCAACTAATGCAAGATATTTCTTAAAACAATTAAATACCTCATCCTTGTGCTTCATAAAGTATAATACAGTCCATCTGCTATAGTCGTCAATAAAAGACACATAGTACCTTGAACCTGAAACTGAGGGGTCTTTCCTAGGTCCCCATACATCTGTGTGTACAAGCTCTAGATAGTCTTCATGCATATATCCTTTCTTGGAGAAGGGTAACCTGTGAGACTTACCAAATTGACAAGCACCACACTTGTAAATCATATGTTGTTTGGATACATTAGGTATCCCAAGCACACATTGGTCCCTGCACATTTGCTTCAATGTCCTTTCTCCTATGTGCCCTAATCTCTTGTGCCAAATCTCAAGCTCCGAAAGTGTTTGATCTTTATAACTGTATAATGCAATGTTCTTTGTATCTTCCAACTCAAAAGTGAAAAGTCTACCTGATTTTTCTCCTTTAGCTATCCTTTTGAATCCATGTCTTGGGTCCTCCACAAATGCTCCATACTGATTGAATCTGACTTGCAACCCTTTCTCTACAATCTGACCAACACTCATTAAGTTCTTTGTAATTGTAGGTACATAAAGTACTCTACTCAACAAATTCTGATTACCATCACAAGTTTTCACATTTCCAACTTTTAACTACAGAATGCTTTGTATCATCACATGTTTGGATTTGGTGTTTACCTTTTGGTTCCTAAAGATCAGAGAGTCGTGCCACATTACCAGCCACATGATTTGAACACCCTGAATCAATATAAAATAAGTGATCATCATTTGTACCTGACTTTGAAGTCATGTTCATGATCAAGAGAGAGTCATCCTGCTCCTCTATGTAGTTGTTGTAGTCCTTTCTGTTTCTGAATCCTCCTTGGTAGTTGCCATTGTAATTGTTGTTGTAGTTGTTGTTATAATTGTTGTTGTGGCCTTGGTGATGGTTGAACCTTCCTCTAGACTGAGAGTATCCACCTCTTTGGTAGCCTCTTCCTCTCTGATTTTTGTAATTCCTGTAACACTCATCTGTGGTGTGGTTTGACAAACCACAAATGTTACATGGTGATGTGTTATAGGGTCTCCCCCTACCTTGCTTACCTCCTCTGCCCCTACCTCTTGAAGATCTACCTCTCCCTGCATAGTTGGCTTGGGAGGTAGAGCATTCATCTTCCACCTTCTTACTCTTGCCTTTATCCTTAGATTTCTTATCAGTGTATATGGCAGAAGATTTGTTACCTTTGGTAGTATCTCCACTCTTGGTAAGCTTTGCTTCATGTGTGAATAGTTGACCCATGAGAGTTGTAAGATCTGGAGTGTGCATGTCCATGTAGAGATCCATTGCAGTGGTGAAGCTTTCCCACTTGTCATCAGCCTTGATCCCATTGATTACCTGCCTTACAATTTGTTCCTCTTCAATCTCTTCTCCTATGCTTGCTAACTGATCTGCAACATCTTTGATCTTGGTCACAAATTTTGAAACAGCTTGCTTAGGTTGCTTCCTTAGTGTTGACTGATTTTTCCTAGCCCTTGTATTGGAGGAAAAATATGATGACAAGGTTTCCCAAGTCTCTTGGGAAGTCTTACAATTTCTGATATGAGGTAAAAGAAAGTCAGATATAGAGTTGAGTACATAAGACCTTGCCAATGCATCCCTTGCACACCATGTGTTGAGTTTTTCTTGCTCCTCCTTGGTTGGCAAACCTCTTGCTTTGAATGAGGGCAATTCCTCATCTCCTGAGATGTATCCATAGAGACTCCTTCCTTGTAAGTAGGTCTTCATCCTTAGAGACCAAGCTTGATAATTGTTCCTGTCCAATTTGTCAATAAATGAAGGAAAACCATCTCCCATTTTACCTTATTTGCTTTGATACCACTGTTGGGAAAGATGGATGGATGATCCAAGAGATTGAGTAGGTACTGCTAAAACCTGCTTTGTACCATCCCTCTTTAGCTTCAGACTTGATTAGTAGACTCCCTTAGCTTCCCAATGACACCAAGAAATGGCCTATGTCCTTTGGAAATGATGTGTGCAATGATTGAATCAAAACAGATAACTTTGGAAGTCACAAACTCAAGAAAACCTTCTATTTTGGTCTTGACACCTGTTGAATGTTTTGCTCAGTGTGACCAGCACAGTAGCAATCGATAAAATTCCTTCTAGGGGTATTCAATTACTTAGTAAGCTAACATTTGCAAGTGGAATGATGTAAAATAATGAACTATGCTAAGAGAAATTAATTTAGCAAGATTTGGTATACCCCCGACTTTTTAGGACTGTAGCAGAGATAGACCAGTGAGCACCTTGACGACGATTTCTCTGAATTGGCTAAATGAAATCACTTCAAACCTTGTCAACATGTAGAGGACTTTGAGCGGAATCCAACAAGATTTGAATCACTGAATTTGGAGTAGTATTGACTGAGATATACCCTTGACAAGTTGACAGACTTTTGAGTAGACAATCAGTGAGCACAAAGATGAATGATGTAAATGTATCTATAAATTAACACTTGTGTACAATCCCATTGGCATGACAAGCATTGCCTAATGGTGTAGAGAGGTGTAGACTATGATGTAGTGCTCACACACACTCAATGACAGTAGAATGAAGCTCGGGAGTGATGTCTCTCACCGCGACTTTTCAAGTTCACCTTTTATATGGAATGTGTAAGAATTTGAATTCAAATTCAAATTCTTGGCTCCTTCTAATCAAGCTTCTAAAAACTTGGAGATATTCTCTCAATCAAGTGAACTAACTTTTCCACGAATCATTTGGGTAGGTGATTACAAAAGATTCTTAGTCAAATTGACTTTTACAATGAGGTAAAGTGGTAAGTAATCACTAGCATATGTTCCTATGATTCTTCATGCATGTAGAGTCTTCATGATATCTTCCAAGCCAAATGTGTAGGCTTGTGATTTACACCAACAATCAAGTTACACTTAAAGAGAAGTTCACAGGTAAAAAGCCAAACTTATCACATATGAAAGTTTTTGGTTGTCTTGCATATGTACATGTTTTGGATGAGTTCAGGACGAAGCTTAATCCAAAAGTAGAAAAATGTATCTTTTTTGGATATTCCCTTGAGCAAAAGGGAAATAAATTTTATAACCTACTCAATGATAGGTGAAGGTAAGCAGAGATGCAGAGATGTGGTATTTGATGAACTGCTAAGCTTCTATGCAGATGCCAAAGAAATCTTGACTCAAATGAAAAAGAAAATGCTGAAAAATCATGTGTAGAATCTCAAGTTTTGAGTTGACTAGATGCATCACCAAGCAATAGTTCCAACTCAAATCCATGGAGTGGAAGCTTGCGTGGAAATTTCATTCCAGCAAATTCATAAAAATACGTCTAAGAAAGGTAAAGAAAATCTTTCTATTAATAGTAAAACATCTATAGGTTTTGAAGACATTGATGGAGATTGAAGCGATTCATAAAAGAGTCTTGATGAGGAACTTGGATTGCCCTCCATGAAGCCTCCAAGAGTAACAAAGGCACATGAAGATGATACAAGGAGAAGTGACCTAGGAACAGAAAGATCTAGGAGGATATGATAGTTACAAGGCTCATCATTGTGCCTACATGACAAAGTAAATAACCCTCTTTTTTGAAGATGTAATTTAAAATGCATAATGAAAAAAAAAATATGGATGAGCAGATGGTTGCACTTTATGGAAAGGATACATGGAATCTGGTTCCATTGCTGCAAGGAAAGAAACCCATAGGCTGTAAGTGGGTTTACAAGGTAAAGCACGATGCAGATAGTAGTATAAGCAAGCACGAAGCACGATTGGTAGCAAAACGATATGCACATACATATGGCATTGATTATGGTGAAAAATTTAGCCCTATAGCTAAAATGTCTACTATCAGAACACTTCTTGTAGAAGCTACAACAAAAGGATGGACTTTGCATCAGGTGGATGTGAATAATGCTTTCCTACATGGTGAATTATAGGACAAAGTATACATGGACCAACCACAAGGATATGAAGATTCAAAGCACCGAGAATATGTTTGAATGTTGCAAAAGGCTTTGTATGGACTTAAACAAGCCCCTCATGCTTGGCATGCAAGGATTGCTGACTATTTGACCACAACTGGATTTTCTATGTGTGATGTAGATCATTCATTATATGCAAGGGAGGGTGATGATGGCATCACGATTGTGGCTATTTATGTTGATGACTTGATTGTAGGAGGTGATAATGAAGCAAGACTTAAAGAGATAAATCAACTCCTTATACAAGAATTTGACATGAAGGATCTTGGTGTGTTGCACTAGTTCTTGCGCATTGAGTTTATACATATAGAAACAAGTATATGGATGTCACAAAGGCAATATTTCTTGAGTATGCTGCAAATGTATGGTATGGCTGATTGTAAGCCAATTTCTATGTCATTAGATCACAATTTGAAGTTGGACACTACATCAAGTGAAGCACTATAAAATGCTACTATGTATAAGAAAATTGTGGGAAGTTTGATATATCTCATACTTATAATGCATGATGCTACACTACTGGACTTGAAAGTGAATTTATGCAGGTTCCTAGGAAGCTGCATCTAGAAGCTTTGAGGCACACTCTACATTATGCGAGTGCTACTTTGGATTATGCATTATGCAAATTGGGCTAGTAGTATTCCAGATAGAAGAGCTACTGGTGGCTTTCTATCCTCACTTGAAAGTGCAGGTATTACATGGAGCAACAAGAAGCAACCCACTATTGTTTTGTCGAGTACAGAGGCTGAGTATAGAGGTGCTTCAATGGCAACATGTGAAGCATCCTAGTTAGAGATGCTACTTATAGATTTAGGTGTGGAAGTGCAAAAACCTATCACCATCTATTGTGATAATCTTAGCAGCATACAATTAGCATGGAAGCCTATTTTTCATGCTAGAACAAAGCATATCAATGTACATTATCAGTTCATCAGAGAGAAGGTATTAGTAGGTGATATTGATCTTATTTATGTGAGGACAGATGAGCATGTTGCTAATATTTTTACTAAATCACTTGGAGGAGAGAGGCAGAAGAAGTTTCAGAAGATGCTTGGATTAGAGGACATGATGTTGATATTGAGGGGGAGTGTTGAGATATGAAGCTCAACATGTGATGATCTAGGATGACATATATCACTTTTTCATTTCTCTGACATGTATAGTGGTCACGCTGGTATATGTCAGGGATACTTCATTGAGCTTTACTAGATTTATCTACCAAGAGTGTGGCACATTTGTTTCTTGCCAGCTCACTCATTCCCAGACATTAGGATTTTCCTTATGCACTATTCTTTATATATTGCACTTGTTGTATTTTTCTTTTAGGTCACTCTTGTACATTCCTTTTATGTACTAGAAGAAGAAGAAGAATATCCCTCTTCCTTGCCTCAATTTGTGTGTTTGATCCTCTTTGATTGTGAGAGTGTGTTTGGGTGCGTGTGTGAGCTTTCCTTATCTCCTTCCTCATGATAATCCTAAGGTTCTCAAATGGGAGAAGGGAAATTTTGCCAAGGTCCTTATCTTGGGGGATATCTTAAGGCTCTTAAGATGGATAGTAGAGTTCTTTTGCATGATTCCACATGTCCACACTATATCACTTACGAGACTATCTATTTATAGAGCAAGCGGATATAAAGGATGGGAGACAACTCATGAAAAATATAAATATTCCCTCTTATTAAACTTATTATTAGATCTTATTAAAAACTCTCATTGAGAGAGAGAGAGAGAGAGAGAGAGAGAGAGAGAGAGAGAGAGAGAGAGAGAGAGAGAGAGAGAGAGAGAGAGAGAGAGAGAGAGAGAGAGAGAGAGAGAGAGAGAGAGAGAAAGAGTATCTAATTTTCTTGCTTATTTTTTAGTAAAATCATTCGACGTGTGCTATTCATAATAAAAAATATGCATGTAGACTTTTGTCCATCATAAATCTCCTGAGGGTAATAAAGCTACTAGTTTCGAGTTGGTTGAAGAGAGAAATGAAGGAGGAAACCCCTTAAAGAGGCTTTTCAGCAACATGGGAGCACATGTTCAAACTTAGGAAGAAATGAAATAACATGTTTTATTCCCATTATATAGGATCCATATGCTTAGAGTAGCTCACTTACAATGACAAAGAGTTAAGCATATAAACTTTATAATCTAAAACGGTTTCATTGAAAACTCATATATGGGACAATTATGAACATTCCTGCAAGTTATTGAGGTTAAATTATCATTTTACATTCCAAAATTGTCCTATTTTTGAACTCTATAAAAATTAAACGAATGCCCTGTTTGGAGCATTGATACACAACAAGAGGCTTGTAAATTCACTTGCAAGTGTTAATATGGCTTCTCATTATGATGCTACACTTTTGAAACCACTCTTTAACTTAAAGATAAGCTTTCTTGTCAATTTTGTGCATTTAAGCAAACTTTTTCTTTCATTTAGGCACGTCTCATGAGTAAAAGTAAATGACTCTTAGACATGTACCTATGCAATGTAAGGCATGTTTTGAGTTATGATTTCACATAATCAATAGAATACATTTTGCATGGAGGACTTGTATGGTATATATTGGTAATGCATGGATCTTTTCTAAGTATCAATGAGGCAAAAATGGAAAATAATTGATGGAAATGATAGTATGGATGAGTGCTTGTAATATTTAGTAGTTAAGCACTATATTAAAATGCTTGTATAACACTATATTGTTATCCCAAAAGTACAATTGTGCAACCATTATACTTCCAAAACGTTCATTTTTTGCATGCATGTTCATAAACACAACTTTTTAATGATGCAGGGTTTTTAGCAAAATATTTTGCAAGTAGATGATAAAAACAATAAATGTCTAACCAGTGGATTGAGATACATTGATTTTTTTGATTATTTGATGCACGTAGTACACGATGAGTATACTTTTTGTGAGCGTGTTGGCCAACTGAAATGTCGTGTAAAGTTTCGTATGATTTTTCATATAATTGCATGAATCATAGTTTATCTATGGTTTGGTTTAAAAAATATTTGCTTGTTTTCCTAAATCACAAAAAAACTTTGAATAGTTTCAATATAAATTATAAATTAAATCGAAATAAAACTATATATAAATCTATAATTTACCACATCAAAGAAATGATAAGATTGATAGATTTTGTGTTCGTTAGAAACAGATAAAGTAATAAGTAGGTGAATGGATTTTATGTTTGTGAGAAATAGAGTAAAGAAATTCCTTTAGATCTATATCCATGAAAATAATAATTCTACTTCCTACATCAATATAATTGTCGATAATACAAGTCTTTGATCAAATATATTATAGATGTTAAATTCACTACAACATAATCATGATTTTTGAATTAGATGCAAAATGAGCTAAAACGTTGGGCATAGGTAAATCAATCAACAATTTAATTTGGCATAAATAGTGCACGTCCATCACTATATTGGTCAATATGCAAGTTGAGAGGAGCTACTCGTGAGAATTTTAAATATGCAAGGAAAAAGTGGGTTATTTTTTTTTTCATAGAAGGAATTGTGGCAGCTATAGCGCTTTTTTTTTTTGCTTTGAATTCTAGTAATATAAGTATGCCCTCTTATATTATTAGATCCTATTAAAAGATCTCATTAGAGAGAGAGAGAGAGAGAGAGAGAGAGAGAGAGAGAGAGAGAGAGAGAGAGAGAGAGAGAGAGAGAGAGAGAGAGAGAGAGAGAGAGAGAGAGAGAGAGAGAGAGAGAGAGAGAGAGAGAGAGAGAGAGAGAGACTATCTAATTTTCTTGCTTATTTTTAAGTAAATTCATGAGATGTGTGCTATTCATAATAAAAAATATGCATGCAGACTTTTGGCCATCATAAATCTCCTGTGGGGAATAATTGGTTTTGAGTTGTTTGTATATACGTACATAAACACAAACATACATACATGCATGCATACTATATACATACATACATACAAACTCCATACATACATACTACATACATACATACATACTGAATACATACATACCATATATATACATACATGCATACATACATACATACCATATATATACATACATGCATACATAGTACATACAACGTACATACATATAAACGTGCTTGCTTTCACACTTACATACATACATACATACTTGTAGTAGGCTCGCTACTTGGTTGATTATTGACCATTCAGATTGTTCATAATACAAGTCTTTGATGAAATAATATTATAGATATTAAATTCACTCCAAAAAAAATATGATTTTTGAACTAAAACATTGGGCATAGGTATATCAATCAACAATTTAATTTGGGATAAATAGTGCACGTCCATCACTATATTGGTCAATATGCAAGTTGAGAGGAGCTACTCGTGAGGATTTTAAGTATGCAAGGAAAAAGTGGGTTTCTTTTTCATAGAAGGATTCGTGCCAACTATAGCGATGCATATAACGATGCTTTTTTTTCGATTTGAATTCTAATTTAGCATGTGTCGAATTTCCTATTGACATAGCGACCAATATTCCCTGTCGTTATACCAACATGTCACTGAAGGCCATATTGATGCATATGGTTACATAAAAGAAAACCTGCACACTATGCACGACATTCTCGAGAGAAATTTCAAGAGCTTGTGCATAGCAAGAATAAATCTTGGTGAGTGTTTTCATACATCCAAACCTTTTTTCCATGTAATTTTTTATCTCTCTTACTCTCTCTCTCTCTCTCACTATCTTTCTCACTCTCACTATGTCTATTACTATAGTGATTAATGTTATTAAGTCTTTTTAGTGTAACCTAAAGTACATCAACCATTACACAATGAACAACCTCTGCACTAAATCTTGAGTTCCTTTTTAATCAATTCAAATCAAGGAGCCTCGATTAAGTGAAGATTTTAGTTTGTTAGTCATCTTTTTATTAAAACGTTCTATTTATTCAATTCAATTACAAAAAAAATTAATCAAAAATTTTTTATAAAAAGAAATTCTTCATTAACAAAAAGAATTAATTAATAAATTTGATAAATAAATAAATATTAAATCATATGCACATGTATACATATGCACATAAACACATTAACATCCACACATACATACACACACAATCATACACATTTATGCACACATAGATACATATACACATACATATACACACATACATATACACACATACATATACACACATACATATACACACATACATACACATATGAACACCCATATATATTCACACATACACACTCATACACACATCAACATACACACACATACACATGCACACATGCTTACATAAATACATACATACACACATATGTATTACATACATATACAAATACACACATGCTTACATAGTCTCCTCTTCCACGTGAAATAGAGGACAAGCTCATGTAGTGATATGTTCAATTCGGTTGAGGCTACTCTGAAACCAACTCCTGCAAGAAAGTCCAAAATACAATTATAATGATCAATAGTTGGATTGAGACCATATGCTCTCAACAGGAGGAAAAAGTAGTCACCATCATCAATCAGGCCAATGTGACTACATGCACACATGTGACTACATATACACATGTGACTACATGCACACATAATGATCAACAATTGGATTGAGATTATATACTCACAACAAGAGGAAAAAGTAGTCACCATCATCAATTAGGCCAATGTGACTACATGCACACATATGCTCAATCATCCACATATGGGATACTATTTCTTGGTTCCTTGCATCAAAATCACATTAATAGATAACCATATTTACATCAATCAACATGTAACATGTATGTTGATTCAGGTGCTTCAAATCACATGACCCGTCATGCGGAATGGTTTAGTAGTTTGCAAAAATTTCCTCTTCTTGGATATGTTGAAACAAGTGATGACATATTACACCCTATCGAGGTGCTTCAAAACACATGACCCATCATGCGGAATGGTTTAGTAGTCTGCAAAAAATTCCTATTCTTGGATATGTTGAATCAGGTGCTGCATGTTCCAAATATAACACAAAATTTGGTTTCTATTGGACAAACGGTTGACCAAGGATTACAAGTTAGGTTCAATGTTGATGTTTTATATGTAGAAGAGTAGAAACAAGATGGACGATTGATTGCCAAAGGAAACAAAGTGGGTAGGATGTTCACCTTAAATGTGAAAATTCATGAAAACGAGCTTAACATCTATATGAGATGTATATGGATAGTACTGTTCATTGATTGTACCCTTCAAGTACTTCATAATTCTCTTGGATGGTTCTATATATGGCTTCCTTGGAGTGTGCATGAACTGACTTAGCACACTAACTCCATAGCAAATATCTAGTCTAGTCAGAGTTGCATAATTCAAACTTCAATTAGCTCACCTTCATGAGCACTTAGCTTTAAATTTACCTCCATGGGTGTACCTCCAACCCTGTATTTTCCATCTTGAACTTGGTGAGCATATCTCCAATGTACTTTCTTTGAGTGAGGAACATACCTTTCTCTGTATATACTACTTCCAAACCTAGGAAGTAAGTGAGCAACCCAAGATCACTGATCTTTAACACCTCCTTCATTTGGGCTTTGATCTTCCTGATTCCATTTGCATAACTTCCTATAATGATTATATCATCCACATATACACAAAGGTGTATGACCTTTGAGTGATTCGTCTTAATGAAGAGGGAAGGATTTATCTTGCTTACAATGAAACCTTTATCCCGCAAGTAAGTAACAAGTCTATGATTCCAAGCTCTAGGAGCTTGCTTCAAGCCATATAAGGCTTTCCTCAACGTGTACACATGTTCAAGGTATGTTTGATCTTCAAAACCAGGGGGTTGAGCCATATATGCCTCCTTTGAAATCCAACCATTTAGAAAATCATTTTTAACATCCATTTGATATATCTTCCAATTCTTGGAAGATGCAACACTCATAAGTACTCTAATTGTAGGCATTTTTTCCATAGGTGAGATGTTCTTCCATATATTATGCACCCAAAAATCTTGCAATGATCAGGGATATGTCTTCTTCCATTCCATGCTTCATAAGGTGTCATCTCATCTACTGATTTTGATGGGAGTCTATCAATCAAATAGGTGGCTATGGATATAGCCTCTGCACACAAGTAGTTGGGTAATTTCTTCTCATGTAACATTGACCTTGTAGCCTCCACAATTGTCCTATTTCTTCTCTCTGCCACTCCATTTTGCTCTGGAGTATACCTGATTTTAGTCTCTCTTTTGATTCCTCTCTCTTGGAGATAAGAATCAAAGTCATGGAAGAAATATTCTCCCCCTCTATTTGACCTTGGCCTCTTCACAGTCTAACCTATTTGATTCTCTACAGGTGCTAGATATTTCTTAACATATGAGAATACTTCATCTTTATGCTTAAAAAGTTATAGTATTGTCCATCTGTTACAATCATCAACGAATGACACATACTACCTTGATCTAGAGATTGAAGGCTCCTTGCTTGGTCTGCATACATCTATATGGACTAGCTCCAATAGGTCACCATAAATGTATCCCTTTTTTATGAATGGTTGTCTATGAGATTTGCCAAATTGACAAGCACTACATTTGTATATCATGTGTTGTTTGGATATGTTTGGTAGACCAAGCACACTCTCATCCCTACTGATTTGCTTCAGAGCCCTCTCACCTATACGAGCTAACCTTTTGTGCCAAACTTCCAAATCTGATAGACTTTGACTACCACAGCTGAACAATGCAATGTTGTTATTATCTTGGAGCTCAAATGTAAATAATCTATGTGACTTTTCTCCTTTTGATATCCTCTTGAATCCGTGATGTGGATTCTCAACAAATTCTCCATTATTTTTGAATTTGACTTGCAATCCTTTTTCAACAATCTGACTACACTTTTGAGGTTTTTGGTGATGGTTGGCACATACAATAACTTTCTCAATAGTTTCTTATTACCATTAGAAGTCTTCACATTCCCTGTCTTCTCCATTAGATGCCTTGTGTCATCTCTTGTTTGGACTTCATGTCTATTCCTTGGATCCTCCAAGTCTAAGAGTAGAGCTACATTCCTTGCTACATTATTTGAGCAACCTAAACCTTATATATAGAATACATGTTCATCTGCTTTACCTTGCTTCATGGTCATGTTCATAAGAAGTAATGAATCCTTTTGAGTTTGATCATCTACATAATTGTTGTAGTCTCTCCTTCCTCTGTATCCTCCTTGGTAGTTGTTGTTATCGTATGAGTTGTTATTGTATCCATTGTTGTTTTTGAATCTACCTCTTGAGCCTTTATAGCCTCCTCTATTGTAACCTCTTCCTCTTTGGTTTCTAGGATTCTTGAAACAATTCTCAGTGATGTGATTAATTAGGCCACATACGGCACATGGAGATGAGCTTCCAGATCTCCCCCTACCTTTTCTTCCTCCTCTGCCTCTCCCTCTTGAGCCTCTACCTCTATCTGCAAAGTTTGCTTGAGAGGTGGTGCCCTCATCATCACAATTTTTACCTTTGGCTTTGCTATATTTATTCTTGTTCTTATCTGTATAGAGAGTAGAGGATTGATTACCTTTTGACTTGTCTCCATTCTTCATAAGCTTTGCCTCATGTGTGAACAATTCTCCCATGAAGGTGTTAAAATCAGGAACCTGTATGTCCATGTAGAGGTCCATGGCTGTGGTGAAAGCTTCCCATTTGTCATCTTCCTTTATTCCATTGATCACTTGCCAACTATTTGCTCTTGATCAATGATTTCTCCAATGCTTCCAAGTTGGTCTACTATGTCCATCTTGGATACAAAATTAGTCACATTTTGCTTGGGCATCTTCTTGAGTGTGGTGAATTCCATCCATAGTTGATTCTTCCTTGCCTTGGTACTTGATGAGAAGAATGCTTCAAGAGCATTCCAAGTCCCTTGTGAAGTATTGAAACTCCTCATGTGTGGAAGTGAAAAATCAAAGATTGAGTTAAGAATATATGAGCTTGCTAGAGCATCCTTTGAGCACCATGTGTACCTCTCTTGTTCTTCTTGAGTTGGTTGTCCTTTGCTTCTGAGGCTTGGCATCATCTCATCTCTAGTTATGTAACCATACGGGTTTCTCGTTTGAAGATAAGATTCCATTATAAGTGACAAAGTTGAGTAGTTACCTCAATACAATTTGTCTATGGATGAAGGAAATCCATCTCCCATGTTGACTTGTTTGGTTGCTCTAATACCATTGTGAGGAGATGGATAGGTGGCTTTTAGAGATGAGATGGTGTTGCACAAAACCTACTCTACACCTACCGTGATGACTCAAAGGATGCTTATTATACACCTTTAGCTTCATAGTGATGCATTTGGAACCACTAAGTATTTTGGAGAATCATTCCCAAAAGTTTGCATCAAAACAAATAACTTGCATATACTAGAAATATGAAGAAACCTTCTATTTTGGGAATAGAGGTGCTCAGTATTATACTCAGAGCTCACAACCCAGTATGAATTGACCAGAGAGCTTTTGCACACACAGAATTCGAGTGTATAGCTAACTAAAGCAAGTTATTTCATCAATTTGGCTATACCATATGCTGAGAAATGATTCTAACAAGTGAGGGGGGTCATCCCAACTTTCCAAGATCTAGAAGGTGTGTAAACACAGTCAGCTTCTATACTTTATATCTCAAGATCCTATTAACCAAACTTTATGAAAAAAAGATATGCAATTGCTTCGACCCATTAGGACTGGAGCTAATACCATTATAGTATAATATTATATTAATCATGCTGTAAACAAAAACTAAGCACGTAATAATAAACTAGTAGACACCTCAAGCTAACTAACACAAGCTAAAGCATAGGAAATGCGTGAGTACACACAACAAAATGAATTCCACAAAATCACTATAATGATGAAGATGTAGCAACGAATAGTAGACATAGATGTACTTGAAGAAATGTATCAAAATTTATATGCTAATGAGCATATGATACAAGGTAAGTGTAGTGGACTACTCATACATGAAGTGAGCTCAATGTGTGCTCACTGATGTAGCTTGATGTATCTCAGAATAGCTCTCATATCCTGCGACTAAAAGCATGTCTATTTAGACTCGTAGTTTGAGTTTGAATTTGAATTTTCCCTCACCTAAAAGTGATCCTACACTTTAGGGATGATTTGAGTTGATTTTTCATACCACATGAGTTGTGGGATTAGTTCCCTAACTTCACAAGATTCCTTACTCTCTTGGCTTTTACAATTATCCAAAGTAAATATGACTTAAATTGATAAGCATGTGTCCATATATGGTTCTCTTTTGTAAAGAGCTAAATGAATGTGTAGTCCCAAGGTTTAGAAATGCACTTAGGCTTGCTAAATGTACCAGCATAACCAAAGTGAATAAGATCCAATTGAAGAATGAGCTCAAAAACTTAAGAAAATCACCTATTAGGAATATAAAGGATTAAAATTTGAATATAAAAGAAGTGAGTCATGCATTAGGATCCATAGATTTTCACATAGATGATGATGAACTAATTGCATACACCTTGAATAGGCTAAGGGATGATGAGATGTGGATGGATTTTAAATCATCTTATTGGTGCAAACCAATCACAAAATTGATGTTTATAAAGATTAATGGCCTCAAACAAGAAGTTTTGTTGCATACAAAGATCAAGAAGAATGAATATGGTCATGAATAAAGAGACTTAGATATGAATGTACATATATTCATTTCAGAGGATCCTAATTAGTGTACCATAGTTAGAAATAAATTAGGCAATAAATAAAGCAAGTGAATAACAATGTATTAATCATGATACAATTACTAATTTGTGGCTATATAATTCATTCAAGACATTAGGGAAGATGTGAGTTCATTGCCATAGTAAAGATAGGCGTATCAATGCAAATCAATAGATTTAGAGCTTGGTCTTATTCACATTTCTCTCAAGATGATCATGTGGATCAGAAATCCTTGTATACAGATGTAATTCAATACTAAACCAAGTTGTGGCTATAGTTTTGTGTACTAATTCCTTTCATAGTGTGTGTATGATTCATAAGAACATTCACTTGTCAATTTATTAAAGGGAAGACTCGTAAATGACGCATCTCGTCAATTAAAGATTTGCTTACCTCTGAGTGACGCATGTAAATTTTTTTTGTATTTAAGTGTTAGAAATCTAATTTGAGATATAAGGAAGCTGAGTGACGCTTGGTGCTTTGAATGTTCCAAGATTCCACATTTTTGATGCCATGGATCACAAACCAAATAGAATCATTCTATCTAATACTGGTCGCCCAATTCCAATCTTTACTGATTCTTATAAAGCTTTTGAATTTATTCCAACTCTTCCATAGGGAGCACACAAGGTTTGAGCCTTTTGAGAAAACTGCGATCTGGGAAAACAAAAGGGTTAGAATGTCGAGGTTCTTCCAATTTGGGAACCCCACCAAAGTCAATGAGTTCTTGTTTCTGAAGATCAGTTTGGCACATGAAGCCTCCCCATTGCACCACACCTTAATCATCCAATTTTTGCTACTAGTTTGGTAGTCATGCAACCCATGTCTACAATACCAAGGCCCCCACTATCCCTTTGGCTAGTGCAGATGGACCATTTGATTTTAGGAGCCCCCCTCCTGTTGTGGTCTCCCGTCCAAAGGAAATTTCTACAAATACTTTACAATTTGGTCAGCTCTTGCTCTTTCGGTCTCCAGCAAGAGAGGAAGTAAATGGTCGATGGAAGTAAATTCACAAAGTTGCCATTTTTGAACATATGTTTTAGGTAGATTTTAATCTTAGTGTTCACATAGAATTTTTTTCAAGTTTAATTCAGTGCCTATTGAACCTTAAGGCTGCACAAGGATCATACAAAGGTTCTTTTATACCTTGAAGCATTAAAACTCGTGACATTTCTAGGTAATGAAGTTGAATCCTAAAGCATACTTCTAGAAGGAAGGTAGAGATAAAAATTGAAGAAGGAGATGGAGGTCAATCTCATAATTAGAAGGATTTAAAACTTTTGTGTAAATTCTTATCTATACTTGATGTAGAGATGTTATAAGATCAAGTTAGGCTTGAACTAGAGAATTAAAAGCTCTCCAATAGTGGTATCAGAGCTAGATAAAGTAGATAAAGTCAAGGGATTGAACAAAAGGTCCCGACTGTTGTAGATTTCACAAGTAAAAGCTGAAGAAAGTATTGGAAGGCTAAAGTTTTGCAAAAGAACTTTAGAAGGACACAAAGGAAGTTCAAAAGGATTAGAAGAGGAACATAATTGCTTCAAAAGGTACATTCCATAACTCTTGTATAAGCATTTGTTAAGACGAGTAACAAAAGGATGGGAGAAATTATCTAGATAGAGAAATTTGATAGAGAAAAGAAGCTCATTTTGTGGGCAAACACTTGATGGCCTACATCACATAATAATAAGAGAGGCTAGATTTTAAAGATCCTAGTCTTCCAACTAGGGAAGAACTTGCATACTTGAAGAACTGCATGAAGAAAGGTGCTCAAGCTAGGAGCATTATCTACATGGCTATTAATGACTATCTCTTGCCACACATTACAGGGCTAGAGAGTGCAACTAATATATGGAATGCTCTGGAAGAACATTTCCAAAATACGACCAAGGCAAAGAAGGCCTCACTATGAGCTGAATTTACAATGTTCAAAAAGAAAGGTTCACACTCAATTTTTGATTATCTAACAAAGATGAAAGATATTGTAGATTTTTAGGAGCAGTTGATGAACACATTGAAGAATATAAATTGGTAAGGCAGATCCTTACAAGGTTAAGAGGTGATGAAAGCTTTCATATTGTCAAGTGAATTATCATTATATCATTTCAATCTAGATCCAAATCAATTTCTAGGTCACATGTGAACATTTGAACATGATATTAAAGGTGAAAAATGAGAAAAGTGTATGCCAAGCTATGTATTCAAAGGACAAGAAGAAGAATTCTAAAGGCAAACAAAAATCAAATGAAGAAGAAGGCACCCCAAATCAAGCTAACTTTACTAAAGGTAAAGGAAATAGTAAGGGGAAAGGAAGAGGTGGAAAAAACAAAGACAATGGTAGAGTTTGTTCGAGTTGTGGCAAAATAAATTACCTGGAAAATGAATATTTGCACAACACTAAGAACAACGGTATTTATAATTAGAACTACAATCAAAGAGGTAGAGGAGGCAGAATCCATAAAGGTAAGTTCAAAGGAAGAGTTGTTAGGAATACATATGGTAAAGGAGGTGGAAGAAGCTTCCAAGACCAATCCTACAACACCTATTAAAATTATGCATCAGATTCAAAGGAGGGCTCAACTCTGATCATGAATGCTACACATGAACTTAATAACAAGTGAAGACCAAAGAATATTCTACATTGACTGAGGGTGTATAAATAAGCTAAATGACAACATTGCCTTGATGACTGAAATGGAAGAAAAGTTGCATGGGTACATAGTTCAAACTAGAAATAATACCAAACATAAAGTGGAGATCATTGGATTAGCAAAGACAAAGAATGGAAGCACACTTATGAGTAAGGTACTTTATGTTCCTAAAATTCCAAAGAATTTAATTTGTGTAGGATAAATTTTTGAGAAAGGATATGAAGTCATATTCACTAATGATGGAGTTTATGTGGAAGAACCAAATCAAGGATATAAGAGTATTTTTGTAGGTCAAAAAGAAGGAAGACTCTTTACTCTCAAGGTACAAGGTAATGTAGGACATGCCTTGTTCACTTATGGAAATCAAAAGATGACTGAGTTGAACCTATGGCGCAAAAGGTTAGGTCATTTTAATGAAAGAAGAATAAAGGAAATGGCAGAGAATGGATCAGTGCTAGCTCTACCCCCTATTCAAAGTCAACACATGACATACAATCATACAACAAGAAGGGATTTATGCATACAAACATGCTTAAGTTAATACACACAGCCCAAGACTAGATTCAATATCATTTTCTCAAGGTAAAAGGTACTTGATAAAGAGATTAAAGCTGTGTACATTCCAACAAAAGAACAAGTAGCAGATATGCTAACCAAGAGTCTAGATGGACCTAAGTTACAAAGATTCAAAGAGATGACAATAATAAAGAAGAAGAACATAATCACAATTGGTGAGTGAAGGGGAGTTGTTGGTGCATACCAATCACAAATTGATGCTTATGAAGATTAATGAAGTCAAGCAAGAAGCTTTGTTGCAGACAAAGATCAGTAAGAATAAAGACGGTCATGAATAAAGAGATTGAGATACGAATGTACATATATTCATTTCAGAGTATCCTGATTAGTGCACCATAGCTAAAAATAAATTCGAATATAAATAAAGCAAGTGAATAAAAATGTATTAGTAATGATCCAATTATGAATTCATGGCAATCAAACATAAGAAAATATGTGAGTTTATTGCCATAGTAAAGATAGGTGTGTCAAGGAAAATCAGTAGATTTAGAGCGTGGTCTAATTCACATTTCTCTTAGAATTATCATGTAGATCAAAAATCCTTTTACAAAGATCTGATTCAATAGTAAAACAAGTAATGGTTAAAGTTTTGTGTCCTAATTCATTTCATAGTGTGTGTATGATTCATAGGAACATTCATATGTCAATTTACTAAAGTGAAGACTTGGAAATGGTGCATCTCATCGATTAAAGATTTGCTTAGATCTCAACAACACATGAAAAGGTTTTTTATGTTTAAGCATCAGAAATCTAAGTTGTGAGATAAGGAAGCTATGGCTAAAAGCATTTTGTAAAATGGGTTGTATTCTTAGAGAAATCTATGTTAAAAGTCACCTATGTCAGAGGCACCATTTCTCAACATTTACTTTTAGGTAGATTTTGATCTTAGTGATCACACATAATTTATTCAAGTTTAATTTACTATCTATTTAACCTTAAGGCTGCACAAAGATCATAGAAAGGTTCTTGTATACCTTCAAGTATTAAATTTGTGACATTTTTAGGTAATGAACTTGAATCTTGAAGTAGACTTCTAGAACAAGGCCGAAGTTCGGAATTGAAGAATGAGATGGAGGTCAATCTTAGAATTGGAAAGACTCTTTGAAGTGTTTGTGTAAAGTCTTGTCTATAATTGATATAAAGATGTTCTAAGATCAAGGTAGGCTTGATGTTGGAGAATTAAAAGTTCTCAAACACATTTGTGTATGTCAAAGATACTCTTCCCAAACTTGGGCAATTGGATTCTCAAAAGCAAAGGGAAATGAAGCCCAAGCATTCTATGTAGGTAAAGGTAGAGGAAGAGGAAGGAATCATGGTAGATGAAGAGGAAAGCAAGGGAGAGGATCAAATGGTGATCCTAATCAAAAAGAAAAAAGAAGAAAATTCTCTTGATCAAGAGGAAGATGCAAGTTCAAAGGAAGAGGAGGAAGGTATAACCAAAGTAGAGATAACCACAACTCAGAAGGTTGCTTTATTTGTGGCTAATATGGCCACTATGCAAGGGATTTCTATCAAAGAGCGACTACAAATTCAACATACAAAAGACAAGGTAATTATGCATCTACTTCAAATGCAAATGAAAGTATGCTACGGATGCATGACTACAAGACACAAGGGTCCAACACATGCTGCATTGATAATGGATGCAGTGTTGGAACATCAAGCTTACACTATGCTTGAGGTGGATTTGATCTACATAAAAAACTATGGCTTGGCTGTAATCTAAAAGCAACGGCCCTCATGTAACTTCTATTTTCAGGACGTAATAGAAATAAACCTATAAATATGTGTAGTCTGAGAGACTCGTCCATCAAAGTACACTGGGGGAGATTACACCCAATATCGCGTCGATTGTTTTCTCTGTTTCTAATTCCTGTTTCGCCTTCTTTCTACCTCTGTGTCTGCGTGCGCTGGAGGACTTGATAATAGCGGTATCAGAGCTTGGCACGTATCAATCCGGAGGGGTTTGTTTGTGTTCTCTATTTGCAATCCACGTCCACTCTATTTGCGTTCTCTATTCGCAATCCAAATTGGAATCCGAATCCGAATCCACGTCCGTGTCTGCTTCCGCTTCCGCTTCCGCTTCCGCTTCCGCTTCCGCTTCCGCTTCCGCTTCCGCTTCCGCTTCCGCTTCCGCTTCCGCTTCCGCTTCCGCTTCCGCTTCCGCTTCTATCTCTGTCTCTGTTCCTGTTCCAGAACCAGAACCTACGTTTACACCTACGTTTATATCTTTGTTTACACCTACGTTTACACCTATGTTTACACCTACGTTTACACCTATGTTTACACCTACGTTTACACCTACATTTACACCTATCGTGTCCTCTTTCGCTTCCGCTTCCGCTTCCGCTTCCGCTTCCGCTTCCGTTTCCGCTTCCGCTTCCGCTTCCGCTTCTGCTTCCGCTTCCGCTTCCGCCTCCGCTTCCTCCTCCGCTTCCGCCTCCGCTTCCGCCTCCGCTTCCGCCTCTGCTTTTGCTTCCGCTTCCGCTTCTGTCTCTATCTCTGTCTCTGTTCTAGTTCCAGAACCTATGTTTACACCTCCGTTTACACCTATGTTTACACCTACGTTTAAACCTACATTTACACCTATGTTTGCACCTACGTTTATACCTATGTTTACACCTACATTTACACCTACATTTACACCTATGTTTATACATATGTTTACACCTATGTTTACAGCTATGTTTACTCCAAGGCATCGACTAAGGCAATAACTTAAGCAATACATTGGCAACATTGGCACCCAAGGCTCCATTGGTGAAAGTTGGCAGCCGTTGGCTACGTGCAAGGCAATTCTAATTTTGAGTGGCAATAGAGAGTTTTAGATTCCCTAAGGTAGGAGGATTTGAACCCACAACCTCCAACTTACAAGGGAAGTACTTTAACCACTACTCCATCTCTTTGAGTTATCACTCTATTTCCCTTTTGTCATATTTACACCAACTTTCACCTCCCTCTTCCTTTTACAATTTCCAAGATGATCTCACACATGTGGAAGCACCCATCGATTTTCTAGAGGAGTGCATCAAAGAATAGGGCATAATTTACAATATATAACTCGGATTTTAGCATATAATATATCATTGGAAAGCTCTCGGAATGCTAACCTATTAGATTGAGGATCCAACATAGTTTGAAAGAGGGTTTTGTTCTCTAGATATGGACCCTAGAACAATGGAGGATTTTGGCAATTCACCTTTACCTGGGGTCTCACTCGAGCAACAATTAGAGCTTATGCAACAAGAACTTCAAGCAACTCAACAAGCTGTATAAGAACGCAATGCTATGCTCCAGCAAGTACAAAGTGATGATAATAGCTTGATCAAAGTGGTGAAAGCGATTATCACTGCCCAAGAAGAAGGTGCAAGTTCCAAGATAGGTGCTAAGAACTTCCAATTGTCCAGATTCGATGGACGAAAGGTTGGGAAATTTGTCCTTTCATGGCTCTCTCAATTCGACGATTTCTACTCTGATGAGTCATATTGAGAAAATGAGAAAGTCAAGTTTGCTACTAATTATTTGGTAGGAAGATCTCGGCTATGGTGGAATGTTTTACAGAATAGTACCCACCGTCCTACCACATGGGACGCATTTCAGGAAAAAATTAAGGAGTCTTACTTTCCTTCATAGTTCCATCTACATGCGCATCGTGCATGGACAACTTTTGGATGGAGAGAAGGAGATAATGTATCCATTTATACTGAACATTTTGGCAATTTCTTTTATTACTTCGTTCACTTGAGCAGGTTCCTTAAGCAAGTTTGCAATGAAAATATGAAGATGGCTTGGAGATGGGAATCCAAGCAAAGCTCCGCTATCTCTTTCACGCATGATGCTAAAAAGGAGTTCCAATCTATCACCAAAACACTTTGCTTACAACAAATCCGTCAACGTCAACCACCCGTCAAAGCCAATTTTCCTTTTAAGCATCTTTTTACTACATTCGCTTCACCTACTTTCCAATGCCCTCCCCAATCCCATTTAGTACCATCCAACAAATCAACCCTTGTCCAGCCTTACAAACCTATCGCTCTTCAAAATATGATAATGAACGCTCAACAAAAACGACCCCGTATAACTTTTTGGAATTGTGGAAAGATTGGTCATACCAAAGCTGCCTGTAGGATGAGACCTACTAATAGGCAACCCATTGAAGCTCAAGTACACAACATGGAGGTTGTTCCTGCTGACACTAAACCTAACTGGTCTGAAGAAGTATTAGAGCAAGAACTAAGTACCTTGGGTAATGGAATTTCTAACCATTCTCTACTCTGCATGCATGGCACCATTAATGACGTAGTAGTAAATGTTTTACATGACGATGGTAGCTCGCATGATTTTATTTCTCATAAGCTAGTTAAAAATCTTAACCTTACTACTCATCCTTCTATGTATAAGGTTAAGGCTGCATTTATAGGGAATAGGTATAATGTTATGAATAAGGTGCATAATGTTCAAATTTTTATAGGCTCATATGTAGATGAACATTCATTTTTAATTGCTCTGTTGCAGTCATATGATGTTATACTTGGCATGCCGTTTCGACATAATTACAACCCCTGCATTGATTATGATACACACACGATTACTTTCAAATTTCGAAATAAAGATGTTTCATTATCTGCGATGCATGATTTTCAACCCTTCCCGTTCATTAGTCATACGCAAGTCAAACGAGCTCTTAGGAAAGGTTACAACTCATGTATTGTCTTTGTGAATAATATAACTGATTATACACATACACTTCCAAGTGCACATAAGTCATTTATGGACTCATATAAGGATTGTTTTATGGCTGATTTTTCTTCTGCAATACCACCTTCTAGGGGATTTCTTGACCATAGGATTGATTTAATTCCTGGTAGCTCTCCTCCTCATAAAGCACCTTATAGGCATGAACCTTTACACCAAAATGAAATAGCTCAACAAGTTAAAGATTTACTCAACAAAGGACTAATACGCTCTAGCTCTTCTCCTTTTGGAGCCCCTATTCTTTTAGTTGAAAAGAAGAACAAGACGTATAGAATGTGCATTGATTATAGAGCACTTAATAAAATTACCATTAAGAATAGGTATCCTATTCCTAGGATAGATGACTTGCTAGATAAACTTCGTGAAGCTTGTGTCTTTAGTAAAATCGACCTCAAATCTGGGTATCATCAGATAAGAATGACATCGCATGACACTTATAAAACTGCCTTTAGAACTCAACACGACCATTTTTAATTCATGGTAATGCCTTTTGGACTTACCAATGCACCTGCCACCTTTGTACGTATGATGAATAATATTTTCCTTGAATACCAAGACTTCGTTCTTGTCTTCTTTGATGATATACTTATTTATAGTAGGAATGACAGTGAACATGAAACTCATTTAGCAACAGTCTTTGATTTGTTACATACAAATAAACTTTATGCTAATTCATCAAAGAGTTCTTTCTTTCAAAACGAGATAGAGTATCTTGGACATATCGTCTCTAGTCAAGGCGTTCATGTAGATCCCAAGAAGATTAAAGTAATTGAAGAATGGCATGAACCTCAATCAGTGAATGATGTCCGTTCGTTTTTAGGATTAGCTAGCTTTTATCGAAAGTTTGTAAAGAGATTTTCTTATATAGCCCTTCCCCTGACTTTATATTGAAGAAAAATCTAAAATTTGTATGGGGAGTAGCCCAACAACAATCTTTTGATAAACTTAAGTATGCACTTTCCCATGCACCTGTTCTACAATTACCTGATTTTGCACAACCATTTCATGTAGTTACAGATGCTAGTGGTTCTGGTACAGGTGGTGTTTTAATGCAAAATGATCATCCTCTTGCATTTGGAAGTAGGAAACTCAAACCTTCTGAATGCAATTATAGTACATATGATAAGGAACTGTTAGCTGTTGTGCATGCATTGAAAATTTGGAAACATTACCTTATGGGTTCGGAAGTTCTAATTAAAACCGACCAACAAGCTATTAATCATTTATTACATCAACCATTGATTTTTGATAGACATATTAAATGGGCTTCATTTCTACAAAACTTCCAACCTCTGATTCAATATCACCCAAGAAAAGCTAATGTTGTAGCTGATGCTTTAATTCATCTCCCATCCCCACAAACAACTACTGTTTCAATTAATAATATTTCTGCTATTCAGATTCATTCATTTCATGATATGATTTCCACTTATGCATGTGACCTGTACTTTTCACAAGCATGGATTGCTTTCAATAATTCCACATCACATCATGAGGATCATTACACATTTCATAATGGATTCTTGTATTTCCAACACAAGTTATGCATTACACAAGTATTCAAAGAGTTTGTTATGAAAGAGATGCATGAACCACCATATATGGGTCATAGGGGCATAGAAAGTACTATTTCTGCATGAAGATTTCTTCTTTTGGCCTAACATGGAAAAAGATGTTGCACGATATGTTTCTCACTGCATTGTTTGTCAGTGTGTAAAACGACATCATAGTAAACCATTCGGATTATTAATGCCACTTCCTACATCTGATGGACCATGGGAACAGATTTCTATGGATTTCACTACTGGTCTTCCTACAACTGCATCTCAGAATGACATGATTTGGACAATTGTTGATAGGTTTAGTAACCAAACATACTTCATTCCTTCTAAAAAGACTTTAACTGCACCTCAAGCTGCTAAGTTATTTATTAAATGTATTTTTACACATCATGGTTTTCCTAAAGTTATTCTTTCAGATCGAGATGTTTGTTTTTGTAACCATTTTTGGGTGGCATTATTTCAACATCTAGGATCAAAATAGACTTTAGTTTTGCATTTCATCCTTAAAGTAATGGTCAAAGTGAGGCTACAAATAGTACTATTTTGGATTTATTACATTGTTACATTATAGATAATCCAAGTAATTGGGATGAAAAACTCCCTTTACTTCAGTTTGCATATAATAATGCCCCACACACTACTACTCGTCGTGTACCATATGAACTATCGACTGAGGTCAATTGCTTGTCAATTGGGAGGCATGTTATACTTTACGGAATATTAGAATGCTAAATGGATTTTAAGGCCTTGAGGTTTTTAATGTGTTTTGTGTTTTGATTTAGCAGGTGAAGATCCATGAGGGTGTGAACGTGCATGGATTTATTTTTGGAGATATTTAGAAGAATATTTTTAGAAGATAGTATTTTTAGTTATTTTTGTAAAAATACTTTAGTAAGCAAAAGCAAAAGCAAAAGAGAAAGCAAAAGCAAAAGCAAAAGCAAAAGCAAAAGCAAAGCAAAAGCAAAAGCAAAAGTCAAAGCCAAAGCAAAAGCAAAACCAAAAGCAAAAGCAAAAGCACACTTTTTGAAGCACGACTCTCATGTATCTTCTATTCAGGACATAATAAGAAATACCTATAAATACACATGCTATGATAGAGTTGTCCATCAGAGTATGTGGGGGGAGATTGTACCCAATCTGGTGTCGTCTCTTGTTTCTTTCTATTCTTTGAGTACTTTTGTGTGATTTTGTTTCTGTACTATCCTCTGCGTTCATGCTTCTGTGGGATCCGAAGGGCAACAAAGGAATTTAAGGAGAATGATCTTGTATTGTTACATATTATTAAAAGATGTTTGAGAAATATTTTGCAACATCATAAAATTAAACTTGAACCATGCTATTATGGACCGTTTCACATTATTCAAGAAATAAATGAAAATTCCTTTAGATTAGATATACCATCTCACTAGAATATACATAACTCTTTTCATATTAGTTTACTTAAACCATTTAAAGGCACTTTACCACTCACTCCACTTCTCGATGACCTTCCTTTAGTTGAAGAACAATCTAAAATCTTAGTTCCTGAGAAAATAATTGATCATGATATCACTACTACACACATGTACTTAGTATCAATGATATTTAGTTAAGTACAAAAATTGCTCTACTGAAGAACTTTTCAACACGTAAAACATCATTGACACCCCATTATGAACACTTAATTTTTGCATATCATACACATATACATTGATGTTACTCCTCCATGAATATTTCCATGCATGTGTTTTACATGGAATGGCGTGCTTATTCTATTCAATGATGGAACATGTGATTGGCCATCCATGTTTATATTTATTTTATCAAATGAGGTCAGCAAATTTTTCAACTAAGGGGCATGTTATGAATTGTGGAATGTGTTGAACAAGGAGTTATTGGAGTGAGATTTATTACTTTATTAATGTGTTTTTTTGTTTTGATATAGCAAGTGAAGGTTCGTGAGGGCATGAAAGGTGTGAAAGGATGGACATCAATAATCAGATTTATATTTTATATAGTTTGTAAATAAACACACATAAAGGGTTCTATTTTTATAAATAGTTAGCAGAAGAAGTGGTTATGATAAGGATCACTTAAAACTATGATTTTAGTTAATAACAAAGGCTCTTGTAGTTTATGTATGCAAAAGCTCTCGTGTTCAATCCTCATGGGTTCAAAGAATCATATATCTCAATGAATGAGATATCTATGAGTGTGCTTGTGAGGCCATCTATGCTTCAAGGTTGCATAGGGAAGGTGTACATTCTCCCATCAACATTGTCATGTTATATGGATTTCTATGGTAGTCCACCAGCTTCCACGTTGTCTTGTGAAGTTTCTCTTCTCTCTTGATGTAATCTGATGAGGGTTATTATCCCCTAGCTATTTCCACATAATATCTTGATAAAGAAAAATGTAAGCTAAAAAATTATTTACCACGTCACATCATGTGATTTTTACATCCAATATCTATATAAAATCTATTTTCAAAAACATTCAAGTACGCATGCATCATTCATCCTAAAATATCATTTTCTAAATTATATGGGATACATACATAGTCATTTTTCCAATCCTTGATTACAATTTTAATATATTATTCCATTGACCATTACACTGATAAAGATATTTGATGTATAGTTCACATCGACCACATATATAGCATACCTTATCCTTTGAGCCTCTATTTATAAACGGTTTTTCTCTTTTACATATAGCTTGACTTCTCCCTCATGACGTTTTTGGTGCATTCATAAATCCTTGACTTAATGATATCACATTATACCTTTCACATAAGGATGGTAGGGAGTTTGATTTTTTTGGGTTCGTAATATTCCTTATCCAACTTCTCCACGTGTATTCCATAGATGAATTTCATGATTGGTCTAAGTTATGACATTTTCCTTAGAAATAAACATAATTGAAAACCAAATATCTCACTTTTGCATATTCCGAATCTTCAAAGTTAGATTGATTGATCTTTCCTTTGTGTAACTCCCCCTCATTTCCTCCAATTACCTCTTCACTTGGTCTAGTAGCTTAATATTTTCCAAATAGTTACATAACATTTGGCTAGGAATAAAACTATAAATTTTTGCGTTTGGTATCCTGTCGCACGACACCCAAAAGCTGAATTTTATTCAAACTAACTTTGAGAAGTAATTACCTAAGGATGATAACGTTTTATAACTATTTAATTTGAGCTCTTTGTAATCACTTAGAATTGAGGCTCTAATAATTGCTCCATATTCTCAAATTGGATCTTTCCTTTCAACAAGAACCACATGGATTCATCAAAATTATTAACATTATCACTTTTATAACATCAATATTATATATAAAGTACTATTAGAAGATAAAATAAGTATGGATATAGATCCCCTAAGTCATCTAAGTTTTATATACATGATTCGATAGCTTTTCAATTTTTGTTCAAATTCTTTTAATGACCTACAAACTATGAATGCTAAGAATGTATGATCTATAATTTAATATTAATAACATGATGAAGATTCAATGTAGCTGATGTACATAATTAGCTTATTAACAAAATATAATTTGATAACCCACAAAATCTATCATTTTTATTGAGTAATAAGATGTTCATTCGGAAATATCACAATTCTACTCCCCTTGAAATTTTTGAAATTTGTACTTACAAAATTAGATGTTATGTAGCCTTCACCAAAACACATTTTTTTTATTTCAAATATTTCATACTTGTATCTCAACTTGTAGATGTTTCTAGGGGTTTATTAATTTTTTTATTCATGAGAAAATCTATAATCTTATGCATAAGTAATGCTTAAAAAGTATTTAGTTGGTCCAAACATAACAATGTACAATAAGGTCAAGCCTCTTCGATACCAAAAAAGTTGAATCTCGCAAAATATTCAAATGATTTTAGTCTCTAAATATGAAACATTCTGAACTATTGATATGCCAATATTACTTAATGCATTCTTAAACAATATGTAGATGGCCTAATCATGGTGAATTAAAGCATCATATAAAAAAAATATAGGAAATATATTCTTGTAGACAATCCAAGACTTGTAAATACCAATTCTTCATGAATATATTACATTCTTACCTATCCAATGATGTACGTTAAATCTAAAGGGGAAAACACTGGGTGTTTTTCATAACTATACATTATTTTTGTTTCTATCTCCAAAATTTACCAAAGATCATCATGTCAATTCTATTTGTATGAGCATTTCTACTAAAGTATGAAAATGAAATAGAAGTATTGATCTTTACTAGGCATTATAATTTAAAATATGGACCACAATAGCATTAATTAAGTATAGATATAACTCCCTTACATGTTTATTATCTGGTTCTATCACAATTCAAGTTTTCTTCATGGCTAGAATAAATTGAGGATGATAGATATTCATTTGATAAACGTTACATATACGTTTCTTTGTCAAAAAGTTTTTAGCCCATTGGAAAGAAAATATCAAAATTCATTAAGTGAAGCTCTTGATGATAGAATAATCTGAAATTAAAGATTTGAGTATGAGATAACGAGTGTTATATTGAGACATGATCATGAAGGAATGCCACGATAGATAACGTAGAATATATTGTAATGTCGATATGCGAAATGGAAAGAGTAAACCTCTTGATTTGGACACATTAATAGCTTTTGTAAATTAGATATTCAATCATTGTCGTATAAACTATCGACGAAGAGAACCTTTGAAATGTTCATTTACGTTATGAATACGCCTCAATGATTGCCAAAAGAATAAAAGAACCAGAGCATAGAAATATGAGAAGTCAGCTACCATACGGGACCTGTTAATTTTAAAATATTAATCAAGGAACGAGTCGTATAACTTGCGTTTTTGGGGAAATAATATACGAGAACAAGAATTTCGTTAAAAACACTGTCGTGGAGAATATCCAAAAGCAAATTGAATATCACAGTAGGAAGAAAAAATCGTGTATTTCATATCAGGACGATCATCCGTGGCGTTTTTTGAGGTTGTAACACATGAATGATGGATAGTACATTACGACAGGGAAACGTCGAAGAATTGATATCAGTCTACAACAGAAAAGGGCAGTTGTTTGAGGAAGAAATCAATTTATGAAGAAAGGGAAGATGGGAAAGTAAGGAAGGTGAAGGATGAGTGAAGTGTTCTAGCCTCTAAGTAATCATAAGAAGTAGGAATATGAAATACACACGAAGAATGTAATAGGGCGTAAGAGAAATACACTATTCGATGTCACCCAATGCTCAAATTTGGGCGCAATAAGAATGAATCACGCAAAATATATATTGAAGATCAATAACTTTATTTAAGATGACGGTAATCATACAAGAGAGGGAGCATATCGGAGAAGTTATTGAATTACATGAGAATATCACTGAAATGATTGAGTTACATGCCCTAGAAAAAATAATATGCTAAAGATGTCAAGTGTAGAATTCACTAATACATTGAAGCAAACTGACAAAGATCTGCTTATGTTGGCCCATCAATTATGAAGTTCAATACAATTAGGGTGCAGGAGTTGATGGAGTAGTGCTTCCAGTATTGGTATTCGCTACACCAGCAGTATTGTAGTCCCCTGCGTAGTCCATCCGAGCAATGAGACCTCGCCTTAACCCACCAGTCATTAAGAAGTCCTATTACCATCAGAGTTAAAGAACATGTTAGAAAAAATATATATAGCACCATCGTTGAAGAAACTTGAAGTGAGAAACATATAAGACGCTCGTACTTTCATAGCACAATGCGTTGTCTGTCTCTATGTAGAAGATGGCCTTTATATAAAAGATGGTCATCCCGTAGACTTACAATGAATATTCTTGATGAAATAGGCACGGTGCTTAATCAGAATATGTAGTGCGCCTCAACTTTGAATATTGTCAGCAAATGTACTTGTCATGGACTTAGAAAGATAAATACGATGCTGTCCCGCAAGATTTCCCAAATTCATATGAGATTCATATGCATAATTATGTATATCGAAGCAAACCTGCATTCCGTCCATAAACCAAGTTTGAAGTTCTGCACTTCAAGGAATTACTCGTGTCGCTATGCGGATGGACTATGGGATAGTGGGGTCTAGAACATCGATGATACGGTTGAAAGCTGACGGCGTAATATATCCATGCATTTCCAAATTACAAAATCAAAATCCGCGATCATATTTTGATTCAAATGCTGAGCACAGATAAATTGTCAATGTACTCCTGATGGGATGGTCGGGTTAATTCCTGTTCTTTTCCCTAGGAGATCTTTACTAATTTGCTACTAGGAGATCTGGGTCCAGAATATGCAGATGTTAGCTGTGTTATTTCGTTTTTATTGTTTGTAACCCTTCGTGCGGATATCGATCAATCAGAAAAAAGTAACTTCTTGTTGTCAAAATAAAAAAAAATCAACTTCTCGAAATCAAGAGAAAGCACGGTTTCAGCTCTCTCTCTCTCTCTCTCTCTCTCTCTCTCTCTCTCTCTCTCTCTCTCACACACACACACACACACACACACACACGCACACATACACACAGAGTCTTTTCTTGTATCGATCTTTGCTTTTTTTGGAACTTCGGTAGTCGACTTTGCTTGTATCGAAAATGGAATATTAAGACGTACCTTGTATTCGTGGTACATGACGCTTTTGTGAGGACCTTCAGTGCTCTGCAACATCATGATTTCAAAATCGTTGGAGCATGATTGAACTAAGATAATGAGGCATCGCAATAAGTGAGAAATACTATACCTTCGGTATTTTATGTGTTCGTAAATTACGAGCTCGTGCGAATGAATCGCTTCGAAGATTAACTGTAAACAATGTAAAGAACATCTAAGTTTGTCATTCAAAAAAGCGATACCATAACGTGACCATTGCATTGTGCCGAGACCAAGGTCAGCCTAGGCTTGTATCGAAATTTTAAGATGTAGTATGACATCAATATGCGTCAGACGGTAATGAATGTTTTATCTTCGGAAAAATGGATGCGGAAATTGCCCTCACTCATAGCGTAGGAAAGCCATAATGGATAGAGTGATGTAGAGAGCTTTGTTAGAAGCTTGATCTAAGAATCTGAAGTATCTTTATGCAACGATAAAAGAAAATTTAAGCGAGTTTTAAGGCTTAACTTCTTTGACTCTCTAGACATGGGGTGAATGAGCAAAATCGCCACCGTAAATGACATATCAGGGAAGACGTGATTAATTTTAGCATCAGCAAAGGAAAAGGGATAGAAGGATGTCTAACAGTAATCTATCGAGATATGGACTTTGATGTCCAGGCAAAACAACCGTGAAGATGCGGGAAAACCAGTTCTCACGATTGGTTGCCAAGATTGGATGCACTATGAAAGGAAACATTAGAAAATTTTGACATCAGTAACTACGAGGAACAAACACGCATCTTTATCGTTGATGCCGTCTGCCTCAGGCGTGATGAAGAAGTGACAAGTGAGAGAGAGACCAAAATCAATGTGAAATGGCGATAAGAAAGGCGATGTTGTAGATCAAGGCATGCGGAGATGCAAGAACCAAAATAATTCTGACAGTAGTTGCCGCAAATGAACGCTTAGGCCGATTGATGCAAAGCAGCCTCGATAAAGGAGGTTATAGGAGCTAACCTACGCAGTTGTTTGATAACAGACAAGAGAAACAAAGATGCTATCTTACCGTTGATCGCATTACAACAAGGTGCGGAAAGGAGGAGACAGGCGAGAAAGATGGAGACTACGACGCGAAGCACCAAAGACATCGTGTGCTTGGCCATCGACAAAAATGTGACGTGCTGCAAGCCGAAACGTCAGAAGATCGGATGACGGAGAACGAATATATAGACCTGCGAAGGTTGTATGTACTTGCAATTCAGAAGACCATTCCGCGAATGCGCATTATCAAAGAAACTTTATTCGTTCATACGGCCCATCGTTTCTTGGTTCCAGCTATAATGCTGATAGTTCATGGTGCCGTCATCTGACGGGACCCGAGGGCCGCCATAATCCTGCAGAGAACACCATCACCATGACATAGACAGAAACCGCTCTGTAGATCGCTTCTTGACGTAAGTCGTGACTGACGAGTATCAGAGATGCTTACATCGGAAGTTCGGAACAGCTCATTTGTTTACAGAATCTACTATTAATTCGAACAGTAGTACTATCAAATACTACTGTTTTGGTTTGTCGTTTTAATTCGTTTTGGTTTGTGAACGCTCAAATAGTGTTCGATCGTCCACGTGCGTTTTAGCTTGGTTGGATGAGCTTCTCAAGAGGTGGGGCAAAGGTCCGATCCCCATTTACAGGAAGACACCTTTTTTGGACTTAAGGCCAGTGTAACCATGTTGAAATCAGTTGCTTTGGGGCAGTCCTCTCTTGTGTCGCCTTGGGGCAGTTTAACTCTTGTTTTATGGGATATCGGAGGTCCCATGTGTATAATGCCCATACAATTACGAAAATTCTCTCTTGTGTCGCCTTCATGCAATTTACCCCTTCTTTGTGGGATAGGACGAATCCCATGAGTATTATGCTCGTTCATTTGTACAATTGCAATTTCAAAGTTAAAACTTGAGAAGTAGGCTTTGACTAAACCTCCATTAAAAAAAAGAGAGAGATCCCATAGGTACTATGCTCCCTTACTCGGGGAGTAGGCTTTGACTAAACCTCCATTAAAAAAAAGAGAGATCCCATAGGTACTATGCTCGCTTAATTGTACAATTGCAATTTCAAAGTTTAAGCTCCAAAGAGTAGTCTTAGGCTAAACCACCTTAAAAAAAAAAAACTATTCGAACCTCCATTAAAAAAAAAGTACTATTCGATCTTCATATTCAATGCCATGCGCACAATATGAACGAGATACACCATTTTTCTAGGGATAGGCATCTGAAAGTGAACGATTGACTTTTGGTGATTAGACTATTGCTTTTGTCTTATCAAGGCATTGTTGACCTTTTTTTTTTTGTTGAAGTTCGTTTTCGACTTTACTTGAATCTCCCCTCTCTCTCTCTCTTGCTTTCCACGTCTGTTTTTGCGCAAGCTATCTTGACATATTGGACGTCCTTTTTCGCATCCAAAATGGGCTCACATGCTTCATTGGAGAGATTTCACATTTGAATTCCTTTGTCATAATTGAGATTAATCCACTTAAAAAAAATGTGATTATCGCACCAACATTCCAACATTTCACCATAATTTTGATAACACAATGAAGCATCCTTCATCTTTAAATCAATTACTTGACTCTCTTTTGGATCCCCAAGAACTAAAAGATAGAACAAAAAGAAGATTTAACATCAGAAATGTGTAATGAAAAAAAAACATTATGAAAAAAGTAGATAAATTTTTCTAGAGTGCCCAATAAAAATACATTATCTCTATCAAAATATGAGAAATGAATTTTTTTTTGTATCTATAATCTCCTTAAATCATACACCATATGTAGATGTGGATGCATATGTATGTATGTATATGTTTGTGTATATTCTTACGTGTGTTTGTGTATAATTTGGGTATAATGTCGAACCCTTAACTATCATATCTAGCAAACCTTATTCCTCTCTAATTATGAACTCAATATACAATATCTATCTTAAATGCTCATATGGTTTTGTGCTTGCAAGTAGAAACTACATAAGATAAAATTTTCTTTCACTTCACATTGCTCTACTCAAGACCTTCATAGTAGTGTTTTACGATCAAGGTGTCTTGAATTATATAATACAAAATAATCCTAAATTATTAATTCTTTATAAATCTATCTATGTGGAAAATACCCCAACACCCAATGGAGATGTGCTTGATGCTCATGGCATGAAATGGATGAAAGCATAAACGAAGAAGTTCAGATCCCGTCAACTACCTCCATGGTTGAGATCTATTTACACCTCTCTATCTCTCATGTCGTCTGAACGAACAAAACAAACATTATATTCCTTTAACATGAAATTATGTGCAAAAGTGTATGTGAATTGGAAGTCAAAATGATGCTTGGATCTAGAAACTATTTGCACGATATCTTTAGAGAAATTTATTATTAGGCGTTAGGCCACCGTAGGTCATCAAACAATTCTTATTAAAATATTTATTATTTTTTGAATAATCTTAGTGAAGTCTACATAGAGACTCAAAAGATGTTGCATGAAGAGGAGCTTCCAAGATCCTTGAAATGAAGCTTATTTTTTGGCGAACATGGCAATACGCCCTATAGATATTTATCCACATTTGTAGAAAAATTACAAAGACAAAGAATCAGATAATACAAAATTGGTGTATGCAAGTTTCAAAAATGAGTGATCTTAATACAGTTTCTAGATGACTAGGTCACTATATATTTTATTATAAAATATATTTACAAGGGTGTGTTAGATATACTCAATACTTCACCATCAAGTGACCAAAAATGATCCATGCTGCTCTAAGTTGTAAGGCCCCCATTATGAGGAGAAGCCATTGTAAGAGCTCGATCATTTGTGGAACCAAAACTTTGGAGCTAGATGATATTTATGTGTGATTGTTGATGGTAATAAGTGATCTTTGTGAGCCTAGACATTAGGTTGGGTAGGGCCATTGGGTTTCCATTCAAGGAGAAATCACTACAAGAAGTGATCCTTTGTAGTGACTATTGATATGACACAATTTCGTTGCTCAGTGATTGTGCATTTTGTCATTTATATATCTTCATGTGATTCATTGTTTAATCATGTCATAGATTAGTGTTTGTAATGACGGTAGTATCCAAGTTCAAATAGTGTTGCATATGTGACACCATCCCTTATGCAATGCTAAAAAGTGTTCCATTGCCAACAAAGTTGCTAATAATGAGTGTCACTTATGCGATGGTTTTACCATTGCTTATGCGACACTAACATTTATTGCATCTATAGTCGTTTCCACGATGTTATCGATGCAAATAAAGAGTTTTTTTGAAGTATAATAGTGATAAAACCTTTTGGTGTGGATTCAAGAAAGAAATAAGATATGTTAATCCTCTTTATCATTTAATTCCTCATAATATTTTCTATCCTCTAGAACCTTCTTCACCATATAAAAATGTAAGAAAATCTAGGGCGTTTTCCTTAAGTTTGTTTTCAACATATAAACATACATATACATGCACTCATACAAATTACATAATAGATTAGAATATAACATATATATAGATAGATCCAAATATTTACATAAAAACATACCACTACATACATATATACATATATGTACATACATACATACATACATTCATATGTATCTAGATACAGTACATTTATACATACACATACACATACACATACACATACACATACACATACACATTACATACCATATTTTTTTGTGTGTGTGTATGTATATCAATTTGCAAAGCATGGAAATTACATGTTTTAGAAATACACACACACACACATACATACATACATACATACATATATATATATATATATATATATATATATATATATATATATATATATATATATATATATATATATATATATATATATATTACACATACATAGACACATATACAAATAAATCTACGCACACATACATACATATATACATGTTATAAAGTAGCTGGACAAGGTTCAAATATTGATAACATTTACTTTTTGAGTATTACAAAAGTTTCTTACATAGTAGAGTGGTCAAGTCTCAAACATGGGAAGGAGGAGGTCTCACGTTTAGCCCCCACATAAAACATTAGGAAGCCTTTTAGAATCATCCATGGAAGTTAACATGAAATGAATTGAGTTCAGAGAAACGTAACTCAAGTAATGAGTACATTTAACACTAATAGACCATAGTGGAAGGTGCTAAAGTAGTGGTGGAGATTGCACGTGGAACACGTGGACTCTAGTTAAACTCTAGAGGTCATGGGTAGTCCAAAACCTATATAATGGTAGGTTGGGTGGTTAGTAACAAGTTCATTCTCTCATGTTTGTGAAGGTTAGGATCTATATTTTTTCACATAGGGGTTAGAATCTAGTTAGAGCTCCCATGGAGACCTTCAATGCATTAGGAAATTCCTAAAAGCTATGATCGAGCTTTCTCTCAGAATGTTCTCTCTCTCTCTCTCCCTCTCTCTCTCTCTTTGTCTTTAGATACGTTTGCAAAGTTCATTTCTTTGGACATTTTCATGGTACTCTACATATTTGTTGAGTATGGGTAGCAAGAGATTATTTTGTAAAGAGTTAGTGTAGTTCATGTGAACATCAATAGTTTAGCCTTCCATATGCATCCATTTAAACACATAGATTCTGAGTGCATGTCTACAAAGTAGCACCCATGGAGGGCGCCTTTCCAGCCCCGAATAGGGAATATATGGTTCTTTGGACCTCCTCTTAACCTTATGTAGAAAGGAGCATGCAAACATTCTTCTTATACCTTCATTTTTCTTCTCAAGAATCACTTATATGATTTCATTTTCTTCTCTCAGTTGTTAGTGACACACATTCCCCATCTCTTCCTCTGGATCAATAGAATGAGTCCTTATGGGATTTAAACCTTCTTCTTCTTCTCAGGCATGCACCAAAATTTGAGCCTTCTTTTATTTCCGATAGCTCATCTCGGCACATCATCTTAGTCTTTTGCACATCAACGACTTGATAGAGAGGAAGCAAAGCTATGAAGGAAGAGAGCAAGAGAATGCCCCCATGGTATGGTCTTCCTATTTTTTGTACCATCAAATGGAAGAGATTCTTTCCTACCTAAAGTGGAGAGAATAGGAGAAAGACAAAGCTATGCAATCTACATGATTGCAGAAATGTGTATATATACAAAGTGTAGTAGATGAGGAAGTGGAAGAGAGACTAGATTATTTTTCTCTCATTTCATGCTCACATTTATGGAGAATGAGAAGATAGGCATTCATTTGAGATATTTTGAACAAAGAAAAGAGATAAGAGTAATGCATCCTAGCTCTTCATGTGCTCTATTGAGGAGTCTTCACATCTCCACCGCAATCATTTTAAGGAGATAAGAAGAAAGATGAAAGAGCACCTAAGATCCTCTTCCCACCATCACAAGAAATAATAGAAGAAAAGGGAAGAAGAACATGACATATGGAATTAGCTTCATCATGGATGAATCAAGAAAGTATATATACTTTAGTCCTTTCTTTTCCAAGTTTCCATAATTTCTAACATGGACTTATATATGAATTTTAAGATAGTACATGTGGAGGCTTGAAAGAAATTCATATTATGGGTAGCAAACGTACATACATACCTAAAAATACATACTTGGAAACCCATATACAAATATGCATATATATGTGCAAGTATGTGTGTATGTGTATGCCCACATGAAGAGACACACACACATACATTTACACAATGCAGTTTATATATGTATGCAAACATATATGTGCATACATACATACATGCACATACCTACATACCTACACACATACATACATACCACAAAAAATACATACAGACACACATATACACACACACACACACTATTGGAGTTAGACATCTGCAGAAGCACACGAACAACACAAGGAAGAAGAAGAAGCTTGGAGCACAACACAAAATAATGAATGTATTACTAGAGAATGTAAAGAGATAAGTATCCCATTAGGGCAATAGACATATATACAAGCCGGGGGAGAAAAACTCGTAAAGAGGGAAAATAGTGCCCCCCCGGTCCTAGTGTGTTCACACACATCACTACCTAAATATATAAACAAATCCCCCCTGGGAGTGATGCAGTGAACAAGGAGCTAGCACTTATGTATAAGGACGTGCCAAGCTATGTGGAATCAATCCACAAAAGGAAGTAAGCCCAAAGATTTGTAGAAAGCTTCAAACTTCTCCCTAGGTAGAGCCTTTGTGAAAAGGTATAGAATGTTCTCCTGCATGGGCACATATGTGAAGCTGATCTCACCCAGTAGAGAACCTCTCCCTGACATAATGATAATGCACCTCAATGTGCTTAGTGCGAGCATGGAACACAGGGTTCCTCACAACTGCCAATGCACTCTGACTCTCAGTGAAGATGTTGGTGGCAGAAGACTAACCAACACCCAAATCAACCATAAGGCGTCTCATCCACACACACTCAAGAGTCGTTGTGAAAGTTTTCCTATACTCAGCCTCATAACTAGAAGTGGCCACAGTAGGCTACTTCTTGCTCAACCAAGATATGCATGAGCTACCAAGCATGAAGGAAAAACCACTAGTGGACACATGAGTGTCATAGCAACTAGCCCAATTAGAGTCAGAAAAAGCATGAAAATCTGGCGGTAGTGATCCCCCCTTGGGATAAAACAAACCAAGTAGCCGGGTACCACTCAAGTAGCGAAAGATGCACATAACCACGTGCCAATGCTTGACTCCTAAGCAATGCATAAACCTACTCATTTGTGATATAGAAAACTGAATATCTGGCTGAGTAATGCATAAGTAAAGCAAGCATCCAACAGCCTACTGATAGAGAACAACATCAAATGCATCTCCAACATCATGAAGACTCAGTTGTAAACATGTTTCCATAGGAGTGGCAATAGGTTTATTGTCTTCAAGGCCAAAAAGCTGCAATAATTTGTCAATATATTTTATTTGACACAAAGCCATTCCACCATCAACGTATGAAAAGTGAATGCCCAAATAGTGATGCAAATGCCCCAAATCATGATGGAGAGTGTTGATCTCCAAAAGAACAAGTTACCATTGATGTTAGAACACTTCTATATCAAGAATAACTCAAAACTTTTGCCAATTTGGAGAACCAATATCAGATTATCAAAATTTTGAACTAACTGTGAAGAGAGTCACTACTCAGAAAAGTCTGCTGCACATAACTCACTCATTGACTGATCAAATGTGTAAAGTTCTTTATAAAACTTTGTATAAGGTGTCATCTATAGATCATGCACCTTCTCCAAGTTAAATCATCTCAAACGATTTAGTAGATCTTGAGAAATGATCCAAACAAATTACCTATGTCTCTGACTATTCTCCTGTATAGTCGACTTTGACACGTGCAACGTCTAATGCATGGTGCTCCCAAAGTACAACCCATTAAAGCAAATGCTTTTAGCCATAGATGGCTTACCTTCCAACTTAGATTTTGACTCCTGATTTGTGCAAATCATTTCACTGTGCACTGAGTATTGATCAATTCTTTGACCATCGAGATTGCACCTGTTTCAGAAGACACTCATCCTTTCTTCACATACAAATGTTCCTACACATAATTATCTTAGTCTGTTTACAATTAAGCTCTCAAATCTTAACCATAGAAGCATTGACTATGGAATTAGACATCTACAAAAGGATTTTTGAAATGATCAAGCACAGAAGGAGAAGAGAGCAGAATATCAGCCGTAACTTTTTCTTCTATTCAGAAAACTTTACATATAAATGATGAGAGACATCTTCCTCACTTGTAAAGTGTCTAATGACTCTTACAACTTCTAATTCATCATCTCTTATGCTCTCTCATACTTGTCCTGACTTTTTACTTGTATATATATAGGCATATATGTACAAGCTCATTACCATAACAAAGACATAAGTGAGCTAACTATAAGTTTAATGTACATATGTGTACAAATCTTGATTTTCTAAATATGCACTATCTTCAAGCTTCATAGGCTAATCTTTTCTTCAATATTTGACTTCAATCCTTCATCCAAAACATCAATTGGTGGTTGACTTGCACCAACAGCTCCCCCTCAATCATGAATTGAGGTTTTCTCTATCTTCTTTATACCTGCCATGTCTTTGAATCTTTGTAGCTTTGGTCCATCCAAGCTTTTGGTTAGCATATCTGCAATCTGATCTTTTGTTGAAGTATGTATGACTTCAATCTCCTTATCAATCACCTTCTCTCTTAGAAAATGATATTGAATCTCAATATGTTTGGTCTTGGCATGAAAAACAGGGTTAGCAGCTAGATACAATGAGCTCATGTTATCTCCATGAATAGTGGGTGTACTGTGAGTGATGACAAAACTCTTCATAAGAGTCTTTAACCATATGACCTCCTTTGCAGCTTCTATCATACCTTTGTATTCTGCTTTTGTAGATGATAAAGCAACTATATGTTGCTTCTTAGAGCACCAAGAGATTAGCTTATCTCCCTCATAACACAAGTATCCATATGTTGATCTCCTATCATCAGGATTACCTGCCCAATCTGTATCACTATATATCTTGATGTTTGTATCTGATGTAAAACCATAATACAAACCTTCCTTGAGTGTAACTTTAATGTATCTCAACACTCTTTGTCCTACAACCCAATGTTCTTTCCTAGGACAATGCATGAATTGAGACAACACTCCAATTACATATGACAAATCAGACCTAGTTAATGTAGCATAGATTAGACTACCAACCAGACTTTGATATAGCTTCATATCCCTGAATTCTTCTCCTCCATATCTGCTCAATTAGCGATTCACCTCCATTGGAGGAGGTGTTACGCTGCAATCTTCCATTTTAAACTTGATCAAAAAGTTCTTCAAATACCTTTCTTGAGTTACATACACTTATCCAATTTCTCTATCTGAAGAGAATCTCCCATCCTTTCTTCACCTGTGTATTAAATTCTTCAACCTTTTTGAGGAATAAGTGTACCTTTACTTTGAATGAAGTTTCTTTTGATCTTCTTGATAGCTTCAGACCTCCTTCTCAAGCTTTTTCTTTAAACTTTCACCTTTTGAACCTTCAAGTGTTAATTTTTGTATGACTACAACAGTCAAGGTCCTCCTTTCTTCTATTTTGATGATTCTTGCTCTGATACCACTGATGGAGAGTGTTAATCTCCAAAAGAACAAGCTATCCTTGATCTTAGAACACTTCTATATCAAGAATAACTCAAAACCTTTACCAATTTGGAGAACCAATATCACATTATCAAAATTTTGAACTAACTATGAAGAGAGTCACTACTCAGAAAAGTCTGCTGCACATAGCTCACTCATTGACTAATCAAATGTGTAAAGTTTTTGATAAAACTTTGTGCGAGGTGTCGTCTATAGATTGCACACCTTGTGCAAATTAAATCATCTCAAAAGATTTAGTAGATCTTGAGAAATGATCCAAAGAAGTTAGCTATGTCTCAAACTATTCTCCTGTATAGTCAACTTTGACACTTGCAACTTCTAATGCATGGTGCTCCCAAAGTACAACCCGTTTAAGAAAATGCTTTTAGCCATAGATGGCTTACCTTCCAGCTTATATTTTGACTCCTCATTTGTGCAAAACTTTACACTGTGCACTGAGTCAATTCTTTGACCATCGAGATTGCGCCTGTTTCAGAAGACACTCATCACTTCTTCACATACAAATGTTCCTACACATAATTCTCTTAGCCTGTTTACAATTAAGCTCTCAAATCTTAACCATAGAAGCATCAACTATGGAATTAGACTTGTACAAAAGGATGCTTGAAATGATCAAGCACAGAAGGAGAACACCGCAAAATATAGGGTGCAACTTTTTCTTCCATTCATAAAACTTTACATTTGAATTATGAGAGAGATCTTCCTCACTTCTCAAGTGTCTAATGACTCTTACTACTTCTAATTCATCATCTCTTATGCTCTCTCATACTTGTCCCAACTTTTTACTTGTATATATAGGCATATATGTACAAGCTCATGACCATAATAAAGATATAAGTGAGCTAACTATAAGTTTAATGTACATATGTGTACAAATCTTCATTTTCTAAATATGCACTATCTTCAAGCTTCATAGGCTAATCTTTTCTCAATCTTTGACTTCAATCCTTCATCCAAAACATCAATTGGTGGTTGACTTGCACCAACAAATTAGACATCTCAAATGAGGCATATAAATCAGCCTTGAAATCAGTAATGTGCCCCTCACGAGGACTAGTGAGCAGCATGTCATCAACATAAACCAAAATGATCAGAAGTACATCATTAGCACGCTTAACATATAAGGTGCTTTTAGTTGGACTGTTCTCAAAACCATGTGCAATCAGATAGGCATGTATTTTGTCATACCAAACATGAGTTGGATATCAAAATAGCATTTCTCAATGGTGACTTGGATTAAGAAATGCTATTTTGATGTGCAAGTCACCATTGAGAAATGCTATTTTGATATCCAACTCATGTACATTCCAACCATGATGAGCTGCAAGTGCAGAGATGCTACGAACAATAGTCATTCGACAAGTAGGTAAAAGGTCTCATCAAAATCAATGCCTCTTTCCTATCCATAACCCTTTGCAACAAGCCTAGCCTTATACTTATCAACTGTTCCATCAGGTTTACGTTTCAACTTGTATACCCACTTTGTTCCAATGGCCTTCCTGCCAGGAGGCAAGTCACATAAAGTCCAAGTACCATTCTTCATTATCACATCATATGGAGATTGCATTACAGTCATCCAATGTTCACAATTTTGTGCTTCATAAAAAGAAATAGGTTCAGTCTCATCATAGAGACTAGAGGCAGCCAAAGCATAGAAATCTGATGCAAAAGAGGCAGTGTGAGAGCCTCATCGAGTACGATATGGAAGAGGTGCATCCAATTTGTTGTCACGCAAAGTCTACACCAACCATTTTCGCATAGTTTTTGCTTGCTCAATATCAGCACTCTCATCAACAAGTGCATCATGTAAATCTGCATCAGAAATGGAATGATCTGCATCATCACATGAAACCTCCAAAGGCTCAGAAGTTGCTTCATTAGGACCAGCACTAGACTATCCACTTGTAAAAAGAGGCAGCAATGTATCATACATGTCTTTGGAGCTAATAGATGTCTCCTTAGTACATGAAAGGAATGGCCGAATAGCATCTTCCACAAAAGCAACATCATAGCTAACTAGAATGCATTTAGTCTATGGATGATACAGATGATAGCCTTTACTTTCAGAACTGTACTCAACAAAAATACATTTTACTCCTTTATCATCCAATTTTCTATGATGTTTTTCAGACATTAATGCATATGCCAGACAACCAAAAACATGCAGATGAGCAAAAGGTGCCTTGCAATCATGCCAAAACTCATATGGAGTGATAGACTACAATTCTTTAGTGGGACACCTGCTAAGTACATATGCTGCACACATAACAGCCTCAAGCCAAAAACTGTGTGGTAAGGCCTGACTCTTGACCATACACCTCGCCATCTCCATGAGTGACATGTTCTTCCGTTCAGCAGCTCCATTCTGTTGAGGTCTATACGGCACTGTACACTGTTGTTTTATCCCAAGTTTAGCCAAAAATGCATTAAAATCAGAAGACATATATTCCACCCCTCGATCAAAATGGAGGGTGCTCATTTTACATGCTGATATATTTCAACTAAAACCAAAAACTATTTGAAGCACATAAACACTTCGGAATTCACTTTGAGTGGATATACATATGCATGCCTGAAAAAATCATCAATGAAATTCACGAAGTAAAGATAATTTCCAGAAGAGGGTGTCTGCATAGGACCACAAACATCGCTATGAAGAATCTGCAATTTCTAAGTAGCCCGAACTGAACCATCTTTTGGAAATGAGGAACACTACATTTTCCCAAAATATAGCCTTCACGTACATGTTTACCGGGTGCCTCAAGTTTGGGCAAAGAGGACACCATTTCAGATTTCTCCAGGCGTAGCAAACTAGTAAAGTTCAGATGACCAAAGCATGCATGCCAAAGCTTTGCATCTGACATAGCCTGAGAATCATGTACTACACATGCAAAATCATTCACTGATTTTTCATAGTCTATGAGCTTATACAACCCATGACATAAAATACCAGAAGCAGTAATAACATTGCCATTTGACAGATCATGAACTGTACATCTGTCATCAATGAATTTCACAAGCAAGCCAATCTTGGCTAATGCAGAAACTGATAACAGATTCTTCTTGATCCCTGGCACAAATAAAGCATCTGACATATTGAAAGAGCTACCATCAACAGTAGTCAAAATGATCTTACCAACTCCCATGACAGGATAAGAGGAGTTGTTGGCGCATGTGATAGTATTCCCTATAGGGGCAAGCTCGAGTGAAGAGAAGAAACTGTGCTGCAAGGTAATATGTTTGGTCGCCCCACTATCAAAGTACTAAACATCCGAGTCTACTGCAGACATGCACTACTCATGAGAAGATGGGTCAAAACTACAAACAGTAGTAAACGCCCATTCTTTATCGTGCACAAGGCTAGCAGACTCTGTTTTTGAAGTAGAGGCCTCTGCAACAACCATTCCAGCCTCTTTTGCAGCCAGTTTAGGATAATTCTTTATGATATGATCATTTCCTTTAGAGTACTTGCCAAACAATTTCTGCTTTTGTGATTTCTTCTCATCTTTGCCTTCCTTTTTCGAATGTGCAGAATTAGAAGATTTCCACTTACTAGTTGAAGAGCTCCATTTTCCTTTGCCCTTCTGACTAGCTAGGAAAGCTTGATCTGCAACACGCATAATGGACCTGTTTTGTCTCGACTTATCTTCCTACAATAGAACAGAGACTAACTCCTCAAATGACAAGGCATTTGGATTGCCTTTCATCATCAACCGAAGAGCAGAATCAAAACTTTGATATGAATCAAGAAGACCATTCAGAACGGTCTGCACAAGTGAGCTATCTGGTATAACTTCATTAGCAGAAATCTATTGTTCCTTCATGTCTTTGATCTTTGTTAGAAAATTATCCATAGAATCACCTTCATTCATGTGCTCACTCTCCAATTGTTTTGAGAGGTAAGCAACATGAGCCTCATTCCTAGCTTGTTACAATGTGGTAAGTTTATCCCAAGCATCCTTAGCTGTTCTGTAAGAGCGAATGTGAGGAATAATGGCACGTTTGATAGACAAAGCTATCAATGCATGTGCTTGAGCATCT
>CM035434.1:125452966-125545466 GCA_020310875.1 Ceratopteris richardii | reverse complement strand
TATATACATAAATGAGACACTAATATATTTCCAATGAGTGCTCGCTCATTCATCCAATTTGGAGCTCTGTAGGGAGAACACCAGCCTCTGCAAACTTATCGTTGGTGAAGAAGATGATGCAGAAAAATGAAGGAGCAAGACAATGATGGCCACAAGTGTATGTATATTGCTTCCATGTAATGCGCAGGTGATTTGAAGTCTTTATATAGACTCTTGAAGTGCTCCATGACTTCTACAAGTGGATTTTGGATTCAAATGAAGGCAGTAAAGGTTGTTGGAGGGAATCAGTTCACTTTCCTACAATCTAGTAAAAGTGAAGATCTAGTTTGATCTACTTTTATGCGATTTATTGATTCATTTATTGCAATGAAACCACCTCAAATTCGTGGAAGATTAGCTGTCTTTTTCTAATTTTACATTGGTAAAAGATCCATGAAAAACCTTTTACAAAAATATAATAAATGAGCATAGGTAAAAGAACGCTTTAATGGATATTCTTTAGATGTAATACAAGCGATAGCTTTTGATGTAGATAAATCCATCTCAATCATAGTGTAAGCTTGATGTTCCAACAGCTTGCCCTCAAGCTAAAGTATGCTTGAGTCTTCATTCTCTAGTAGGTTAACTAGCTGCCATAGCTTTGAATCTACAAAGCTTTATTCCATCAAGTGCCTTTGTCATTATATCTGTTACTTGCTTTTCAGTTGGAACAAAAGAAATGTCAATCTCCTTTGGCATGAGCTTCTCCTTGATAAAGTGGTAATGAACCTCTATGTGTTTTTTTCTCACATGGAAATTAGGATTTGTTGCTAGATGCATGGAACTTACATTATCTCCAAATATGTGCGGTTTGGAACTCACAAGTCCCAAATCCGTATACAATGCTTCTAACCATATTGCCTCTTGAGTTGCTATGGTTAAACCTCTCTACTCTACTTCAGTTGAGGATAAAGCAACTATTGGTTGCTTCTTGGAAATCCATGACACTAGCTTTGAACCTGCAAAATCCAAACCTCGAACGTATCTGTTAGGTGGATGTGAGACATGTGTAGAGCATCTCAATGATTGCTACAGAGGAACTTTTGTAGACTAATCTGATTGGACATTTTCTTGACCGTCTCTGTGTGCAACATTTGTATGCATGCAAACTAGAGGACTAGTATCCTCAAACACCACTTGTAGCTCAGTGATGAGTAGCACCTCCTTTAATGTCGATCCGGGAAGACATGAGGATGGTATGAAGACCTCGAACAAGTGATGGCACAAGTGTGTGAGTGAGAAGCACACAAACATGCACACACATACACACACACGCGCACACAAGGCAAGAACAAAGAGAGATACAATGGAGTATCTTCTATTGCAAAAGAGTTCTCATACAAGTTCAAATCTACAACAAGCTTGCCTAAAAAATGAGCACTCTAGCTCTTTTTTAGTTTTTTTACTAGCTTTGGTTCTGTCCAGAGCTAGTGTCCGGCCAAGTTAAAATTAGGTTCTAAGGCTATTTTGGAGGCTCAAACAAACTCTGAAAATTATGAAAATTGGTGCATAAATACTACTACTGCTCTCAAGCTCGAGGACTCCTCGGCTTGTACAAAATGGAGTAGGAATAATAAAAAATGATATTTACAATGATCTCAAGTGACTAAAAATCACTATTTAGAAAATATTAATTCATGAAAAATGCTAGGCCTATTTGCCGGATCTTCGTTGATTGCTTTGCCTACTTGGCCCTTCTCTTTGCTCTGATTCTCTTCGTTGGCTTCCTTGTCTCGTAAGTCCTTGATTCCCCCCTCTCTCGTGTCTGTCGTCTCTGACAGACCCTTGTTGATGGGACCGTTGGACGTAGTATTCCATGACATCTGTCACCAAGTGGTGCTCTGCTAATCACAGTCCTTTGGCCAAATCAGTGAGTAAGGCATCCTAGTCTATTGGCCCAGGTACCTCCGGATGTGGCATGCATAGCTTCTCTAAGTGTAGAGCCTATTCGTCAACAAATAAATGTAATAGATGAGATGGTCTGGGTATGAATATCTCTGAATCATATTTCTAGAACCCTGTGATAAACATTTCTTCAAAAGTTTGTTTAAGTAGGCTGGAAGATATTTGATACGAGCATGCCATGCATATACAACGTTGATGGATGGGGTGGTGCTCATATCATAGATGAGGTCTTGGCTGCCTTCATTGAAACCTAGGTCCGAAAGATGAGGTTCTTTGACATTTTTAAAGGTCCAGAATGTGACCAGCATTAGCTCGAATATTTTGAGGCACATCTATGCCATGATGTCTGGTACATTCTTGAATCTGATTCCCCAATGTCGAATGGTTGAAATCATGTATGCGACCGTGGGTGGGCCACGAGGTGGTGCCAAGTATACATAGTTTAGCCATTTGTCACATCCTTTGACAATCATCACTATTTTGGTGTACTCGGGACATGATCTTCGTCGAAACACAGGGCAGTAGCAAGGGTTATGCTTAATGTATAAGGGCATATTATTCCATGTGCGTACCATTTTGGGGTATGTTTCGAGTAGGCGTATTCTCCATGTAGGTTGAAATATTTTGCCGTACGTTGCACTGTCAAGAATGTCATCGGGGGCAAATTGTGTTGCAGAGGTTGGCTCTTTCATGGTGTGATGTTTTATCTCAGCATTATAATCTGCCAATAATACACAAAATGGGACATACAAATCATTTGAAGTGCCAATCCATCGATAATGGGATATGTTTTTGAAGTAATCCGACTTGATGACAACCTCTTCCTCGGGACATGGACTATATCTGCACTGCCACTCTATCATCATGGGTTGAAACTACCTTTTCTAATTTTTGCATCCATTCTGGAGCTTCAATATCAAATGTATCCATTCCTTCCTCTATTTGTCTATCTCATGGTATGGGCATGGGTACATAAGGGTCCTCGAAAGTCTCCTCTACTTCAATTTGAACTAGTTCCTCCGGCTCCGGCTCCACTAGGGGAAAAGGTTGACGCTCATATTGGAGAAGTTTATTTTGCTGCTCTATTAGTTGTGCCCTCAGTTCTATTACCTCTTGGGATGTGTCAGCTGTGGTTGCTACTTCTTTTGGTGGCTCTCGTTGATTGGCCAATTGCTTTCGTAAATCATCACGCTCTGTTTTTAAGGTAGCATATGCCTCTAGTAGGTCAACATGTGTGTCCAAAATGATCTTCATATTGTCAGAGGGTATGGCTTTGAAGCGGTCCGGGTCGATTTCTGTTGGGGATCCTTCCATCGCTGCCTCTAGGTTCTCTTCATTCTATCTTTGTAGTCTTTTATTTTCTTCTAGTGCCGTTGACATGTGTTTCCTTAATAATGTGAGGTTACGACGGGTTTTGAGGTTTTCTGCTTGTTGGGCATGCACCAATTCTTCAAGGTGTTATTTTGCCTATGAATCTGGTTGGGGGGGATTGGCCACTAATTGATCATGTTGTGTCTGCAAGGTATCATACTGCTGTTCTAGTAGCTGCTTGTCCTTCTCCAAGTTTGTGTTTGCATTAGGATATTTTAGTCAGTGGCCATGGCTGAACCTAGGTAATGCATGGTTATATCCATTGAAAGCAAAGTCCAAAGTGTTTATGTGCTTCAAACAAGTTTTGGTTTTGGCTGAAAATCTATCAGGATATAAAATGGGCACGCTCCATTCTGTTTGAGGGGGGAATATATGTCTTCTGACTTTAGTGCATTTTTGGCTTAACGTGGGATAAAACATCAATGTATAGTGCTGTATACACCTCAACAGAATGGAGTTGCTGAATGGAAGAATAGGACACTCATGGAGATGGCAAGGTGTATGGTCAAGAGTTAGGCTTTACCACATGGTTTCTGGCCTGAGGCTATCATGTGTACAATATATGTACTTAAAAGGTTTCCCACTAAAGAATTGTAGTCTATCACTCCATATGAGGCTTGGCATGGTTGCAAGCCATTTGTTGCTCATGTGCATGTTTTTGGTTGTCTAGCATATGCATTTGTGTTTGAACAACAACACAAGAAATTGGATGATAAAGCAGTGATATGTTTTTTTGTTGGGTACAATTCTGAAAGCAAAGGCTATCGTTTGTATCATCCAGAGACTAAACACATTTTGGTTAGCCGTGATGTTGTTTTTGTGAAAGATGCTATTCAACCCGAGAAGTGTGATAGGAGGAATGGGATTTTTGGTGACTACAATAGCCTTACATTGTCTGTGGTGGCAGTTACAATAGTGGTGGTGTCAGGATGTGAGGATTGTGAAGGTTGACTTATAGTGTGTACCTTACTAAGGGAAATGGAGACTGTGGCCATGACAATCGTGGTGACAATGGTGGTAGGAGGTGAGGATGGTGGAGTTGGAGGGGGGTGGTAAAGGTGGTGATGGGGGTGCACTGGAGGTGTGGGCTTCGTCAGTGTGTTGAATGGAGTGTGTTGTGCCAGTGGTTGTGGAGGTGGTGCCATGTGGTTCTGATACCAAAATATTGATCTGCTTCCTTGGTCTTGGGGGACGTCTCCCGTGTCATCGTGCAAATTTTCGTGAGTGTGCAAGGGTGGTGTGCACGGTCTCTGGTACTCCTAGTGCATCAGCAAGCATATTGAGGGTAGCCCTGTATTGATCATCGACTCCTTCTTCTTCAAGTATCTGGTTCATTAAGGCCTTTCGTGCTGCTAAAGATAGTCTGTGTTGTTCCTGAACCAGGTTTATAGTATCATATAGTCTTTTTAGTGGCTTCATATAGGCTGGGGCTCCTGCAAGTTCTCGAATAATATGTTGCTCATATTCTTGCTCCCCTTCATCGGATGGTCCTTCTTGTTCGTCATCTTGGTCCTCTTCTACAGTCTCCTCTTCATCTTCATCTACCTCGATGACCACTGGTTGAGTTGGATGAGGTTGGTCTGTGACAGTTTGTTGCCCACTTAATTGGTCTCCTTCAACTTCCAAATTAGTTGCATTAATTACCCTTGCTACCTCCTCATCAGTTAAATTCTCTAGTGCAAAACCATGAGGGAACTCTAAATTGGTGGGTATCGGTGGGAAGATCAGATTATGCCCTTCTACACTATGCCTTGGTAATCTAATGGTAAAGGGCTGCACTCACCTTTGGGGTGGCAGAGTCATTTTCGGTGTCAAGGTAGCACCCTGAGCCTGTGCACATGGCATCTGAACAACTCCCCTCATTTTCTTTGAAGGAGGCCCTGTGGCTGATATTCTTCGCTGAAAATCTTGCACCCTAGTCCAAATGAGCGCCCTTTGAATTGACACATCATATGCCAAGCACCGATATACAATCTTGGTAAGTGCACAACATCCATAGAGCACTAATTTCTGTTTCTTGTACCAACATTGGTGTGCAAGTTGGATCTGGTCAATGATCCAATGTGGCATGTTAATTGTCAGATTCAAGGTGTCTACTAGGTATAAACTAAACCAAATCCTCTTGGGTGGCATCGTAAATCTTTCTTGAGCAGGGAACGCGAAGTGTTGCATGCACATTCGGAGGTGGATGGCGATCGTTGGTGTCATTGCCACCATATCCTTCAGTTTACTTAAGTGCATACCTCACATTTCTAGAGCTTCCCTTACCAAATTGTTGGTCAATTTGAAGCACTTTAGTTCATTTCCTTGTGTAAGAGAAGGATGCACAAATGGCTGTACCCCTTCTTATCTTTGCTAGGAGTGAAGGTGCTAATCAGGTATGAACACCTCAGGAAGTCCGGCTTTGGTAACTCAGCTTTGAAGTAATCATACAATCCAGCCTTCTTCCATATTGGTTGCAATCCTTCACTATTTTGAAGCCTCTCAAACTCTCATGTAAAGAAATGATACCGGCCCCAGCGTCCGTTAAAATCTATCTTAGCCTCCCATAAATAGGTGCCTTCTCCAAGGGGTCCTACAACTTCACTGAACCAATGGGAGTTCTTCCTTACTGGCGATGTGTGTCCTTGGGGGGGTTTTGAATCGATATGAAATGTAATGCTCTCAACACCTGTGGCCTTTCCTTCAACTCCTCTTGAATAGGGAGACTTTCAATGTCTACCACTTGAGAACTCGTGCCTGCCTGGGAGCTCGTTCCTGCATCCTCTGCCATGTTTGAGGAACTTCGGTAGTCGGTTTTGTGAGAATATACAAGTGAATGTTAACATTGCAATGGACACAAAGTGATGCTGTGTCCCCGTTACAACATTAACATGATGAACCATGACGTAGTTAGTCAGTTAGTTAGTGCTCGCATGGATGTGAGTGTGAAGCGTGGTTAGCAGATGCGGGATACCTATGTGCTAAAGGGGTGGTGAGGTAGCATGTGGATATAGTTAGTAAGCGGAGGGTTCTTTATAATGAGATCAGGTGGTTTATTACAAGATTTGGGTTGCCAAACACAGTGGATGGCTTTCGCTTTTGATTTTGTGGAGACTCTAGAGGGCTTTATAAGAGTGTCTACTTGGAAATGAGGCTTTTTAGGGACCCACTTACAAGTGATTCTGCTTGTGCTCATGGACGAAAATGTGTTTGTGCATGTCGAATAAGAGTGGGTATTAGTTGTTCGAGTGAGTGAACCATGTTGTACATGGTTTAGTCTATGTGTGGCTATTTGAGCCCGCAAGCAAGCGTGAGGCACCCAAATTTGTCTTGATTGTGGGTCAGCCTTCATTGACTTCTTGGGTACCCAAATAGATTTTACTTTTGTAGAAGAATTTTGGAAAGACTTCTTATTAGTGTCCTGTCGTCGATCACTAGTATGACGTTTGGTCGGTGGTTGTAACTTGACCGCAACAGGATGCTCGCCTTTCCGTACCCATACTTGTTTCGATCGCTGAGACACCTTGCCCCGAATTTTCTCTTGGCGTTGGGCATGGGTTGTTTGCTTCTTCTGCGTTTGGTACTCCTTTGGTTGCCGTATCTCTGCCACTTTTGGAAAAGAAGGGAGTTCCATCGTATCCTTTACTTCTTTGTTGAGAAAATTATCCCTCTGCATCACATAATTTTGGACAAGAATAGCATCGTCATCTTCATGTGTACCCCTGGAAGGACCAGGAGTTTGTGCTTTTCCTAGCTCCTTGAGTGCTTCATTTTCTAACTCAATTGTAAAGCCGTTCTGATTTACCCAGACTTGAAAAAGTCCACTTCTTAGGTTTAGGTTGACTGCATGATCATAGATCCTGTCTTGACCCAAGACAAGAGGCTCAGTGAGGTCCTCATTTTCACACACTAGCACCTTAACTGTCATGAGAGCATCTTGAATGTAGAGGGGAAGTTCCACCTCGCCCATGCAAGGGGTTTCCACACCTCCCAATCCTATAAGGTATGCTTCTATAAGATTGACACTTAATTTCAACTCTTGACAGTAAGAAAGTCTAACTGCACTAGTGGCTGCACCTGAGTCAATCAAGGCCCATACAGTCCTTGCACTATTTCCTTGTCCTACCTCTAAGGTCACAAAAGGACGTCGGTCAATTATTCTATGGGAGCTTACACCAGAGACTTCACACATAGCCATATGATATCCTGGAGCTACCTAGGTCTTTGCTGATCTCTACCCTGTCTTCTCAATTTCATTCTTCGGATGTGTTCCAATGCTTCCGCCTGTGCTTCTTTTCGGATTCGTTTTTCTTCTTCCTTACATTTCTTGGCAGTATTGAGTCGATTTAGAATCTCCTCCATCAGGGGTTCTTGATATAACTTGACTCTACATCCACTTATGTAGCTTGGTAGGATGCCGCCTTCTAGAGTGGCTAGTTGAACTGCTCCACTTGTTGAGATCCTATTGATAATCATTAGTCCATAGCCTCTCTTCTCTAATTTCCATGCATGTTGTTTCAGGGTGTATACCAAAACTAAGTCTCCTACTTTCAAGCCTTTATCCTCTACATGGGCATCAAAGTATGCCTTTTGTCTTTTCTTAGCTGCATAAATCCCTACTGCCGCTCTTAGTCTTGTTTCCCCTAACCGTTCAAGATCAAAGATCCTAGAAGAGAGTTCATGCCCTGTCCACTCATGCTCCTGTGCTACTTTCAGTGTAGGTATCAAGAAATCCAATGGTAGCAGTGCATTTCGGCCAAACACCATCTAAAAGGGTGTGGCTTGGAGTACCGTTTTATAGGCAACTCTATATGCCCAAACAACATGGTGTAGCTGTTTGTCCCAATCAGAGTGTTTATTATTCACTAATTTGGTTAGCACATTATAGAATCTTATTCGTGCTTTCGGCTTGCCCATTAGCTTGTGGATGATAGGGGGCAGACTTCTTGTGTATCACCAAGAATTCTTGAACAAGATTTTCAATGATTTCATTTAAGAATTGAGTGCCTCTATCACTTACTAGCTCTATAGGTAGCCCGTATCTTGTGAACACATTCTCAAATAAGAACTTAGTTGTCGTTTGAGCATCGTTTTTCGTTGTGGCTTTCACTTCTACCCACTTGGTTAGATAGTCTATGGCCACGATGATGTACTCCGCATGGGAAATCTTAGCTGGGGGATTAATAGGACCTACAAAGTCTATTCCCCACTTAGAGAATGCACGTCCACCCATCATAGGTTTCAAAGACATCTCATCTTTGCGTATAGGATAGTGAGTTTGTTGGCACACATCACACCTTTTCACATAGGTATGTGCATCCATGTGAAGCATGGGCCACCAAAGACTTGCAAATAGTATTGCCTTGATCACCTGATCTGGACCAAAGTGTCCTCCTGCTACACCTTGGTGAGCAGTTTCCAAGATCCTAAGATATTCACTCTCGTGAACACATAGTCTCAGATATCTGTCTTTTCCACGCTTGTATAGATTATCATCAATGAGTGAGTAGTCTAGGGCTTCTTGTTTTAAACTTCTTTGCCTAGCCAAAGTCATCTCTTGAGGGAATGTTTTCGTTCTCAAAAAGGCTACTAATGGTTCACTCCAATCTGGTATTAGAGACACTTGGTACAATGTAGCGTGCTCCAAAGGTGGTCTAGTGCGACAGACTGGGCATTCCTTACACAACTTATGGACATCTGCTTCCATAGTAGGCCAGTGCACTCCAAGTCTCCTTAGTGTCTGTAAGGTTCGTTGCCTTGAGTAGTGTTGCTCTAATGCACCTACATGTGCTAATTGCAACCATTTTGCGTACTCATCCTCTTCCACACAACATCCTATCCCTTGATCTATATGCTTGTACATACTTCCTGCCATGATATGGTACTTTTGGGCTTTTACTACCTCCCTATCTTGAGTGTTTATTACTAGGTGGTTATGCCCGTATGTCAATACTGGCAATGTCTTAGCCCATTGAGGTACCACTTCCAAATTAAACAAGTAAGCATCAGGAAGATCATCTGATACTCCTTGTGGGACCTCTCTAGATGTGAGCCTAGAGAGGTGGTCTGCTCTCAAGTGAGTTTTGCCTTTCCTCACCACAACCTCGAAGTCATATTGCATTAGTAAGAGGAACCATCTTACTAATCTACCTGTATTGCATGGCTTGTTTACCAAGTACAACAGTATTTGATGATATGTAAAAAATTTAAACTTATTTTCAAGCAAATAGTGTCTAAACTTTTTAACCGCATATACCATGCCTAATCCTTCTCGTTCGGTGGTCGTATAATTTCGTTCAGCTGCATTCAACTATCTACTAGCATAGGCAATTAGAAGATCCATATTACCTTCACTAACAGGTTGTGCAAGCACACATCCAATGGCGTTATTGGAGGCATCCACATGGACATGGAATGGCTTGTTCCAATATGGTGTAGTCAAGATTGGTGCTGAACATAATCGTCGTTTAAGCTCATTGAAGGAGTTTTTGCATTCTTTAGTCCACTCTAAGTTAGTCAGAAGGGAGTACAGGGGCTTTGCAATGATGGAATACATGTGTATAAAATGTCGGTAATAGCCACAATGCCCCTTGAAAGCTTACACTTCCTTGACATTCTTTGGCCTTGGTAGTTCTACGATGGCCCTCACTTTCTCTTCATCAGTGGATATGCCGTGCCTTGACACTATGTGTCCTAGAATCTTGCCTTGCCTGACCATGAAAACACACTTTTCTAGGTTCAGGCAGACTTGATATTCTCTACATTTGTCAAAGATTTGCCTGAGTTCAGGTATATGTGTCTATCTAATGTTGGAATCCGCACAGAGATCATCAACATAGACTTCTAAATTCTTTCTCAGGAATTCTTTAAATACATGACACATCAGTCTCTGAAAGGTAGCGGGCACATTGGTAAGCCCAAATCGCATTACTCAAAAAGCAAATATGCCCCACTCTGTGGAAAAAGCTGTCTTATGCTGATCTTCAGGAGCAATGGCTACGTGATTGTGGCTAGAGAAGCCATCAAGGAAGCTGTATACTTCGTTTCCTGCTACTCTTTCTAGTAGATGCTCGGTAATCAGAAGCGGATAGTTATCTCGGATGGTGGTTGCGTTAACTTTCTTCAAGTTAATGCACACACGTAACTTTCCATTCTTCTTGGGCACCACTACAATGGGGGATACCCACTCAGTGTGCTCAATTTCATAGATGAATCCAACTTCAACCAAGCGATCTATCTCTTCTTTGATCTTGGCAGCATAATTATAATTATATGTGTATGGCTTCTGCTTAGAGGGTTTTGCATCTGAGGTCATGGGAATTATGTGTGAGCATATGTCAGGGTCTACACCTTTCAAGTCCTTGTAACTCCAAGCGAATACATCTCTGTATTCTCTTAGCAAGGTTATCAACTCGTGCTCCTCTTCCTCTGTTAGCTCATGTCCTATGTACGTGCATCTTTCTTCTCGTTCTTCCATGGCTACAACAATTTTCTTGGTGGTTTCCTTGTTATCATAGGCCTCTCCTGCTTGTGCATCACGTTTAGGCATTCTTATCATGACTCTCCTATCGTCTATCTCATACTTCTTAAAATTTTCAGGGACCTCAAACAAAGATTCTTCCTCTTCTGGTGTGACTTCTCTCTTCTTCCTTTTCTTGCCTTCACTCTTGGTGGCCACTTGTGTGGTTAACCTCACATCGTTGGTGATATCTTCATGTCTCTGAGGGTGAGCTTCTACCTCATAGAAGTATTCTTCATCTGATGCAAAATGTGGGTCCATAATGATTGACTCTAGATCCGAGTCACTTGCATCCTCATATGCATCAGTGCTAGGTTCACATTCTTCAAGAACTGAGTCACACATGATTGGCTCTATTGAGAAGACTGAAATCTCATAGCCATCCTCATCACAGTGGGGTGTCCATTGTTCTTCATTGATGGCTACATCCATTGTTGCATAAATTTCTGCCCAACCATGAGGCTCAAATTCTTCGTCAAGAAATACTACAGGTGCATAGGCTGGGTCTTTGACTGATCTATTGGTTTCCTTCGCACCTATCTCTCTGGTGTTTTCTCTCTTCTCTTCCTCTACTGCTACCTTGCACATCCATAACTGGGTGTCTTCATGCATCCATGAGGATCCTGATCCTATGGAATGCACTGACTCAATATCATCTTTGGCTCTATGGATGGGGTTCCATTGAATAGGCGGTATGTCTCTATGAGAGTAATCCTTGAGATTGACTTTGGTTGTTACACCTAAGTGTTGCAAATACAAAGAATTGGTTCCCCAATCTTGTACCACTTGCAACTGCTGCATAAATGGTGTTCCCAAAATCATCTCATAGGCCTGATTCTTGCTAAAGTCACATATAGCAAAAGTATCTTAAACTCAACACCGCATGTAGTGAGAGTTATTCCTTCTAGCAATCCTAACGGTCTTTCTATGTGACTGTCGGCCATTTGCAATTTCATTCTTGTTGGCCTGAGTGCTGGCTTGCCCCAATGCTTCCATAGGGAAGTGGTAGCAATTGAAAATCCTACACCTGAGTCTAAAATTGTCTTGGTTGTGTATCCTTGATGGGTGATGGGAAGATAGGTGTTTCCTTCCTCTCCTTCGCTCATGTCTCCTATCTTCTCCAAGGGTATTTCTGGCACTATTCTATGGGATCCTACCTAGGAACGAGGTTTTGTTACTTCCGGCACTTGGTTGGCTACATGTTTCCACAGTTCCGACCTAACCTTCAGTAGCTCTTCTAAAGTGAGATTACACTGCACTTTAATGTTTTTTACGACCTCTGTATTCCTAGGTATGACTGACTCTTCATTCCTTACCATGACCGTGGGTGCTCTCATACAAGTAGATTTAGATTCCCATGGGCCTGTGAAATGGGGTAGTTCCTGTAAGGAATTATACTCGAAGTCTAATCTCTCATGAGATTAGGTACTCTCCTGCTCCTCATAAATGGAAGGAATGTCTTGTGGGAATTGATCATGCACATCATCCACAAGTTCAATGCCAGGAGGAACTTCACTTTCTTTAGCCCATTTCTCTGCTTGAATCTCTCGTAGGAATTTTGGAGAATACCGATTCATAGAAGAAGACGCATGTGGTTCTGTGGAGTTAGGCACATAAGCTTCCTGGGTAGGAAGGCTTATCCTTTCACTTGCCTTGTCCTTATTTTGAGAGGCGGGGTCCTTTTCTGACTGTGCAATTAGTCTCTCCAATCTTTCTAACAATCCATCAAAGTGCAACTGTGTCTTATCTGAACTAGAGAAGTTAAACAGGTGACTGGCTTCAAACATGGTTTGAGCCAATTCCACCATCTTAGCACAAATTTTAGTTCGTTCAAGCTCTAGTTCAGCTCTAGGGTAACACTTTTCATGCTCCATTATGTTTGGACCTTCTTGGATTCTGGCCTGATATGCCTTAAGCATCATGTTTAGGTCCTTGGGAGTGGGATCGGCTAAGATTGATCCTACTCTAGGGGGTGGTGGGATTGTATGAGGCAGGTTGGAAGGTGGTGGATTGGATGGAGATGGGGATGGTGGTGGTGGATTGGTGTGAGAGTGAGTTTGAGATGTGAGTTTGATTATCTTGGCTTTCATTTCTCTTAGACTTTCCTCTAGTTCTCTCATTTTCTTTGCCCATTGCCTTTTCATTCTCTCTCGACTATCCCTCAAAGCTCTAGTCCTTTTCTTAGTTGGGCTCTCAGTTTTGCTAGCCTCGGAACTCTTTTCCTGGCCTAAACCTTGGTTTTGCTGCGAAGCTTGAGCTCTAGTGACCACTTGCACAGGGGCAGTGGAAGTTACACTTCTTGTAGAGTATACGACTAACCCAATAACGTTGATGGGAGTAATTTTCGGCACATTGTTGGGGTTCTTAGGAAAATCTCACAAGAGATGCTCTTTCCCACAATCGGGACAAAAACCCTGAATTATCACAGATTGGGTTGGTGTCGGTGTAGGCATAGGGCAATCACGAATGAGGTGATCTCCCTGACATCGATAGCATGGTCCTCTAGGAAATGGGGGTCTTACTTGCCTTGGTTGAGGTCTAGAGTTGGGGTTAGCCTACATGACATTTGCATACTCTGGCTCCCAACTAGGTTCACTTGGATCTTCATAGTAATATGACTCATTACGCTCAGGTGACTGCATGTAGTAAGCTTGTGGGCTATCAATATGAGTGGAGTCAAAAATATGATCACTATGGTCACTTTCCGACAGCAATGGTGTTACTTGCACTATGGTCCTATTCAGATTCTCTTCTACAGCTGCGTACTTCACTAGAATCACATTGGGTGGGGTTGGAGGTTGCTGAGCTAACATAGGCTGAGGCCTTTGCTGGGTTTGGTAGGGTTGCTGATAGGGTTGCTATTGTCTACCATATTGTTGAGGTGGGTACTGGTTCTGGTATCTTTCTTGTTGAGGATATGGTTGTGAGTATGTTTGCCTAACTGCTTGCTTATTGTAGGGGCAATCTTGTTTAGTGTGATTAGTGTATCTCTGTTCTATGATGCAGTATTGACTACTAGGATTCACTTGGGGTTGAGCCATAATGGGACACACGCTCGCCATATGGTCACCTCCACAAGTATAGCATCTTTTCATTGGGGCAAACCTTGGTATTTGTTTGCTTGAGACTCCTAACTTCTGAGCTACTTTCTTAGCGAGTTCCTCAATAGATGTGGATTGTGTCGAAGTGAGGCTAGTAGAAATATCTGAATCTTTGTAGATTTTTGAAAGCTCTAATTCCTCCCCTAGGTTATCCTCAATGTCAATGCACATACGTATACAATCTTCTATGGTCCTAGGGTCCTTCAAGTACACATATGATCTCAGTTTGGTACTTAGCAGTCCATCCAAGAATAGAGCTACTTGTTTGGATGGTGTGGGTAACTCAAGAATAGGACATCTCTCTAGGTATTGCCTAAACCTTCTTCCTACAAGTCTAATGGTCTCTTGAGGTGTCTGCTTGAAGCTGTGAATCAGTGTGGATGTATTATGCCGTATGGCACTCTTAGAGAATTTAGTAATGAAAGCCTCTAGAAGTTGGTCTATGTTCCTGAACTTTCTCTCATGTAGTGGTTGAAACCATGTAAGGGCTGTGTTCCTAAGGGTTAGACCAAAAGCATTGTACTACGTGGATAGGTCCTTAACTTGTTCAACTCTCAAGACTTGCCTAAACTCGGCCACATGATCATATGGGTCTCCAATGCCATCAAAGTAATTCTTCATGGACTTTACCAGCTGGATTGGCCTCAAGGTTCTAGTGTGTTCTCTAGGCCTTGGAAAAGGAAAATCATAAGCATTTCTTAGGTTCCTTGGGTCTCTAGGTCTCTCAGGTTCCACTCTATCCGTCTCTGTTCTTGTTCTTTCTCTTCCCAGTGGGTTAGCAAAGCTCACTTATGGCCTATCTCTACTCCTGTCCCTTTGAGTTCCGTGAGCGTGGGATGTTCCAGCTCCTTGGTGACCAAAAGAAACATTAGATCTTGGCTAGGGGAAGATAAATTCACCCTTCCAAGTGTAGGCATGTCTACCATGTTTTGAGACCACAAAGATCCTCTCTGAAGTATTGTCTAGATAGGTCACTTTTCCTGGGCTATCAGGAACCCTGAACTCATAGATCGTGATCGTTCCTACCTTATTCGGCTAATTAGGCTTATACCTCCAAAAGGCTTCATCAGTCTCTCGGTTTAAGAGTAGGTCTATGCTCTTATTGTCTTGGGGAACCCACTCTGGCGTCTGTCCTATCCGAGTGAATTATGACTAAATACATGGTTCCTTCTTTGTCTAGGTATGCACCATTTTCGAACTTGATTGCTGGATGTTCTAGTCCAATGGGCTGATCTGGGTTTTTGATCTGGACCACGGATCTTCTCAGGCCGTCCTCATAGATGCAAGCACCTAATTGGTTGGTCCTAAGGTATTCCAGTTGCATCTTGTATGGGCCTTTGACCTTTTGTAAGTAGGCCACACCTAAACTTCCTGTGGTTCGCTCCATTCCGTGAGACATCTCCGATTTGCTAGTTTCAGAGCTAGGGTAGTGTGAATAATTGCTCAATTGCTGGGCCCAAGACCTAGCAGTGTGATTGACACTCGCCTTTGAGGACCTAAGGCTTTCTCTATCTCTCCCTAGGTGTCTTCTTGATCTAAGGTTCATATGCCTAAGTGAGCAATCCCAATTTTTACGCAGGGTACAACCTCGTTGGAGATCACTTTATATCAGTTACTTGGTTCTTTTTTGTTGATTATTGTGTTTATGCTCTTGTCTGGATCACGTCGTCAGGAATATTTAAGTGAATTTTCCAAACTTTAAGTTGATCGCACCACGTTAAATTCTTTTCCTTTAAAGTTATCGATCACAAAGAGATCATGTTTCAGCTTGAACTTGAGTGCTTAGGTAGTCTTCAACTTGATAGATGTCTATCGTCACCCTGACTTACTTCTAGCACTACTCGCACTTTGCCTAAGCTAGGAATTGACAGAGGGAGTTGAGAATAATCTAACCTCAAGTTGCTTATCCCTCACCCTTCCAAGCCCAGGAAGTGTGTTCCCAAGCCCGCACTCACTCTTGCCATGAATGCCTTTCGATGCTATTAGTGGACCTGTAAAAGTTCCAAAGTTAGCTCAAGATTTAAATTCAATTGACTCAACATGCCATTTTCAGTCATGTAATTCACAAACCAAACTGCCTCTTGCCTATATGGAAAACAATCCTAAAGGTCCCTCAGTTTTCCTACCCCAAGGCATGGTCAACTTCAAAATACCCTATCTATATCTCCCCATATTAGTTTTACAAAAACTAGTAGATCTTTTAGTGGGATTTGAAACAAGCTTTCCAATGAGCCTAAGATCACTTCGAACGGATTTCGTATGAGAAAGTTATGATTGTTCAGGGTTCTAGGGTTAAAACAGGGTTCAAACAGACTAACAGATAAACACGATTTTTCTCAATTTACTAGTGTAGGGACCTCACAGAGTGCTAAATACTTGATAAGTATGCCCAAAATTACTCCAAGATTTGGAATACAAAACCCTAAGAATTTAGCCAAAAATGCTTGTCAATCACGATCCACAGGTCTATCAATCACGATTGACAGAAGTGTCCATCGAGGCCTGTCAGTCGCGATCGATACTTCAGTCGTGATTGATGGTGTCAATCGCGATCGACAGAGTCGGTCGTGGGGTTTGTCAATCGCGATTGATGGTGTGAATCACGATCGACACGTTTTCCGCAAAATCTGGCATGATTTTAGTCAATCGGGGTTGTGTTTGTCGTGATGGACACATGGGCACGCGAATTCTAGTGTCAATCGTGAAATTTCAGTCGGTCGCGATTGACAGTGTTGATCACGATTGATTGAGTCCTACGTGGCAGTCCGTCGTGGTCTTGTCGGTCGCGATTGACAGGGTTTGTCGGTCGCGATTGATAGAGTCTGTTGATCGTGGTTGTCGATCGCGATCGACAGTGTCGATTGCAATTGACATGGGATTACGAATTTTTTTTAATTTTAAATTAGTGATTTGGAATGTGCTCATCATGTGTGTTATGGTGGTGCACTTTGTTTTACCAAAAACCGAAATTTTCTGTTGATCACGATCGATAGAGGTCAACACCTCGGATACAGTGCAGATCTTTTCCGTAACTATGTAGCCTAATGGAGATGATGATACAGCCAAAACCTGCAAGAACACTCAAGAAACAAGCAAAAACAGCGCACACAAATCGCTCTCTCGCTCTCTCTCACAAGTGAAATGAGGGAAATGGAAGGGGGAAGGTGATATGACCAAAAAACTGAAATTTTTGTGATGATGGAGATGGAGGTGGAAGATGGTGAGGATGATGATGGTGGTGACGATGATAGTAAAGTAAGAAAGAGAAAAATAAGGGAAAGCAAAGGAATTACCTACAACGCCAACGTCACAACTCTATGTTTTACCATCACACGCTCGTCCTCAAAGCTCGATCCCTGGCAACGACGCTAAAATTTGGTGTAGCTCAGTGATGAGTAGCACCTCCTTTAATGTCAATCCCGAAAGACATGAGGATGGTATGAAGACCTCGGACAAGTGATGGCACAAGTGTGTGAGTGAGAAGCACACGAACATGCACACACATACACACACGCGTGCACACAAGGCAAGAACAAAGAGAGAGACAATGGAGTAACTTCTATTGCAAAAGAGTTCTCATACAAGTTCAAATCTACAACAAGCTAGCCTAAAAAATGAGCACTCTAGCTCTTTTTATAGTTTTTGACTAGCTTTGGTCCTGTCCAGACCTAGTATCCGGACTAGTTAAAAATTAGGTTCTAAGGCTATTTTGGAGGCTCAAACGAGCTCTGAAAAGTATAAAAATTGGTGCATAAATACTACTACTACTCTTCAGGCTCGAGGACTCCTCAGCTTGTACAAAATGGAGTAGGAATAATCAAAAATGATATTTACAATGGTGTGAAGTGACTAAAAATCACTATTTGGAAAATATTAATTCATGAAAAATGCTAGGCCTATTTGTCGGATCTTCGTTGACTGCTTTGCCTACTTGGCCTTTCTCTTTGCTTTGATTCTCTTTGTTGGCTTCCTTGTCTCGTAAGTCCTTGACTGCACTGACCACTGCCAACACCACTCTTCTCACTTCAACCTCCTTAATGGGTTGTTTATGCATCTTAGACTCATTAAAAATGACATAACTACTTTTGATCATTGTCTATGTTTCATGATCTCATAAGTGATATCCAAATTGTGCTTCTCGACCATATTCAAGAAAGATGAATTTCTTTGACTTATGATTCAACTTTTGTCTAAGATTTTGGCGTATATGAACATATGTTTCACACACAAAAACTCACAGATGATCATTATATGGTGGCTTCCCTATCCATTAAGTCTTATGCCACTTTCAAACCTTTAGTAGTACAGGTGAAAGTCTAATCACGTGAACGACATTCAATTCTACTTTTACCCAAAAGCCTTGTGAAAGGTTTGGATGATGCAACATAGAAACTACTCTATATTGAATAGTTCTATTCATCCTTTTAGCTAGAGCATTTTATACTGGGGTATAAGGAGCTATAAAATCTCTACATGTTCCTCTAGATTGACAAAGAAGGCTGAATTCATGTGAGCTATACTCACCCCCATTATCTGAATGTAAAGCATTAAGCATAGTTCTTTTTTTAGTCTCAATTGAAGCAATAAATTTTCTGAAAGTACTTTAGATTTGATAGGATATACCTAGAATTTTCTAGTAGAATCACCTATGAAAGTGACAAAGTAAAGAGAACCACCTAATGACCTTGTGGGCATAGGACCACACACATTTGTATGAACATGATCTAAAGGCTGAATTGAAGAGAATGTGCATTTTATGCACATTCCTAGTTTGCTTTCCATATTGGCAATGCCCACAAAATGAAAAATCAAAGAAAGGTAAGTAGCTAAAATGAGAAAGATCTTCCATTCCACTACAAGATATGTGTCCCAAAGAGCCATGCCAAATACAAGCCATATACTATTCAGTAACAACTAACAAGTGCTTTTTTTTGTGATACAAATAAAGGATAACGTGACCCAACTTGGATTCCCTTTGTAGTAACCATATTACCCTTTGATTTACGAAAGGATTCAACATAGAAAACCACCTTGTAACAAAGTCATCAAGTTGACCAACTAACATCAAACTACGTGATAATTGAGGTACATGTCGTATATAATTCATAGTAACTTTTTGAGCCATCAATCAACTTCTACATCATTTCTGTAATCCCAACAACATCACACTTTTAAGATACACCAAATCTCACAGTACGAAGAGGCTTTGCGGCATAAGTAGAGAACCATTCTCTATGTGGTGTCACATGGAAAGAAGCAGTAGAATCTAGCTATTAAGGGTAGAAGATTCTATAGAAAAGTAGTCTAGTCGGATATGTATTGTTTGCTAAATCGAATATTTGGTTAGTCAGATTTTTGCAGAAACGGATCTATGATGAATGGGAATTTTAATAGTTAGTTATAATCTGGTTGTAACGATGGGGTCACATGAAATAGGTCGTTGTTTTTTGGTTATGTGCATATATATGTTTCTGATAATTTTAGGAGCATTGATCCTGACAAAAGCAGCTACAAGAGTAAGAAGGCGAATCCAATTCGACCTACTTGCAGGGACTACTAGGCAAAGACCTAGTGGTACACCTTAGTCATTGCCCATGGCACAATCACCTCCTAATCCCAAAGTTAAAGTGGTGCATTTTCAAGGGGGATCGAAAGAAGATGCAGATTGCCATGTTGCTCAGTTTGAAATCAAATGGAGTGCCAATGGTTATCTAGCATTGCATGATCATGCACTTAAACTACAACAACTTGCAGCTACATTAGAAGGAAAATCCATGAGCTAGTTTAACCAATATGGTATTGCTCATTTTGCTACTTATGATGCATTAAGAATATCATTTTTGCAAAGCTTTAGGAGAGGAAAGACTCCTTCTGATCTTCTAAGAAAAATCTGAGCAATCAAACAAAAGAATATGTTGGTAGAAGATTATGCTAAAAAATTTAGAATTTGAATGGAAAGATTACAAGGTAATGAGAGACCTACTGAGGAGATGTTAGCAGGTTATTTTCTCAAAGGATTACGAAGCACTATTAGGCATGCATGGATAATATTGATATAGCCAATGGCCTTGATGTGTTGGTAATAGCACGTACTAGGGTAGAAAAGAGGTTTGGTAGAACAAAGAAGAAGTATAAAAATTCCAGCTCTGATGAAGAATCTAATACATAATCGGATTCTAGAAAAGCTACAATAGATTCAGATACATGAAGTGAAGAAGAAGAAGTTCCTGTATGAAGGCATCGTAAATCAAAAGGGAGATAGGATAAGGAGGAAGCTCTGATTAGTCGTATAAAGAAGCATGGGTATTCAATAATTGCACCTAAGGAAAAAAGCTTTTGTGAGATATGTGTGAAAGAAGGTCATACCACAAGTCAATGTTGCTATAATCCAATGTTGATATATTTAGGTAGTGATGTGTGTGAACACACTAGGAGTGTCGGGGCACTTTTTTCCCTCTTTAGGAGGTTTTTTTCGCCCGGCTTTTATAAACGCCTATTGCCCTAATGGGCTACTTATCTTTGTACATTCTTTAGTAATACATTCAGTATTGTGTGTTGTGCTCCAAGCTTCTTCTTCTTCCTTGTGCTGTTCATGTGCTTCCGAAGACGTCTAACTCCAACAATTGGTATCAGAGCAAGTCACCGTTTCATCTAGGGCATCGTCGACACTCCTCCGGTTATAGTCACAGAATCACACGAATTTTGGTGAGCATACTCAGGGTGTTTTACAGATCAAAACACCTTTGCTTTGTGGTGCCAAAATCATGATCTAAGCTCATTTTGGCCTCCGAACTCACTATCGCAGTGCTTGTGCATGCTATTTCGTCTTTTTGTGCCAAAGATATATACGAGTTTTGGTTCGCCACTATAAGCGTCTCGAAGTGTGCTACAGGTTTAGCAGAATTTCTCTGGGTAGTTCTGTTCAACTTTTTGAGATACAATAAATTTTCTGCATCAAGGTATTTTAGTCATCGACCATGGCTGAAAGTAGTGTTGTATTCCCTATGTTGGCTGTTGAGGATAAGTTGGATGGTACCGACTACCCGTTGTGATTAGGATCTTGCGTGCTTAGGGGTGCACACAGGGTGCCAAGAAAGTGACCTTGGTGGATCAGGGCTACCGCCGATAATACGACGCACGCCGCGTGCTTGGAGCAAACTCAGGTGAAGTGACGACTCAAACAGAAGATGATACTCACAAATATTTAAGCGGTTCCAAATCAAAGATTTACGATCTAACTTAAAGCTTTGGAAATGTTTTCCATATCTTGAAAGTTATGTCATTTAACCATCACATAAAACATATGATGGTAAACAAAGAGGTACCTTCACAACTGAGATTTAATGTATTCTTTCTTCAATTGGACGCACATAGATAGTTTTTGTTCATATCAAAATTGTTCGACTTTCAAAAACTAAATGCTTGGTTTGTTTAAACTAAAAGGACTCAATGCGTCAATTCAGTTCATGGGTATGTGTAAAGTCATGTTTAACTCATGTAGCTAATTGAAAACATTAATATGAAAGATGTTAAAACTGAATATTTAAATGAGGTTCTCGTAAACTCTGAATGATTTAAGAGTTGATTTAGTTATCATAAAAGACTTCAATTTCATACTACTAGTCTCGTTCAAGATGAACCATATTTGCAAATTTGCTTAGCGCTGTTTGAATCTCGGTTTTCCTATGCATTTCTGATCATAAGGTAGTTGTGCTCATACATAATTTTTCCTAACAATCTTATGATGTGACGAGTGATATATTATATGAAATATGCAACATGCATACTTGACATAAGCATTAACAATTAAAGAACGAGGAAAAAAGTTATTTCAAGACACAAATCTTGTAATTTTCCCTCACAATCGATTAACAGGGAATGTAAATTTCATAAAATTCAGTTCTATTTGTATTCATCATTAGCTATAATGAACATGAAGTTCAAGTCTGTCTTACAAGTGAGAAAGACTTCTTTTGATTTTCCGTGGCTGTGAGGAATATAAATGGTAGGGACATTAAAATGACATGAGATACTAATTATTCCTTCTAAGTTCTCATTGCGCATCACATTGCCCGAATGTTTCCCAGAAGATGTTGGATTCGTTTTTGTAAAAAAAAATCATATAGTATAGAACATTTGAAGTAGACATTTCACCTATACTGAATACACAATCAATAAGTGAACAAATCAACACTTAGCAAAACTATTGGCACAATGCAACAAATTTCTAGAAAACATGTCATTTCAAAACTACACATAATAAATCTGCGTAGAAGGCGATGCTGATCTTGTTGTCTTTGAAGCATCTTAGAAGTGTTAGTGTGTCAACTACGAACATCTGCCGCTTCAACCCTTATAAAAATCTGCCTGAATGTCCATCTATGAAGAAAGACAGAGAAGATTTTTGCTTGACAAACCCAGCTCGTCTGCTCCTGCCAGAAGCATTGTTCAATGAAAAAAAGAATTTTATGGAAAATAAGGCCTCATTTCTTGCACTTATAAAATACTAAAGACACGAGCAAAGCAACAATTATACATGCAAGGGAAGATTCTTTGGTTCTTGTTCATAGACTTGAAGTTTGTCCGCTTATGAGTAAACAAAAGATGGAAGAATATTTGTTAAGAGATAAATCACCGACCAGCAACCATTCCTGCACATACATTACCTTTGAGTGTTTTCGTAATGGTTTCTTATTTCAAGTTTGCAATCATTAGAAAAGCAAGATAGAGAAATCTTTGCCGTAAAACAAGAGTGTAAAAGACATTGCATAGCCAAAATTCTGAAAGAGCACAATTTTCAATTTACTCTTAGGTAGTTTTTGAGGACGAAAACTCTTAAGGAGGGGAGAAAGTCCCCAAGAACGTGTATCTTATGCCTTGAAAAGACCAAATAGGGTATTGCAAGGTAAAAGATAGTCAAGAAATAGATAAAGTTGAAGAACTTTCTCGTATTCTAGTACTTCATATATCTTTCATTACATCTTCCAACTAAATGAAGTTCTCAAAGATTGGGAATTCTCAAAGAACCCCAATGTAAGAGAAAACTTGCATACACCATAAGGATTGTACAAGTCCTAAGTGGGTTAGGAAAAGAAGTTGGATGAGCTATAAAGCATAATCCTAAAAGTATATTGATGCTTCATGGAGGTAACATAACATACGTTATGGATTCCAGTAATATAGACCTAAGGAGTATGGCTGCTTGTATGAAGCATAATAGCTAGATCCCCAAGTAAAACCCATGGGTAAAGCATTGAACATGAAGGGATCTATTGGAGAAAGACCTAGTCTTATCTCTTATTTTGGCAAAAGAAGAGAAGAAAAGCCAAAAGACCCAAGTAGGGTAAATCTCAAGTCAAACTTAAAGTTTGATACGATAAGTCACACCACATTAAATGGTTAACCAAAATATTTTGAGTATGATTAGTAGTGGTGTATCTAAGCAGCTTAGTCCTTGCTCTCATAAATTTGGTACCATAGTATGAAGGGCATCTAAAAGGACAAAGAAGGTGAGAAGATATAGAGACATAGTTATGTGGATTGGATGAAGAACCCACTGGTATGGGACGATGGGTACTGATTCCCATTGAGTACTTTTTCTTGATGGCCAGAAGAAAAAGGGACTCATGATCCAATGGAATACATCAAGAAGATAATGTCTAGGAATGAGTATCTTCTTCAATTATCCTCTCAAAGGGAAGAAGAATTCTTCCAACAAAATATGAAAGGATCTATCTCTCATAAAGAGTTAGAAATAAGGAGAGGATCAACTTTTTTGAGTTTGAAGGTAAACTCCAAAGAATGAAGCTCTAAAAGCTTCATCCCAAAGAATGACTTGAAATTCAAGGATCATAAAAATGATCTTAGATCAAGCTTGAAAGAAAGCTCAGAAAGGTCATCTTTTTGATACTTGATAATTCAAGTTTACTGAAGAATAGGAAAGATATAACTGTGATGTCAACTTAGGACATCTTTAATAGATCTAGAATATAAGGGAGAGATCTCTGGAAGGATCAAGAAGACCTTTAAGGTTTGAGATCCAACTAAAGATCTGTAAGGATTAAGCAGTGAAGAAATGATTGGAATAATCTATTTCTACTTATGACCTTAAAGATAACATGACCTTTTACACTATGAGTTCCCATCTTGGGACGTAGTTATAAAGATCTTAATATTTTTGGAAGAACAAGTAAAATAGGTTTCAAATCAACTGGAGTCTACAATAGTTAGATTAATCCCTATGGATTCTAGTCCCTTAAAGTGGATTCTCAAAACTACGTAAAGTTTTGAAAGAACATTGAGTCCACTTTTGGTAAGCTATTCAAAATTCTCTCTAAAGAAAAAGAGGATGTTATATCCTTGTAAAAACTAGGTAATCCACCTTTACCATTCTATTGGTTAGGTAGAGATTACATAATGAAATTCCCCTCTATTTAGATTTATTGGAGGCAAATTGCAAACAAGAAAATCCACCCATTTCACTAAAAGAGAGTGATTTGGGCAGGGATTATGTAAGATTCCTCTTCCTTTTAGAACAAGTTGAATTCTAACTTCAGAGATGAATCTGATAAAGAAACCTTAAGTAGCATTCATCTATTTTGCTAGGTCCATGCACAAGTGGTGCAAAAATATGGACCAAGGTAGTAATTTAGTTGAAGTCACTTTGTATCCACCTAATTGACATGTTTGAGCTATGGAGACCCAGATGACACATAGCTTAAACAAAGGAAATAGGCAGGGATGTTCTCTTCCACCCTTTTCATTCTTTCCATACTTTGCATTCGACTCGGTTCTTTTTTGTATGAAAAACTAGATGGAACTTTGAATGATTGGGGCAGGGAATCAGACCACACATGGATTCTCCTCTTTAAAAATTCATTCAGGATAGAAATCACCCTTTCAAATTAAGAGGTGAATTAGAGAGATGAAGGCCATGATCTTTGCGATTGATCATGGAGCACTGGGGAATACCCCAAGTTATATATCTCCACTCATTTCCGAGGACAGAAATGCTTTTAAGGGGGGGAATGTTGTATAATTTCATGGTGGGTCTAAGGGGTAGAACCCTTGGGTTTCTAGGTGTAAAACCCTTTGGTTTTATGGTTTATTTGGGTCTTGAACTTTAGGGTTGATTCTCTAAGGTTGAGTACCTTATGAAGCTTCTCCTAGCCAGTTGGTTTGTACGTGAAAGCATGGAGAGTCTTCTTTTAGAATCCATGTGATTTCCTAAGCTTGGAAACCATGTGAATACCTTAGGACCCATGTGATGGAAGGTGCACATGTCCTCTTGAGAGGGACTTACCCCCTTGGACTTGGAGCTATATATTGGAGGGGTTGGTTGGGTGGAAATATATCTCACTTCCTAGTGTGTGGCCTTGCTAGTTAATTCTCTTAGACTTCTTAGTTCAGTTGTGTGGAGGCTATGGAGTCCTCACACAACAAAACAAGAGTTCAACCTTTGGGAATTATGAAGCAGTAGCTAATACTCATTGCAGGGATGTCATTTACGATCAATTTTGTGGTAATTTGAATGTTTGAATCTACCTACCCATATGAGATGTTGCTAGGTAGACCATGGTTCAAGTTGGCCAAGGTAAAGTAAGATTGGGGCTTAAGCATAGTGGTTATGACAAAGGGGAAAAGAAAGTCACAATACCAATGAAAGGAAGAAGGAATATGTTAGTAAGAGAAAAACATTTAATGTCTAAACCATTAGCCTAGGTGAGGAGATAGAGGATGATGAAGAAGAGGAATTTTTGAAGGCAAATCCAACTGTGGTTCTAGTATTGGAAGTGAATGTCGAAGGAGTACTATGCAAAGAAGAGGAACTGTTGGAAAATAGGTGTGAGCTAGTTGTCGGTGGAAAAATTGAAGGGAAAAAGTTGCGATAGTTATTCGAGTAGAATCTGGAAATTCCAACTCAGCAGAAATTGGATCAGGAAGAAAAGGAAGTAATAAATTTGGCTGAAAAAATATATGAACAAAATTATTCAAGGTCTCGTAGGGTGAAGGAAGATGAAGTCCAAGAAATTAATTTAGAGACTGATGCTGAACCAAAAATAGTGAGCGTAAGCAAGGAATTGGAAGGTCAGTTTTAAGAAGATCTGATTTGTTTGTTGAAAGATTATATTGATGTATTTGCTTGGGATTATTCGCAAGTAAAAGGCATAGATCTAGATTTACATCAACATCACATTAATTTAAAAGCAGATGCTATTCTGATAGTGCAACAAAGGTATCAGATGAATCCAAATCTTTCAAAATAGGTTAAGAAGGAACTTGATAAGTTATTATAGGATTTTGGATTCATTAAATCGGTACATCAAGTAATGTTGTGATCTCCCATTATTGTTGTTATGAAAATTAAATGTAGCTACGGTTATGGATCCCTTCCCAGTGTTGGAAAATTAAATGTAGCTACGGTTATGAATAATTTAATTTTCTATACAGTTAATTTTATAGAAAATTAAATGTAGCTACGGTTATGGATCCCTTCCCAGTGTTGGAGTTAGACGTCTACGGAAGCACACGAACAACACAAGGAAGAAGAAGAAGCTTGGAGCACAACACACAATATTGAATGTATTACTAGAGAATGTACAAAGATAAGTAGCCCATTAGGGCAATAGGCATATATACAAGCCGAGGGAAAAAAACCTCCTAAAAAGGGAAAAAAATGCCTCGGTGGTCCTTGAGTGTTCACACACATCACTACCTAAATATATCAACAAATCCCCCCTGGGATTGATGCGGTGAGCAAGTAGCTGGCACTCATGTATAAGGAAGTGTCAAGCTATGTGGAGATCACTCCACAAAAGGAAATAAGCCCAAAGCTTTGTGAAAAGCTTCAAACTTCTCCCTAGGCAGATACATTAACTATACCAAGGTTGGGTAAGTCTTCCACCTACATCACGAACGAGAACCCAACATCTAGGTGTGTTGAGGTTAAAAAAACCTCACCAAGACCCTCTTTATCAAACGTAAAAGTTTTTCTGCAAAAAACATAACTGCTATATCAATGAGCACATGGACGTAAATATATAGTATCCATAGAAGTATACATAGTGTATATATGCTCAATATATGTAGTAAAATGGCACTAATAGGTTGAATTCACAGCCTAAATGCTAGCTAACAACACAACACCTAGAAGTGTTTGTCAACCGATTTGCTTAGGCTAAAAAAAAGCTTTCATAAACTTGTGATGGCTTCTCCCACCACAACTGAAAACCTTTCAAGAAACCTGTAGATTTACTAGTGTGGCTTAAAACACAACACCAAATCTGAATATTTGCTGTTGTACAAGTACAAATAACACTCTTCTTAATGTTCTTGAACTTGTATAAAGAGAACTATGTGTGAAAGTACTCCAAAATGGCTCCAAAAATCACCCCAAAAATGCTTCAAAATAGGCTTTGAAAACAAAGAGTGTAGCTTAGTGGAAAGAACTCTATTGCTTAATCGAGATTTGGGGGGAGTAAACTAGGATGCGTGACCTCCTGGGAAGTACTGGGAACCTCTGTCTTCCTTGATCATTGAGGTCCTCCTTCACGTGTAGCCAACGGTGCCATTGGTAACTTTTGTAACTCAGATGAAAAGGTATGCCAAAGTTTATGCCTTGGTTGCCACCTTAGTTGTAAGCCTTGGAGAAAGCCTTAGGCTAGTAGACAATTGCTTGCTTCACTCACACAAAAGGAAGAAAGCTTTTGCATCAAAATTCTCTGATACCAGTGAAGTATTTCTCTAGCAATGTACAACGGTAGACTCTCCTTCTCATGAGCTTTGCAATGATACCCTTGCTATAGAAACCCAAACTTTGACACCGCACACAACACTCCACATAAGGGGGTGTAGAATACATAGGGAAAACACTCAATACATAGACCATGGACACAAATTTTTGAGGTCATACAAATGCAGCCAAACTTATAGTTTGTGGCTGAATAGGCCACTATATGTTTGATTAAAGAACATATACAAAAGTGTCCGGTAGCCATTTGACCTTTTGCATGGACACTAACGTTAACATCGTCGGGTTTGGATCTCATAAAATCATGAGATTTTCTCGATCTCATCACTTTTATCTTTGAATGTGGTAAATTTAAGAATTAACCTTTGAATAATCCATAGTATATGTTCCAAGGGATTTATATTCATGCCTATTAATTAGAGAAAATAATCCAATGATTATTGAAAAAGATCGTAGGCTTTCTCCATGCACCAAAAAAGATACATGCCTACTTGCTAGCACATGGTTTTGTGAAGAGTCCGATTGAGAGCACCTTATATGTTAAACATACAGATGATGTACTTTTGATCATTATCATATATGTTGATGACAAGATACTCGTTGGTCCTAATGAGAAGCGTATTGTAGAATTTAAGGCTGATTTACATGCCCATTTTTAGATGTTAGATTTGTGGCATTTGCATCATTATTTGGGAATTCTATGAAAGAACTTGGAGAAGCTTGTAGGAGGTAGAAAAGTGCGTTTCGAAGCCACAAAGTTTGGTCTAGCCAACCGATACAAGACCAGCTCTTGAGCTTATGGAGACTCAAATAGACCTTATAGGCATGCGATAAGTGCAAAGAAATGCACTATGTGTTTGGGAGCATAAGGGAGAAGGAGTCGATACAAAATAGATAGGTTCGCGTGTCAACTAGCTCAAAAAACTTACTATCTATGGAAGAGACAATGAACTTCAAATGCTCATAGAGAAAAATGCAATTACATAGGCTTTTATGCGAGTGATACACATAGGGTTGATTGTATAGAATGCACAAAAGTATAAGTAATAAGCAAAATATGCTATAGGAATGAATCAAACACTCAACGGTGGTACTTCTTATTTTTCATGAATACATAAAGATTGACCCCGAGACACAAAAACTACGATTTCTCGCAATGTATTGAACTAAATGCTACGAAAATTTATAACTATAAACTAGACAATAATATCTGTCCAATGTGCTATGTTTCATTAAATTTAAAGCTCTAATGAGAGAGTAGCAGCCTCTACAAGATTAGTATTGGTCAAGAAGATGATGCAAAAAATTGAAGGAGCAAGACAATGATGGTCACAAGTGTATGTATATTGCTTCCATGTATTGTACAAGTGATTTCAAGTCTTTATATAGACTCTAGAAGTGTTCCATGAGTTTTACAAGTGGATTTTGAATTCAAATGAAGGTGGGAATGGTTGTTGGAGGGAATCAAGTCACTTTCCTACTATCTAGGAAAAGTGAAGATCTAGTTTGATCTACTTTAGGTGATTTATTGCTTGATTGATTACAAATCAACCACCACAAATTCGTGGGATTTGGGCTCTCTTTTTCTCTTTTGCATGTGTAAAGCTCAAGGCTTTTAGAAGGGTAAATGAACCATCAACAATCTCTCAAAAAATACAATAAATGAGCATAGGTAAAAGAACTCTCCAACGGATATTCTTTTGCCGTAATCCAAGTGATAGTTTTTGATGTAGATCAAATCCACGTCAAGTATAGTGTAAGCTTGATGTTCCAATAGCTCCCCCTCAAGCTAAAGTATGCTTGAGTCTTCATTCTTTGATAGGTTTAATACCTGTGATAGCTTTGAATCTACAAAGCTTTATTCCATCAAGTGACTTTGTCATCATATTTTCTACTTGCTTTTTAGTAGGAACAAACAAAATTCCAATCTCCTTTGCCATGAGCTTCTCTCTGATGAAGTGGTAATGAACCTATATGTGTTTGGTTCTTGCATGGAAAATTGGGTCTGCCGCTAGATGCATGGAACTTACATTATCTCCAAATATGTGAGGTTTGGAACTTACAAGTCCCAAATCTGTATACAATGCTTTTAACCATATTGCTTCTTCAGTTGCTATGGTCAAACGCTTGAACTTTACTTCAGTTTAGGATAAAACAACTAAAGGTTGCTTCTTGGAACTCCATGACACTAGCTTCGAACGTGCAAATGCTAAGTAACCAGAAGTACTTCTTCTATCATCCTTAGCTCTTGTCCAATCTGCATCTGAATAGATTTTGATATCCAAATTTGAAGAGTAAGGATAGAATATACCTTCGTTGATTGTACCTTTGAGATACTTAAGTACTCTCTTAGCCACATCCACGTGTGGTCTTCTCGATGAGTGCATGAACTGACTAAGCACTCACACACTATATGAGATGTCTTCCATTGTATGAGTAGCATATATCAAGCTACCTACCAAGCTTTGGTACTCTTTGATTTCTTCAATTTTCTCACCTTCATAAACACTAAGTTTATGATTCATCTCCAAAGGTGTACCTATAGGTTTGGTGTTCTCCATTTTGAACTTGAGAAGTAGATCCTGAATGTATCTTCTCTGGGTCAAATACATTCCTTCATCTGTGTATATCACCTGCGTACCTAGGAAATATGTGAGCTCACCTAGATCACTAGTTTTGAACTCCTCTTGCATGTGTCTCTTGATACTTTGGATGCCATTTAGATCATCACCTGTCACAATAATATCATCTACATATACACATATATAGATAACTTCATCGTGATCCCATTTGATGAATAGAGAAGGATCTAAGTTGCTTGCTTTGAACCCTTGATCTTGAAGATATGTAACCAATCTGTAATTCAAAGCTCTAGGAGCTTGTTTCAATACATACAATGCTTTCTTAAGTTTGCAAACATAAGATGCATGATTAGTATTTCAAAACCTGGTGGTTGTGACATGTATACCTCTTCAGTTATCCAACCATTTAGAACTGCATTTTTTACATCAAGTTGGAGGAGTTTCCAATTCCTTGCAGCAGCTACACTTATCAATGTCCTCATTGTAGTCTTCTTTGCAACTAGTGAGAAGGTTTCCTCATAGTCTATACCACGAGTTTGAGAGCATCCTTTGGCAACTAATCTTGCCTTGTACTTGCAAACAGATCCATCTAAATTTCTTTTAACTTTATATACCCATCTACAACCAATTACCTTTTGATTGGATGACATTGGAACCGAATCCCAAGTGTCCATCTCCTTCAATACATCTATTTCTTCTTTCATGGCCTTTTCCCAATTAGGGTTTCCCTTTGCCTCTTCATAGGTTGAGGGTTCCTCTAAAATTGATTCTTTTTCCAAGTAGATTGAATGCTTCGTAACAAATGTGGAACCATATCCATACCTTTCTTGTTGTTTCTTCTCTCGTGTTGATCTTCTAGATGCTTGTTTGGATCATTCTCCAACCTCTTGCATCTTTGCTTTGCCTCTTGACTTCCAAAGTTTGCAATCCTTTCCCTTTCATCTTGGTCATTGTTTGTATCACTTCTTGGATCCTGGATCTGTGTATCATGATTGCTTCCTAATTGATGAGAATCAGAATCAAGATAATATGGTAGATTTACCTTTTGTTTGTCTTCATCATACCAAGACTTGTGTTCTTCAAACACAACATCTCTACTTGTAGTGAATTGATTGGTTGAAGGATTATAGAACCTATAACCCATCTACGTTAAATCATATCCAATAAACACTGCCTTTGTTGCCCTTTCATCTATCTTACCTCTTATTTGTCATGGTACATGAACATAAGCTAAACAACCAAAAACCTTGCAATGTCCAAGACTAGGTTTTCTTCTGAGCCATGCTTCATAAGGAGTCATACCTTGAAGTGATTTGGATGGTATTCTATTGACAAGGTACACAACAATTGAAATAGCTTGTGCCCATAGATAATGTGGCAACTTCTTCTCTTCAAGCATTGTTTGGGCTAATCCAACCAATGTCCTATTTCTCCTCTCAGCAATTCCATTCAGTTGAGGAGAGTACCTAGTAGTCACTTCCCTTTTGATAACTTTGTCCTGCAAGAACTCGTTAAACTCTTTGGAGACGTATTCTCCCCCTCCATCAGATCTAAGATTCTTTAGTGATCTACCTGTGTGATTATCCACATGTGCTAGATACGTTTTGAAGCAATCAAACATTTCATTCTTACTCTTGATAAAGTATAGAATAGTCCATCTACTATGGTCATCAATTTATGACATAATACCTTGATCCTGCCAATGAAGGTTCTTGACTTGGTCCCCATATATCTGTATGTACTAAGTCCAATAAGTTGTTGTGGATGTAGCCTTTGTGGTTGAATGGTTGTCTTTGTGCCTTCCCAATCTGACATGCATCACACCTATTGATCATGTATTGCTTTGATATGTTTTGCAATCCTAGAACACTTTGAGCCCTGCATATATGCTTCAAGGTTCTTTCAATCACATGAGCAAGTCTCTTATGCCACACTTCAAGCTCACTTAGGGTTTGAGACCCAAAGTTGAATAGATCTAAGTTCTTGGATTCTCCTACTTCAAAAGTAAAGAGCCTATCTCACCTCTGGCTATCTTTTTGAAGCCTTGACATGGATCTTCCACAGAAGCTCCATGTTGGGTGAACCTAAATTGCAAGCCTTTTTCAACTATTTGGCGTACACCTATTAGGTTTTTAGTGATAGTGGGTACATAGAGAACCTTACTTAGAATGTTTGTCCTACCATTGGAGGCTTTGACATTATCAATCTTCTCTACATTGTGCTTTGTGTCATCCCCTCTTTGCACTTCATGTCTATGCTTTGGACTTTCCAAATAAGATAGAAGAGCAATGTTGCTTGCAACATGATTGGAACATCCTGTATCTATGTAGAACAAATGATCATCTTCTTTACCTTCTTTGTGGCTTAGATTCATGAGAAGCAATGAGTCTTCATGTGGTTGATCTTCTGAATAGTTGTTGTAGTCCCTTCTATTATAGCATCTATTGTTATTGTTGAAGTTGTGTCCACCTCTACCTCTATTGCTGCCATATCGACCTCTTCCACTTCCTTTCTCAGTCTTCCAATTGAACCAGCAATTCTGAGTGGTGTGGTTGATCTTATCGTATATGGCACAAGGTTGAACATTCTGACCTTTGGTTTTGTCTTGCTTTGGTCCTTTCTTCTTCCCTTTCCACTTGCTTTTGCTTGTGAATTGGGTTGGGAAGTCTCTTCTTCATCTTCTTCCTTCTTCTTGCCTTTCTGCTTCTTATCCTTCTTATCTGCATATAGAGCACTAGTTGAATTATCATGATAGGAGCTACCTTCCTTTATGGTATTGTTGGATTCTTGATTGAAGCGTTGTCCAAGAAAGATGTTGAAGTCTCGAGTCTGCACATCCATGATGAGATCGTAAGCCGTCATGAAGGATTGCCATTGCTTATCACTTCAAATGCCGTTGAGAATTTGCCTCATGATAGCCTCTTCTTCAATCAGCTCTCCAATGGATGCTAAGTGATATGCAACCTCCTTGACCTTGGCAACAAAGTCTGTGATGGTTTGATTAGGTGTCTTCTTAATTTGGTTGAACTCGTTCCAAAGATGATTCTTTCTTGCTTTGGTACTAGCAGAAAAGAAAGTCTCGAGGGCATCCCAAGTCTCTTGAGATGTCTTGCATCCTCTAATATGTGGTAATAGAAAGTCAAAGATAGATTTGAGCATGTACGACCTTGCTTGAGCATCCCTTGTGCACCAAAGTGTGAGCTTATCTATCTCCTCTTGTGTAGGTCCTCCTTTGGATCTTGGAATGGGCATAGCTTCATCACCTGCTACAATTCCATAAAGATTTCTACCTTGCAAATTGGCCTACATTCTGATTTACCAAGCCAGGTAGTTGTGTCGATCAAGCTTCTCAATCATTGAGGGAAAGTCATCACCCATCTTGATCTAGCTCTGATACCATTGAAAGAACTTGGAGAAGCTTGTAGGAGGTAGAAAAGTGTATTTTGAAGCGACAAAGTTTGGTCTAGCCAACCAGCAGAAGACCAGCTCTTGAGCTTATGGAGACTCAAATAGACCTTATAGGCATGTGATAAGTGCCAAGAAATGCACTATGTACTTTGGAGCATCAAGGAGAAGAAGTTGATACAAAACAGATAGGTTCACATGTCTAGCTAAGAAAACTTACTATCTATGGAAGAGACAATGAACTTCAAGTTCTCATAGTGACCAACATGATTACAATTAGAAAACATCCTTTTATGGGAGTGATACACATGGGGTTGAGTGTATAGAATGCACAAAAGTATAAGGAATAAGAAAAATATGCTATAGGAATGAATCAGACACTCAATGGTGGTACTTCCTATTTTTCAGAAATGCATAGAGATTGACCCCGAGACAACAAAACTATGATTTCTCCCAATATAATAAACCAAATTCTATGAAAACATGTACGAATAAGGTAGACACTTATACCTTTCCAATGAGCCATCTCACATCAAAGCTGAAGCTCTGGAAAGAGAGCAACAACCTTTACAAGGTTACTGCTGGCAAAGAAGATGATGCAAAAAATTGAAGGAGCAAGACAATGATGGTCACAAGTGTATGTATATTGATTCCATGTATTCTGCAAGTGATTTCAAGTCTTTATATAGACTCTATAAGTCCACGAGTTCTACAAGTGGATTTTGAATTCAAATGAAGGTGGGAATGGTTGTTGGAGGGAATCAATTCACTTTCCTACAATCTAAAAAAAGTGAAGATCTAGTTTGATCTACTTTTAGGTGATTGATTGCTTGATTGACTATAGCTCAACCACCACAAATTCATTGGATTTGGGCTCTCTTTTTCTACTTTTACATTTTTAAAGCTCAAGGCTTTTAGAATGGTAAATGAACCATAAAAAATCTCTCAAAAAATACAACAAATGAGCATAGGTAAAAGAACCCTCCAACGGATATTCTTTTGCCATAATCCACGCGATAGTTTTGATGTAGATCAAATACACCTCAAGAATAGTGTAAGCTTGATGTTCCATGATGCTAGAAATGAATTCTATGTTTTTCTCTATTAGCAATCTCTTGGATGCTTGATTTACTTAGTTGATATTTAGTTTTTTATCTTTGAGATGACAAGGTTTATGCATTGCCCATGTGTCAAGCATTGGTTGGGGTTAAGCACACCTTTTGCTACTTCAATGGTACCCAACTACTTGGATTGTTTTATCCCAAGGGGGGATCATAATTTTAAGATTTAGATGCTTTTTTGACTCGAACTAGGCTAGATGATATGACACTTATGTGTCCACTAGTGGTTTTTTCTTCATGCTTGGAATCTTATGCATATCTTTGTTGAGCAACAAGAATCCTAATATGGTATTTTCTAGTTTTGGGGTTTCTTATAGGGATACTTTCATAGCATTTGCTGTGTGTGTGTGTGGCTCAAAAACCTTTTGACTAAATTGGGAGTTGGTCAATCTTTTGCAACCAGTGTTTTTACTAATAGTGAGAGCATGTTGGCACCTATGAGAAAACCAGTGTTCAATGCTCACAAAAAGCACATTGAGGTGCATTATCATTATGTCAGGGAGAGGTTCTCTATTGGAGATATCAATTTGGCTTATTTGCCCACATAGGATGATATTGCAAAGCTTTTCACAAAGGCTCTAACTTGGGAGACGTTTGAAGCTTTCCAAAAATAATTGGGCTTGATTCCTTTTGTGGATTGAATTTTTTTTGAGATAGCTTGGAACTTCCTTATACATGAGTGCCAACTCTTTGTTCACCACATCACTCTCAAGGAGGATTTTGTTAATATATTTGAGTAGCGATGTCTATGAACATACATAGGACAAACTAGGGACTTTTATCCCTGTTTATGAGGTTTTTCCCCCCGGCTTGTATATATTCATATAACTCTAATGGGCCACTTATCTTTGGAAATTTAGTTGGTAATACATTTTGTACTGTTTTATGCTCCAAGCCTCTCCTTCTTCCCTATGGTGTTCATGTGCTTCTACATACCACAAACTCCAACATGTGTTTATGTGAAAGTATGTATGCGTGTGTGTGTTTTTGCAAGTATATTTGTGTGTGTGCATCTAAGTTTACATCATTAGAGAATTGATGGACGTGCACTCAAAGGTAACCAATTTTCGAAAGAAAATTGAGTTAAAAAATTTTTAATTGGATGATGTTACACATAGACTACAAAATTAGACGAGACATTAGAATTTTCCTCTAATTCTTTTAAGTTTCTTTATACTATGGACATTTCTTATGAAAAAAACTAGCGCACACGCACAATTCATTTCATTTCTTTCAAAATTCCACTCTACATATCAAAGAATAGATTTGGGTCAATTATGATAGGAATGAAACATCATAAAAGATAAACAACTAAAAGATTGAACATGAAAGGGCAAACACATAATAGTTCTTTACAAGATGCATGGTCTATCACATGGGAATGTGACTTATTAGAGACTCCTCTTGTTGACAAAATTGTGAGAGAAACTCATGTAAAATATATGAGAGTCATAGAGTTTCATCGCTTTACTCAAACACATAGAAATGTGTGGATTTGAGTGTCAATGTCAAATAAAATATCTAGTTTATCATCTCTAGATGGGTGCATTTACAATGACTTCACACTATTGAGAGTGGTTTTTCATAACACCCAAGCCAACTCTGGCCTCAACATCCCACAAATGTGTAGGTATCATTGTAATATTTGAAGCTAAATGAGTGGCTAAAATTTACATTTAATATTGTGGTATGAATTATGAAGAAACCTTTGCACTCATGGCAAACACATATAGTATAAGAACTTTCACTATCCTTGTTTAGTAAGCATGTTAAGAATGTTTATATCAAATTTTCATATTGCATTCATAAATGTTCATTTGGAAGATACATTTCTATGAAGAAACGCATACGTTAGGAAGGTTCTAAACATTCATTTCATATATTAAAACTTGAAAATATTTTATGGACTCAAGTAGATACCTAGGGCATGGAATACAAGGACGGTGAATAGAATTTTAAACCAAGATGATACATCAAGCAATGTTGACCGTAAATTGTTTGCAAAACACAACGTAATCAATATGTACACAATGATTTAATCTTGATGGATAAATCATGCGAAGAGAACCTAAGATATCAAATAGATTATTCAAGAATCTAAATCATGCAATCATTGGATGCTTAAATATTTTCCCATGATTGAAATGGTTCATGCTCCAATATCTACGTTCTTAATTCTAGGAAAGTACACTTCATCACTTACCTAATGATTATTAATTGTAAAACTATACATCTCTCACAAACTTGTGGATTTGAATGTGAAATACATTTTTTGAGATCAAGATCAAATGAAGACATTCCATAAAATTACATTATTACTTATTAATATGATATTATTACTAAATTTGATATCACATTTGTACTCGAATTATTCCTCTCTCAATTCATGCACACTCCAAGGATAGCACATCAATTCGTAGCAAAGAGAGTAACTATGTACCTAAAGCTAGCATGAAATGGAAAATCGCTTTTACTGTAGTGGTGATATAAACTTCCAAGCATTCAGAGAATATAGTTGGGTATGGTGTAAACATCATAGGCGTTCTAGCGTGTATATAAAAAATGTAGACCATAAAGCTAACTTTCATAGTTCCATGAAGGAACTAAAAGTAGCTCTATCCTCCGTACAAAATATTTATAGGAGATCAATGATGTTCATAAGTAAGATTATATGGAAAGTGAACTTTTCAAATACTTAAAGCTAGATTGAAAATCACTTCAAGCCATTGGAGAGAACATAAGCAACATTCACTTAGGAGAAATTACTATGTATGTTCTAGGAACAAAAACATAGAATTTCATCACTTACTTTTGCAAAAAACAAAAAAAAAATTATCAAGTGATATTGATATGGTGCATTGGTGCTAAGGAATAACTTGTATATATTATCCCCAATGTTGGAGATGGTATGGAAATGGAGAGACTATAATTTCTTCCTGTAATTAAAACACTCCCATTGAAAATTTATGGAAGAATGTTTAGAATGTTGGATGCATGGAAATATTCAATCGTCAAGTAAACATCATCAATGGAAACAAGCTACGAGTTCAAAAATCAAGACATTGAAGGATATTAATGAAAATTATACTCTTTGATTTAGAAGTAAAAACGTCAAATTTGAAGTAAAAAAATGTTCTTTAACAAAGGTAAGAGGATAAGGAAGGTATTATTGCAAGATTTATTGCAAAATTAGTATCCACAGGTTATGTTCAATCTTTTGGAGTGGACTACAAAGAAACCTTTGCATTTGTGGCAAAGACATCTAGTATAAGAACTTCAACTATCATTGAAGTAACCAAGGTGAGACTTTAATTTATATATTTTGATAATGCTTCCTTGTGAAGAATCCCAAAGGTTAGGAAGATCCTAAATATGGAGTTCATGTATAAAAGCTTGAAAATATTTTATGGTGTGTTGATCTGGTCAAAGTGGTGACTTGGCAAGTGGTGCATAGTGGTGCAGAAGTGACCAAGGACATGGCAAATGATTGTTCACAAGGGTCTTGCAAGAAATTTTAAATGCAAGTTGCACAAAGGTCTTTTTGAAGGGGTTTTAAGGCTTTAGAAGTGATATGGAAGATCTAAGTGAACCCTCTGTTATGCACACATTTTGTAGAAACTAAGGTCAAAAAGTGGAAAAGAGGAAGTCAAAATGTTACGTAAGAGCTTATATGTGCCCCCATTAAATTTTTTTTTCCATAAATTCAATATAGGAAAAAATAGGGATTCATTGATCTTTACATGAGATGGTTCTTGGGACAACAAAGTAATCACCAAGATAGACAAGTAGTTGAAGTGATGTACGTAAGGAGAATCAACATACCATAAAGGAGAATTCTTGGAGATAGACTAAGAGAGAAAGATAAGGAGCAAGAGTACACTCTACACTTGGAGAGCAAGAGAGATCAAGACACACAAACTTCAATAGTGCATGGAGAGGTAGTGTGCAAAGAGAGAGGCAAAGTGTGCAAAGGATGTAACAAAGTATGTAGAGAGAGTGCTAAGAGAGCAACCACAGTTCGAAAAAGTATCATCAAGGAGGTGTTGCAAGTTGAAAGTAGAAGTGAACAAGCCTTCAACCTTATTGGAAGCTTGAGTTCAAGGAGTGCACAAGGACAAGATACTCGACAAGGTGAAGAACCAATGCAGAGGTTGATTGCACAAGTAATTGTGATATTTTTTATATTTGTATGCGCATATTTCTTTGGCTTAACTTCTATGCACTGAGAACATTTTTTCTTGTTCTATACAAAGCTATCGCAATCTTTTATGATAATCAAGACATATAGGCTTCCATTGCAATTGTCTTTCTTCTTCTCCATTCTTCTCCTACAAACACTCAAGCCCCTTTCAACTAAAGAATCCCCAACAAAATTAGGCATGCATGTTGGGACCGAGAAACTTGAGCATAGGAGAACCACCATTAAAAATTGAAGAAGAAGTGCAAAGATGTCGACAATGTGACTAAAGAGGTAAATTTTCCTTTTACTTGGAATTCATCTTAAGCTTTAGGATGTGCAGCTCATGATTGAAACTTGGTCACAAATGTTAAGAGTTTCTTTCAAAACAAAAAGAAGGAAAGTTGCTCGTAGGTGAGCCATTACTCTTTCATCCATATCATCAGTAAGAAATATGGTAGCTCAAGTAGGCCTCGAAAATTACTTTCACAATTCCATATCAAATTTCCTTCCTTTAGAGGAGTAGCTCATGAAGATTCTAATGAGCATGTTAGACAATTTCTAGCTCTATGTAAAACAAGGGGGTTAATGGGAAGAGAAGATGATTTATAATCCTCTTCCTAGAAACATTTTTCTACTTGGGACTTAATGGAAGAGGCCTTCAAAACACAATTTCAACCTGGAAATACAACAAAAAATACCATTAAAGAATAAGAGAATTTATGAGTAGGTATAGGGGAGACATTTCCTCAACTTGTTACTAGAGCCAAAGGACTTGTGGCTAAACTATTAGATCCTCTTTATGATTTTTTGGTCAAAAAGTGACTTGTTAAACCACTTTTGACAATAGTGTGCAAGAACAAGGAATGGGTGCTCCCCACGGTACCAGTTAATGAATTCATTACCACAGCAACAAGGCTGGAGAAAATTAGACACCAATATGGAAATACTTCTTCCAGTTTACCATATCTTGTGGAACCTTAAAACCTAGTTACACAATCGAGGAAAGATCTTGATAAATTAAGAAGAATCAAGCCACACAAAGAAGAATAAAGTGCACTGACGCAACTAAGACATGAAATTGAAGCATTAAAACTATAAAAGGAAGAGGAGGCCAAAGCAGAAGAATTGGCACAACTTCGACAAGAGCTATAAGAACTTCGTCGAAGTGGCATCAAGAGTGGACTATGATGCACCATGTGTAGCAAATAGAGCCATGTGGTAAGTGAGTACCCTCTTTTAAGTGTGACTTGCCAGTTATGCAAGAAACCTAGCCATGAAGCCCATGAGTGTCACTCAAGATGAATCTATGCACAAGCATATTGGGCACAAGGACGAGTCCAGCCACCACCAAATGTAATGGCTATCACACCAAGTCAAGGTAACACCTACAAGCCACATCCTTGGGGTAAATTTGGAAATGGGCCCAAAAGGCCAATCATTTAGTTTAGGTGTGGGGAGTATGGATATTATCAAGGAAAGTGTCTACTACCAGCGGATTCTTCTCCTTATAGAAATTGCCTAGAAGTTAGACATGCCTACATCATTTGTTGCCCAAAGAACAAAGCATCCACATCCGGGCCTCATATTCAGATGATCTTTGTGAGTAAGGAAGGATTTGCAAAAAAACCATCATGCCATCACCATCTACTAGGGTTGTAGATTTAGAAGAAATTGAATCTTCTGTTAAGCGTACAAGGAGAAAAGGGAAAACCCCCAAGAAGAAGCATGCCAAGACTCACGTTCAAATCGAATGAATAAGGAAGAAGGAACACTTGATGATATACCTACTCCAAGTGAAGAGGCACATCCAAAAGAAGAGCGTAGAAGCACAAGTGAAGCCATTGGACATGCATTTAATAGGGCTTTAAAGGATCTTGAGAAGTCACACATAGCCCATGCTCCTATGGAATCTAAGGATAAGGCAAGATGTTTCTTTGAAAGAGATATGAATAGTTAAGATGATGGGAAATGGGAGCTTTGAAAAGACGTTTGTTTGATTACAACAGACAATGACAGTTAGATTAATGCCATTAACAAGTGAAAGAAGGTTTGGTCATCTTTAGATCAATTGTTATATTTGATGGGTTTGGTTTCCAATAATGCTTGACAAAAAGAATCATTCCAAGTGACTTTGAAGGATTTTACAGACTCATTCATCCTATCATGGGGAGAAAGCAACATTACACATTACATAGTAAGTTTTTCTTACATTTTTATTATGTTTTTTAATACCATGTGTACATCTTATTGACCAAAACATAGCATATTCTTTTTGCACATGGAGCATATTTTATGAAATGATATGGATCACTAGAGATTTTTAGTACACGAGGAATGGAGAAGTCACATCATAGGGCTAGATGTGTTTAATTTTAAAACCACTTGTCATGGGGGTGGTCTACTACAATCCAAATATTTTAGGAGAAATATTTAGTTGGTTTTTCCATATGACATACTCTAGAAAATATGCAATGGAATGAGCATGCGATTCATTAATTTTCAACACTTTAGATCCTAGGGGAATGGAACGCATGAAACAGACTGCTAAGAGGATTGCATCATCTACCCTAGCCATGTGCAAGGTACTCAATGCCCAACATGGATGGCAACCATAAGAAGGGTTGAACCACAAGCCACTCTTCTAGAGAAAACTTGGCCACAGGCACATATTCTAGGAGCATTCCATTGTGTGAGAATGAAGCTTCACAACAAGAGAGAGAGATGTAATGCAAGAAATGCAAGATTCCCCATCTACATCTAATGATGAGCTCCCACCTAAGACAACATTCAAGGCAAGACCCAAACAACAAGGATGGAGACAAACCATAATGCAATATGAATTTAACTTCAAGGAGTCCTTAATGAAGAAAGTGTTAATGAGCCACCATGGAATGATGATCATATCGCAATGAACCATCGAGTAACACAAGGAGGCAAGACACTCCCTATGGGACAAGGGCAAAGACCAACTGAAGAAGAAAGATGACAAATTCAACATGCAAATATGGTAGAGCATGTAAATGATGATGGGGGACCATCTAGGTGTGCTCTAAGAAGAAAGAAAAACTATCAATGGCATCATAGAACACAACAACTACAACCCAACATCTCTCCAAATGCAAGAGCACCAAAGAGGTGCAGAAAGAAAACAAGAGCCTTTGCAAAGATTTGAAATTATTAAAATTTTGTGGATCTTCTTATTCCACGAAGGCCATTTGCAAGAGTTTTGAACGAAAAGCTCCAAAGTTATTGTTCCAGACTTCATAGTCAAGGGATAGCCATTGAATCACTCCAAGAAGCTGCAGAGGCATATCTAATATCAATGTTGGAAGACTTCAATGTTGGAACATCAAGCTTACACTACGCTTGAGGTGAGTTATCTCTACATCACAAATTCATCATTTGAATAGTGTCAAAGTTTCCCCATTTAATTTTTATTTGTGCTCTTTTTTGTATTTCTCATAAGGATTTTTTATGATTCATTTACCAATCTAAAATCCTAAAGTTTTACACATGTAAAAGACATAAAAGAGAGTCCACGAATTTGAGGTGTTTTAACTTGACAATCAATTAATCAATCAATTACCAAAAAGTAGATCAGATTAGATCTTCATTCTTCCTAGATTGTAGGAAAGTAAATTGATTCTTCTACTATGAGCATTTGAAGTTAATCGTTTCATCCAAAGATAGTAAGTTTTTTGAGCTCGTCAATGTGCAAACCTATCTCTTTTGTATTGATGTTTTCTCCTTGATGCTCCAAAGTAAATAGTTGATTTTATTGAATTAATCGCATGTGTATAAGGTCTATTTGACTCTCCATAAGTTCAAGGGCTTGTCTTGTGCTGGTGGATTGGACCAAGCTTCATCATTTTGCAACTCACTTTTCTACCTCCTACAAGCTTCTCCAAGTTCTCTCAGTGGTATGAGAGGTAAATGAAGGTGGATGATGGATTTCCCTGATCAACGATTGAGAAGCTTTATAGAAACAACTATGAAGCGTGGGAAATTAGAATGGAGGCCTATTTGTAGGGTATAAATCTTTATGGAATTGTAGCAGGTGATGAATCTATGCCCACTCCAAGATCCAAAGGAGGACCTACACAAGATGAGAGAGATAAGATCACACTTTGGTGTGCAAGGGATGCTCAAGCAACATCATACATATTAAACTCTATCGTTGATTTTCTATTACCACATATTAGAGGATCCAACACACCTCAAAAGACTTGCGATGCCCTAGAGACCTTCTTTTCTTCTAGCATAAAGGCAAGGAAGAATCATCTTTGGAATGAGTTGAACCAAATGAAGAAGACAACTAAACAAACTATCCAAGAGTTTGTTACCAAGTTCAAGGAGGTTTCAGCTTAGCTGGCATCCATTGGAGAGCTCATTGAGGAACAGGCCATCATGAGGCAGATTCTAAATAGAAGTGGAAGTGATAAGCAATGGCAATCCTTCACCACTGGCTTATGATCTCATCATGGATGTACAAGCCCTAGATTTCAACATATTCCATGGATAAATCTTCAACCAAGAGGCCAATAAAAATATGAAGGAAGATAACTCTTATCAAAATAATACTACAAGTGCGCTATATGGAGATAAGAAAGATAAGAGGCTGAAAGGCAAGCAAAAGGAAGAGGATGAAGAGGAGACTTCCCAAGACAAGTTTTCAAGCAAGAGCAAGTGGAAATGGAAGAAGAAAGGACCAAAGCATGACAAAACCAAAGGCGAGAATGTTCAACCTTGTGCCATCTATGAGAAGACCAACAACACCACACAAAATTGCTCATTCAATTGGAAGACAGAGAAAGGAAGTGGAAGAGGTGGATATGGTAGCAATAGAGGCAGAGGTGGACACAGGTTCAACAATAAAAATAGAGGACATAACAAAAGGGACTACAAAAACTATTAAGAGATCATTTACTCTCTATAGATTTAAGATGTTCAAATCATGTTGCAGGCAACATAGCACTCTTATCTGATTTGGAAAGTCCAAAGCATAGACATGAAGTTCAAACAGGGGATGACACAAAACATAGTGTGGAGAAGATTGGTAATTTCAAGGCTTCTAATGGTAGGAGAAACATTGTGAGCAAGGTACTCTATGTTCCCACTATGATAAAAAATCTAATAAGTGTAGGCCAAATAGTTGGCAAAGGATTGCAAGTTAGGTTCACCCAACATGGATCTTTTGTGGAACATCCATGCCAAGGCTTCAAGAAGATAGCCAAAGGTGGGAAGCATGGAAGGATCTTTACTTTTGAAGTAGGAGAAACCAAGAACATAGCTCTATTAAGCTTTGGGTCTCACACCCTAAGTGAGCTTGAAGTGTGGCATAAGAGGCTAGCTGATGTGAATGAAAGAAGCTTGAAAGATATATGCAGGGATCAAAGTGTTCTAGGACTTCTAGACATATCAAAGCAACACATGATCAACATATGTGATGCATGTCAGATTGGGAAGGCACAAAGAAAACCATTCAACCACAAAGGCTATATCAACAACAACCTTTTGGACTAAGTACACCATGATGTCTCATTTATTGATGACCATAGTAAATGCATTATTCTATAATTTACCAAGAGTAATAATGAAGTGTCTGATTGCTTAAAAAAAAACTAGCACATGTAGAGAACCATACTGTTGATATATTTAGGTAGTGATGTGTGTGAACACTCTAGGACCGCCGGGGCACTTTTTTCCCTCTTTAGGAGGTTTTTTTCCCCCGGCTTGTATATACGCCTATTGCCCTAATGGGCTACTTATCTTTGTACATTCTCTAGTAATACATTCAGTCTTGTGTGTTTGTGCTCCAAGCTTCTTCTTCTTCCTTGTGCTGTTCGCGTGCTTTCGCAGACGTCTAACTCCAACAATTGGTATCAGAGCAAGTCGTTGCTTCTTCTAGGACGCCGTCGACACTCCTCCGTTTGCAGTCTCAGATTCGCACGAAATTTGGTGAGCATACTTAGGGTGTTTCCAAGATCAAAACTGCTTCGCTCTGTGGTGCCGAAATCGCGATCTGAGCTCGTTTCGGCCTCCGAACGCACTATCGCAGCGCTTGTGCAGGCTATTTCGTCCTTTTGTGCCAAAGGTATATACCAGTTTCTGTTCGCCAGTTTAAGCGTCTCGAAGTCTGCTACAGGTCTAGCAGAACTCGTCTAGGCAGTTCCGTTCAACTTTTTGAGATACAATCAATTTTCTGCATCAAGGTATTTTAGTCACCGGCCATGGCTGAAAGCAGTGATGTATTCCGTATGTTGGCTGTTGAGGATAAGTTGGATGGTACCAACTACCCATTATGGGCTTATATGATGCGACATGTACTGGTTGCAAAAGGACTGTGGAACATTGTGAATGATTCGGCATGTGCAGTTCATGATTCTCAGGCTATGTCAGATGCAAAGCTTTGGCATGCACGCTTTGGTCATCTGAATTTTGCTAGTTTGTTACGCCTGCAGAAATCTGAAATGGTGTCCTCTTTGCCCAAACTTGAGGCACCTGGAAAACATGTTTGTGAAGGCTGTATTTTGGGCAAAATGCAGCGTTCTTCCTTTCCAAAAGATGGTTCAGTTCGGGCTATGCAGAAATTGCAGCTTGTACATAGTGATGTCTATGGTCTTATGCAGACACCCTCTTTTGGAAATTACCTTTACTTCGTGACTTTCATTGATGATTTTTCCAGGCATGCATGGGTATATCCACTCAAAGCAAAGTCCGAAGTGTTCATGTGCTTCAAACAGTTTTTGGTTTTGGCTGAAAATCTATCAGCATGTAAAATGGGCACCCTCCATTCTGATCGAGGGGGGGAATATATGTCTTCAGATTTTAATGCATTTCTGGCTGAACGTGGGATAAAACACCAGTGTACAGTGCCGTATACACCTCAACAGAATGGAGTTGCTGAATGAAAGAACAGGTCACTCATGGAGATGGCGAGGTGCATGGTCAAAAGTCAGGCTTTACCACATAGTTTCTCACTTGAGGCTGTCATGTGTGCAGCATATGTACTGAACAGGTGTCCCACCAAAGCGTTGCAGTCTATCACTCCATATAAGGCTTGGCATAACCGCAAGCCATCTGTTGCTCATCTGCGTGTTTTTGGTTGTTTGGCATATGCATTAGTGCCTGAACAACATCGCAGAAAATTGGATGATAAGGCAGTAAAATGTATTTTTGTTGGGTACAGTTATGAAAGTAAAGGCTATCGTCTGTATCATCCACAGACTAAACGCATTCTGGTTAGCCGTGATGTTGTCTTTGTGGAAGATGCTATTCAGCCATTGCTTTCATGTACTAAGGAGACATCTGTTAGCTCCAAAGACATGTATGATACTTTGATGCCTCTTTTTACAGGTGGACAGGCTAGCGCTGGTCCTAATGAGGCAACTTCTCAGCCTTTGCAGGTTTCATATGATGATGCAGATCATTCCATTTCTGATGCAGATTTACATGATGCACTTGTTGATGAGAGAGCTGATATTGAACAGGCAAAAACTATGCCAAAATGGATGGTGCAGACTTTGCGTGACAGCAAATTAGATGCACCTTTGTCATATCGTACTCGTTCAGGCTCTCATAGTACCTCCTTTGCATCAGATTGCTATGCTATGGCTGCATCTAGTCTCTATGATGAGAATGAGCCTGTTTCTTTTGATGAAGCACAAAATTCAGAAAATTGGATGGCTACTATGCAATCTGAATATGATGCTATAATGAAGAATGGTACATGGTCTTTATGTGACTTGCCTCCTGGCAAGAAGGCCATTGGCACTAAGTGGGTATACAAGTTGAAGCGTAAACCTGATGGTACATTTGACAGGTATAAGGCTAGGCTTGTTGCAAAGGGTTATGCGCAGGAAAGATGCATTGATTTTGATGAGACCTTTGCACCTACATGCCGTATGACTAGTGTTCGGAGCATTTGTGCACTTGCAGCCCATCATGGTTGGAATGTACATCAGTTGGACATTAAAACAACATTTCTGAATGGTGACTTGCATGAAGAAGTGTATGTTTTTCAGCCCCGTGGCTTTGTGCAGAAAGGGCATGAAAACCAGGTTTGCAGGTTAAAGAAGGCATTATATGGTTTAAAGCAAGCACCACGTGCTTGGTATGAGAAGATACATGCCTATCTGATTGCACATGGTTTTGAGAACAGTCCAACTGAAAGCACCTTATATGTTAAACGTGCTAATGATGTGCTTCTGATCATTGTTGTCTATGTTGATGACATGCTGCTCACTGGTCCTATTGAGACACATATTGCTGATTTTAAGGCTGATTTGCATGCCTCATTTGAGATGTCTGATTTGGGGCATTTGCATCACTATTTGGGCATTCAGTTTATGCACGTTGATGGTGGAATGGCTTTGTGTCAAACGAAATATATTGACACATTATTGCAGCGTTTTGGCCTTGAAGACTGTAAGCCTATTGCCACTCCTATGGAGACAGGTTTATGATTGAGTCTTCATGATGCTGGAGATGCATTTGATGCTGTTCTCTATCAGCAGGCTGTTGGATGCTTGATTTACTTATGCATTACTCGGCCAGATATTCAGTTTGCTGTCTCACAGATGAGAAGGTTTATGCATTGCCCAGGAGTCACGCATTGGAAAGCGGTTAAGCGCATCTTTCGCTACTTGAGTGGTACTCGGCTACTTGGGTTGTTTTATCCCAAGGGGGGATCACTACCGCCAGATTTGCATGCTTTTTCTGACTCAGATTGGGCTGGTTGCTATGACACTCGTGTGTCCACCAGTGGTTTTTGCTACATGCTTGGTAGCTCATGTATATCTTGGTTGAGCAAGAAGCAGCCTACTGTGGCCACTTCCAATTGTGAGGCTGAGTATAGGGCAGCTTTCACAGCGACTGTTGAGTGTGTGTGGCTGAGACGCCTTATGGCTGATTTGGGTGTTGGCCAGTCTTCTTCCACCACCATCTTCACTGACAGTCAGAGCGCATTGGCAGTTGCGAGGAACCCTGTGTTCCATGCTCGCACTAAGCACATTGAGGTGCATTATCACTATGTCAGGGAGAGGTTCTCTGCTGGGGAGATCAGCTTGGCATATGTGCCCACGCAGGAGAACATTGCAGACCTTTTCACGAAGGCTCTGCCTAGGGAGAAGTTTGAAGCTTTTCGCAAAGCTTTGGGCTTACTTCCTTTTGTGGAGTGATTTCCACATAGCTTGGCACTTCCTTATACATGAGTGCCAGCTCCTTGTTCACCGCATCACTCCCAGGGGGGATTTGTTGATATATTTAGGTAGTGATGTGTGTGAACACTCTAGGACCGCCGGGGCACTTTTTTCCCTCTTTAGGAGGTTTTTTTCCCCCGGCTTGTATATACGCCTATTGCCCTAATGGGCTACTTATCTTTGTACATTCTCTAGTAATACATTCAGTCTTGTGTGTTGTGCTCCAAGCTTCTTCTTCTTCCTTGTGCTGTTCGCGTGCTTCCGCAGACGTCTAACTCCAACACATACAAGTAGATCGCTCAAGAAGCTCAGATATGATGAAGGGGGAGAATAATTCTACAAAGAGCTTCATGAGTTCTTACATGATAGAGATATCAAAAGAGAAATGACTACCAGGTACTCTCCTCAAATGAATGGAATTGCAGAGAGGAGGAACAAGACATTGGTTGGATCAACCATAATAATGCTTGAAGAAAAGAGGTTGCCACATTATCTATGGGCAAAGGCTATTTCAAGTATTGTGTACCTTGCCAGTGGACTATCATCCAAATCCCTCCAAGGTATGACTCCTTATGATGGATGGTATAGAAGAAAGCCTAGTCTAGGATATTGCAAGGTGTTTCGTTGTTTAACTTATGTTCATGTACCTTCACAAGTTAGAGGTAAGCTAGATGAAAGGGACCAAACGCAATACTTATTGGATATGATTAAACTTAGATGGGTTATAGGTTCTATATTCCTTGAACCAAGAAATTCACTACAAGTAGGGATGTTGTGTTTGAAGAACACAGGTCTTGGTATGATGAAAAACAAAAGGTAACTCTACCATATGATCTTGATTTTGATTTCTATCAATTAGAAAGCAAGCATGATACACATGTAGAAGATCCAAGAAGTGATATATATGATGAGCAAGATGAAAGGGAAAAGGATTACAAGCCATGGAAGTCAAGAGGCAAAGCAAAAATGAAAGAGTGTGGAGAATGCTCCAAGCAAGCCCCTAGAAGGTCAACAAGTGAGAAAAGACAACCATAGAGGTATTAATATGATTCCAAATTTGTTACAAAGCATCCAATCTACTTAACAAAGGACTCAATTTCAAAAGAACCCTCAACCCATGAAGAGGAAAAGGGAAACCCTAATTAGGAAAAGGCTATGAAAGAAGAAACAGATGCATTGAAGGAGATAGCCACATGGGATTTGGTTCCAATGTCACCCATTCAAAAGAATATTGGTTGTAGATGGGTATATAAACTCAAAAGAAATCAAGATGGAGGACATTGGGATTGACATCTAAGCTTTTTTGCCTTAATTTATTTCTCCTAATGTGCTCTCTAGCCGCTACCTATGCTTCTTCTCTAACCCTTAACTCTTCTTCTTTTTCTTCACTTTTTAGCAGTGTTGGGTCTCATTAGCATATCCTTTTTGAGAGGTTCTTGATATGGCTTGAATCAACATCCACTAATATAGCTTCGTAGGATGTCACCTTCTAGAGTGGCCAATTGAACTGCACCACTGGTGGAAATCCTACTAATGATCATGGGTCCATATCCTCTTTTTTCCAATTTATGGGCATGGTGCTTTATGTATTGTCCATTGAAGTACACTTTTGTCTTTTCTTTGTAGCATACATGCCTACTGTTGCTCGTAGCCTAGTTTCACCTAAGCATTCTAGATCAAAAACCCTGGAGGACAAATCATGTCCATTCCACTTATGCTTTTGTGCTATTTTTTTAAAATCTAGATCAAGAAGTCCAATGGTAACACAACATTCTATCCAAAGACCATATGAAACAGGGTGGCATTGAGTACCGTTTTGTAGGAAACTTGGTAAGCCCAAACAACATGATGAAGTTGTTTATCCCAATCCGCGTGTTTATTGTTTATCAAATTTTCAATACATTACATAGGATCTTATTTGTGCTCTTGTATTACCAAGAATTTTTGGAGAAGGTTTTCAATGTGTCTGTTCAAGAAGTGTGTACCTCTATCACTTAATAAATCTATTGGTAACCTATATCACGTGAAAATGTTCTCGAATAAGAACTTATCCATCATTTGAGCATCACTCTTTGTAGTGGATTTGACTTTTGCTCACTTTGTAAGGTAAGCTATGGCTATAATAATGTGTTCTCCATGGGATTTGCTGGATAAGGGGTTAATAGGACCTACAAAGTCTATAACCCACTTGGATAATGTGCATCCTCCCATCATTGGCCTCAAAAGCATCTTGTCGTTTCTGATCAGATATTTTGCACATTGGCATGTTGCACATCTCTTCACATAGGTATAAACATCCATATGAAGAGTGGGACACCAAATCCTTGAGAGATCTCCCATGGAATAAATTGTATGCCTAGCAAAAGCTTCTATATAATAATCTACAATTGGTCTTGTTCTCACATTCCTTATTATCACCTTGTTTATTTGCTCGAGATCTTGTAAAATTCTAAGATTTGTGTTCTTATTCGCCACAATAAACCAACAATTTGAATATGTATTTGGAGAAGGCAGATATATATATATATATATATATGTGTGTGTGTGTGTGTGTATTATGCTGCAAACATGATGATGGATATTAATTTTCAAGCTGAATGTCTAAGTCTAGATTAGATTTATGTAACAGATCATATGAGGCTCTAAAACAACAGATTAACTCAGCTATTGACATTATTGGCTTTTTCAATGAGAATCGTTTATTCTGACATGATAATTATGGATGTTCTGTGTGTCCCGATCACCATGTTTGATTCAAGCATACAATCTCGCAAGTTATATGAAAAGAAAAGAAAACGGATCAGATCTAGCAAACGTATCTTGCTTTTGAGCTTTATTTTTTGTTACCTTATTTTCTGTCAAGGTATAGAAAATGATCAGATGTTTTTCTACTTATGCTCTCATGACCTAATCACCTGATTCACCTCTAGCCCCTCTCTCCTTCCCTATGTGAATTAATGACGCATAGGTAGATCTTTCAATGTCTGTCTCTTCGCATTATCAAGTATGATATGATAGAGGTGCATCTAATTTGCTATCATGCAAAGTATGGAACAACCATTTTGGCATAGTTCTTGCCTGCTCAGTATCAGATCTCTCATCAATAAGTGCGTCATGTAAATCTACATCAGAAATGGAATGATCTGCATCATCACATGAAACCTGCAAAGGCAGAGAAGTTGCCTCATTAGGACCAACACTAGACTGTCTACCTATAAAAGGAGGCAGCAAAGTATCATACATGTCTTTGGAGCTAATAGATGCCTCCTTAGTACATGAAAGCAATGGATGAATAGCATCTTCCACAAAAAAAACATCACGACTAACCAGAATGCGTTTAGTCTGTGGATGATATAGATGATAGCCTTTACTTTCAAAACTATACCCAACAAAAATACATTTTACTGCTTTATCATCCAAATTTCTGCAATGTTGTTCGTGTGATAGACTATAGCGCTTTAGTGGGACACCTCTTCAGTGTGGAGAATGAGTTCTCCTATGCGCAACGGAAGTGTGTAGTGAGCCCTTGTATGTCCAACACTTGGACAAACATCTGCACCTTAGATAGCTTGCTACTCTCAATACAAAACTCAAATGGACTTGAGACTTTAGTCAATCAAAGGAGACAAAGAGAGCTTTCTAACAAGCTATAAATGACTTAATTTGGACAAGTTTTGATTAGGAAACACAACTGTCAAGATGAACTACCTATCCACACAGATATGCTAAAGAACTGAGCTTCACTCTCGGACTGATAACTCTCTGAATATATATCCTTTGAGAAAGATATTTGGTACAGAGAAAGTAGACACAAATAGATTTCCAACAAGATAAAAAACAAGTAATGTGGATGAGTTTTGATCAGGAAACTCAACTCACCAAGATAGACCACCTGCACACATAAGTACACTCTAAAACTGGACTTTACTATATGACAGATATCGCGCAGAATATACATGATCTCAATGCGATATTTGAGACACTGAAAGTAGATGCCAGGAGCTTTCCAACAAGACATAAATCAGGCAATTTGGATATGTTTTGGTTGGGAAACTTAACCGACCAAAATAGACTACCTATCTACACAGGTATACTAAAAAACTAGACTTCACTCTTTCACTAATATCTCACTAATTACATATGCTTTCAAAAACATATTTGCTATGCAAAAAGTACACGAGATAAGCTTTCCAATGAATGTTTAAACGCACAAAACGGTTACATATGCACTGAGATATGAGCTCTGCAACAGAGCTGTACACAAACTGACGTGCGGCTGGAAGGAGTCTAAGGAAAGCCAAAATGACAAAATGGCCAGATCCGACTACTGGGAGCTCTTGCCTCTTTCTCTCCTTGTTTTGAATGTGCTCCCACTTCACTTTTATAAACAATGAGCATGTGAAGAATTTTGTGCCTTCTTCTTAACTCACCACTTTCTCCACTACATGCTACTAACTACAAGGCAAGATATTGTATCTCTTACTCATCATGAATTTTGACTAGACTTTTTCTTTTATTATTCCTCCACTTTTTCTTTATCTTTATATTTGTTAAATTTATCCAAGCATGGCTCACATGAAAATGAGCTTGTACATTTATCTTCAACACTCCCCCTCAAGCTCATTTGGGAGTTATCTTCATCCATGTCCTTCAAATTTATCGCATCCTTGAAACCTTTGAGTTTAGAAGCATCCAAGAACTTTGTAAACATATCTGCAACCTGCTCTTTGGTTCTGATGAACTTTACCTCCACATCTTTGCTCAGCACCTTCTCCCTTACATAGTGGTAGTGGACCTCTATGTGCTTGCTCCTTGCATGAAACATAGGATTGTTTGCCAGGTAAATACTTGACATGTTATCACCGTATATAGGGATGGTTCAAACTTGCACTCCAAGATCAGCCAAAAGCTTTTTAATCCACATTGCTTCACATGTGGCAAAAGCTAATCCTCTATATTCAGCCTCCATAGATGAAAGTGCAACAATAGGTTGTTTCTTTGAGCTCCATGTGATAGGTTTGCTTCCTACCATGAACACATAACCTGAGGTTGATCTTCTATCTTCCTTTGAACCTGCCCAATCAGCATCACTAAAGCCTTTGACTTGCAGTTCTTCATCAAACTTGTAAAACAAAGCATGATTAACTGTATGCTTTATGTATCTCAACACTCTCTTGGCTGAATTTAAGTGTTCACTTATCGGGGCTTGCATAAACTGAGAAAGTACACCAACAACATAAGAAAAATCAGGTCTTGTAATGTTTGCATAGATCAATGATCCTACAATGCTTCTGTATGTTGTTACATCTTCCAATGGTTCTCCATCATTTGAACAAATCTTTGTATTTGTGTCCATGGGTTGAGTGAGTGGTTTGCATTCACTCATTCCAAATCTTACCAAGCTTCCTTTTGATATCTTTAATCCCTGTAACATCATTTCCTGTTATGATGAGATCATCGACGTATATGCAAATATATACCTCTCTATTTTCTTCCTTCTTCATGTACAAGGAAGGATCTGCACTACTTGGGTTGTATCCACACTTAGTTAGATACTCTACCAATCTCTGATTCCATGCTCTTGGTGCTTGCTTCAAGCCATAAAGTGCCTTCTTCAACCTGCAAACAAAATCTAGATGGTTTTCATCTTCAAATCCAACCGGTTGACTCATGTATACCTCTTCTTGTAGTTCTCCATTGAGAAAGGCATTTTTGATGTCGAGTTGATATAATGGCCATCTCCTTGAAGCACCAATTGCTATTAAGGTTCTGATAGTTCCCATCTTTGCAACGGGGCTGAAAACTTCATCATAATCTATGCCTTGTGTTTGTTTAAATCCTTTGGCAACTAATCTAGCTTTATATCTAGCTAGTGAACCATCAGCATTCCTCTTTACTTTACTTTAAACACCCATTTGTTTGGAACAATCTTCATACCTTCTTTCTTTGGCACTAGCTCCCATGTGTGATTATCTTTGAGAGCTTTGATCTCCTCTTTCGTAGCTTGCTTCCATTCCTTTTCTGTGAAAGCTTCTTCATATGTCTCAGGCTCTTTGTCTTTGATAACCTGCATCATGTATGCAAAATGTGTCGCCATAAAACTATCATAACTCAACCTTTGAGTTGGATACCTTGTCCTTGAAGATCTTCTTTCATTACCTTTAGAAAGTTGCTTCTTTAACCTATTCAACTTTACCATCGGAGTGATTACCTCTTCATATTCTTCTTCACTTGCATCTACCTCACTGTTTGGAGTAGCACTTGCTTCTTTGGCTCTACTATGAGCTGAATTTGGAGAGAAGGAATGACTCCCCCTCCATGTTGAGCATTCTTCATTTGATGTAGATGCCTCTGGACCTGAAAGCTTTGTGCCTGATTGTTGAGCTTCTCTTTGATTTGTTCCTGCATAATCATCACAATCTTCTTCAAGAACCTTTTCCTTTCCTTTATCTTCATACCATGGTCTTAGTTCATCAAAGACCACATCTCGTGAGACTCTTAATTCCTTTGTTCTAGGGTTGTAACACTTGTATCCTTTTTGCTCCGTCGAGTAGCCGATGAAAATGCATTTTTCTGACCTTGGTTCCATCTTTGTTCTAACTTCTTGTGGAATGTGAACAAAGCAAACACATCCAAACACTTTGAGGTGTGTAAGATCAGGTTTCTTACCGGAATATACCTCTTCAGGAGTCAAGTGATGTATTCCCGATGTTGTGCACCTATTCATCAAGTAAATGGCGGTTGTGGTAGCTTCAGCCCAATAGTACAATGGTACCTTCATCTCATTGAGCATGCATCTTGCAATTTCAGCAATTTGTCTATTTTTCCTCTCAGCTACTCCATTTTGTTGTGGTGTATACCTACAAGTGAATTGCCTTTTGATCCCATTCTCTTGTAGAAAATCTGAAAATTCTTTGGAGAAGTATTCTCCTCCACCATCGGACCTTAAGGTTTTGATAGACCTTCCTGTTTCCTTTTCAACTTCAACTTTGAATCTTTTGATTATAGAAAACACCTCTGATTTTTGCCTCATACAAAACAGCCATACCTTTCTTGAGTGATCATCAATGAAGGTGACAAAAAATCTATTACCAGCCATTGATGCCTCTTGGGTTGGTCCCCATACATCCGTATGTATCAAGTCCAAGCCATTTGGAGCCACATAATTGCTCCTCTTGAATGGCTGCCTCGTTTGCTTTCCTAGTTGACAAGCTTCACATAACTCATGTAGTCCAATGCTATTAAATTTTGGAAGACCTCTTACGACTTCATGTTTGCTCATGTCCTTCAGCTTTGGAATGTTGATGTGTCCTATTCTTTTGTGCCATAAGTCCAACTCTGAAATCTTCTTGTTCCCACATTGGATGTACATGACCTTTCCATGTGGATGTTGGACATCCAAAGTGAACATCCTTCCTTCTCTTCTACCTCGAGCAATGACCTTGAAGCCTTCTTTTGGATTCTTTATGAAACACCCATTCTCATTGAATATGACATGATAAACCTTCTCTACCATTTGTCCTATTGAAATCAAGTTCTTTGAAATTGTAGGAACATGAAGAACATTAGATTGTACCTTTGCTCTGCTTGTATCTCCAAGCCTTATATCTCCAATGTGTTCAATCATGTGTTGAGTATCATCACCTGTTTCGACACATCCTTTTCCACTTGGTACCTGTAGATTAGTGAACAAACTTCCTTGGCATGACATATGCTTACTACAACCTGAATCAATGTACCATTTTTTGTCATCTTCACAAGAGCTTCTATACTCATGTCTCATTGCAAGTAGTGTGTCCTTGCTTCCTTCACTTGAGGTGCTTGCATAGTTGCTTTGGTTCCTTTGATTGCCTCCATTTGGTCTTCCATTGTTCATCCAACAATCACTAGCATAGTGTCCTACTTTACCACAATGATAGCATGTTATACCTTTATGAGAATTGTAGGAGCTTCGGCCTCTTCCTCTACTTCTACCTCGACCTCTTCCTTGTGTGTTGGCATTTGATGCATCCTTGTTGTCTTCCGAATTGTTTTGATTGTAGTTGGAGTGGTTGTGACCTCTTCCTTTTCCTCTTGAGCCTCCTCTTGAGTTTCTTCCTTTACCTCGACCTGCATATAACATTTGGTTGTGGCTGTCCTTTCCTTTGGGACCACCGAAGCTAAGTTCTTCTGTGACAAGATGAGGGATTAGTTGTTCAAAACCTGGATATACATCTTTCAAGTTAATGGAAGTTATAAAAGGCTTCCATCTTTCATCTTCTCTCAAGCCATTGAGAGTATAACACACAAGATCTTTGTCTTCAACCGTTGTGCCAATAGAAGCTAAAGCATCACTTAGCTCCTTAATCTTCAAAGTATATTCAGCTATGGATTGACTCGAACTTTGCTTGATTGTGTTCAGCTCATTCTTGAGTTGAAGTTTCCTAGCTTTGGTATTTGTTGAATACATCCTTTCAAGAGCTTCCCAAGCATCCTTAGCTTTCTCTAGATGTTGAATATGACCTACCATGGCATTAGTAATGACTTGTGAAATGAGGAACATGACTCTCCTATTCCTCTCTTCCCATTCTTTTGCTTGCCTCCTTTGGACTTCGGTGGCCATAGCTTGATTGATTTGAGGTTGAGCATCATCGCCACTCACAATACCCCATAAGCCTTTGCCCATTAGGTAGTTGGTCATTCTAAACTTCCACACGGGATAGTTATCTTTGTCCAACTTCTCTACTTGTTGACCCAAGTTAGCCATTGAAGAGTATCAAAGACTTTGAGAGTTACCTCGAATAGTTATAGTCCTTTGCTCTTGTGTTTGTGAAGCTCCTTCTTGTTTTGTAGCTCCTCTTTTGCTTTGCTTCACCTCCAGCTCTGTTGATGAAGCTTCAACACCAAGTTTGCTCTGATACCAACTGTGGAGAATGAGTTCTCCTATGCGCAATGGAAGTGTGTAGTGAGTCCTTGTATGTCCAGCACTTGGACAAACATCTGCACCTTAGATAGCTCGCTGCTCTCAATACAAAACTCAAATGGACTTGAGACTTTAGTCAGTCAAAGTAGACAAAGAGAGCTTTCTAACAAGCTATAAATGACTTAATTTGGACACGTTTTGATTAGGAAACACAACTGTCAAAGATGAACTACCTGTCCACACATATATGCTAAAGAACTTAGCTTCACTCTCGGACTGATAACTCTCTGAATATATATCCTTTGAGAAAGATATTTGGTACTGAGAACATAGACACAAATAGCTTTCCAAAAAGATACAAAACAAGTAATTTGGATGAGTTTTGATCAGGAAACTCAACTCACCAAGATAGACCACCTGCATACATAAATACACTATAAAACTAGACTTTACTATATGATAGATATCTCACAGAATATAAATGATCTCAATAAGGTATTTGAGAAAACGAAAGTATATGCCAAGAGCTTTCCAACAAGACAAAAATCATGCAATTTGGATATGTTTTGGTCAGGAAAGTTAACCGACCAAAATAGACTACCTATCTACATAGGTATACTGAAAAACTGGACTTCACTCTTTCACTAATATCTCACAAACTACATACCCTTTCAAAGAGATAATTGAATGTTTAAACGCACAAAATGGTTACATATGCATGGAGATATGAGCTCTACAACAGAGCTGTGTACAAATTGACGTGCGGCTGGAAGGAGTCTAAGGAAAGCCAAAATGACAAAATGGCCAGATCTGACTACTGGGAGCTCTTGCCTCTTTCTCTCCTTGTTTTGAATGTGCTCCCACTTCACTTTTTTAACCAATGAGCATGTGAAGAAGTTTGTGCCTTCTTCTTAACTCACCACTTTCTCCACTACATGCTACTAACTACAAGGCAAGATATTGTATCTCTTACTCATCATGAATTTTGACTAGACTTTTTCTTTTATTATTTTTTCCTTTTTTCCTCCACTTTTTCTTTATCTTTATATTTGTTAAATTTATCCAAGCATGGCTCACATGAAAATGAGCTTGTACATTTATCTTCAACATTCAGTACATATGCTGCACACATGATAGCCTTAAGCCAGAAACTATGTGGTAAAGCCTGACTCTTGACCATACACCTCACCATCTCCATGAGAGACCTGCTCTTTCATTCAACAACTCCATTTTGTTTAGGTGTATACGACACTGTACAATAGTGTTTTATCCCATGTTCAACCAGAAGTGCATTAAAATCTGAAGACATACCCCCTCGATCTGAACGGAGGGTGCCCATTTTACATGCTGACAGATTTTCAGCCAAAACCAAAAACTCTTTGAAGCACATGAACACTTCAAACTTTTCCTTCAATGGATAGACCTATGCATGCCTAGAAAAATCATCAATGAAAGTCATGAAGTAAAGATAATTTCCAAAAGAAGGTGTCTACATAGGACCACAAACATCACTATGTACAAGCTACAATTTATGAGTAGCCCGAACTGAACCATCTTTTGGAAATGGGGAACACTGCATTTTGCCCAAAATACAACCTTCACAAATGTGGACACCATTTCACATTTCTACAGGCATAGCAAACTAGCAAAATTCAGATGACCAAAGCGTGCATGCAAAAGCTTTGCATCTGACATAGCCGAAGAATCATGTACTATGCATGCCGAATTTACAGATCTTTTTCCTATTCTATGAGCTTATATAGCCAACGACATAAAATGCCAAAAGCAATAATGACGTCGCCATTTGATAGATCATGAACTATACACCTCTCATCAATAAATTTCACAACCAAGCCAATCTTGGCTAATGCATAAACTAATAATAGGTTCTTCTTGATCCCTGACACAAATAAAGCATCTGACAAAGTGAAAGAACTACCATCAGCAGTAGTCAAAATGATCTTACCAACTCCCATAATAGGATAAGAGGAGTTTTTGGTGCATGTAACAGTATTCCCTGTAAGGGCAGGCTCGAGTGAAGAAAAGAAACTGCACTGCCAGGTAATATGTTTGGTCGCCCCCTGTCAAAATACAACATCTGAGTCTACTGCAGACATGTAGTGCTCATGAGAAGATGGGTCAAAACTGCACACAGTAGTAAACGCCCATTCTTCTTCTTGCACAAGATTAGTAGACTTTGTTTTTAGTGTAGAGGCTTCTGCAACAACCATTCGAGCCTCTTTCTTCTTTGCTTCTTTAGCAGCCAGTTTTGGACAGTTCTTTATGATATGACATTCCCTTTACATTACTTACAAAACAATTTCTACTTTTCTGATTTCTTCTCATCTTTATCTTCCTTCTTCGAATGTGCAGAATTAGCAGATTTCTACTTACTAGTTGAAGAGCTCCATTTTCCTTTGCCCTTCTGACTAGCCAGGAAAGCTTTATTTGCAACTCGCATAATGGACCTATTCTGCCTGGACTGATCTTCCTACAATAGAACATAGACTAACTCCTCAAATGATAAGGCATTTGGATTGCCTTTCATCATCAACCAAAGAGTAGAAGCAAAACTATTATATGAATCAGGAAGACCATTCAGAACGGTCTACACAAGTGAGCTATCTCGTATAACGTCATCAGCAGAAATCAACTGTTCCTTCAAGTCTTTGATCTTCGTTAGAAAATTGTCCATAGAATCACCTTCATTCATGTGATCACTCTCCAACTCTTTTTGGAGGTAAGCAACACGAGCCTCATTCGTAGCTTGGTACAATGTGGTAAGTGTATCCCAAGCATCCTTAACTGTTCTGCAAGAGCAAATGTGAGCAATAATGGCACGTTTGATAGAGAAAGCTATCAATGCATGTGCCTGGGCATGTCTACCATCCTAGAGAATCTACTCTATAGTAGGTGCAATAGAAACCACAACACGAATAGGAATATGCAAAATATCATCATCTTCGACACCTTTTGCATCAGCTTTAGTACATGCTGTTGTAATAGTTGCATGTGTGATAGGACATTTCTCAACACCCTGCACAATGTTCCACATTCCTTTTGCAACCAATACATGTCGCATCATATAAGTCCACAACACATAGTTGGTACCATCCAAATTATCCTCAACATCCAACATACGGAATACATCACTGCTTTTAGCGATGGCCGGTGACTAAATACCTTGATGCAAAAAATTGATTGTATCTCAAAAAGTCAAATGAACAAAACTACCCAAATGAATTCCACTAGACCTATAGCAGACAATGAGATGCTTATACTAGCGAACAAAAACTGGTATATACCTTTGGCACAAAAAGATGAAATATCCTACACAAGCACTGCGATAGTGCGTTCGGGGGCCGAAACGAGCTTAGATCATGATTTTCACACCACACAGCAAAGTTGTTTTGATCTCGAAAACACACTGAGTATGCTCACCAGAATTCGTGCGATTCTGAGACTCCAACCAGAGGAGTGTCGACAGCACCCTAGATGAAGCGATCACCTGCTCTGATACCAATTGTGGGAGATAGAGATCTGCGGAAGCATGCAAACAACATAAGGAAGGAGAAGAAGCTTGGAGCATAACACACAATACTAAATGTATTACTAGAGAATGTACAAAGATAAGTAGCCCATTAGGGCAATAGATGTATAGACAAGCCGGAGGCAAATAACCTCCTGAAGAGGGAAAAAAGTGCCCCGATGGTCCTAGAGTGTTCACACACATCACTACCTAAATATATCAACAAATTGATTTGCATGCCTCATTTGAGATGTCTGATTTGGGCCATTTGCATCATTATTTGGGCTTTCAGTTTATGCACATTGATGGTGGAATGGCTTTGTGTCAAACAAAATATATTGACACATAAAATCAGCAATATGCCTCTCATGAGGACTAGTGAGCAGCATGTCATCAACATAAACCACAATGATCGAAAGTACATCATTAGCATGCTTAACATATAAGGTGCTTTCAGTTGGACTATTCTCAAAACCATGTGCAATCAGATAGGCTCTTTTCATACCAAGCACGTGGTGCCTGCTTTGAACCATATAATGCCTTCTTTAACCTAGGCTTGAACTTCTTCCTTTATTCTTCTTTCTTCCTCTTTATGTTTCTTTGCTATCTTAAGTCGACCTAGCATTTCTTTTCTCAATGGATCTTGGTAAACCTTTACTCTACCACCACTGATATGGTTTGGTAATACATCATATTCTAAGGTAGCTAATTGGATGGCTCTACGTTTTAATATCCTATTGATGATCATTGTTCCATAGGCATGCCTCTCTAGTTTTTGTGCATGTTGCTTCAAAGTCTACACCAAGACTAGATCACCAACTTTCAAACCTTTGTCTTTACATGTGTGCATCAAAGTATGCTCTTTGCCTCTTTTTTGCTACATATATGCCCGTCATTAGTCTTAATCTCATCTGCCTCTTTTTTGCTACATATATGCCCGTCGTTAGTCGTAATCTCATCTCACCTAATCTTTCTAGGTCCAAGATCCTTGAAGATAGGTCATGATCAATACACACATGCTCTTGTGCCACCTTGAGTGTGGGTATCAAACAGTCTAATGCACGCACAAAGTTTTGAACAAACATCATCTAAAAAGGGAGTGGCATTGAGCACCATTCTATAGAGGACTCGATATGTCAAAGAACATGATGAAGCTATTTGTCCCAATCCAAACAATTATTATTTATGAGCTTGGTCAATACAATACACATGATCTTATCCATGCTCTCAACTTGTTTGTTTGCCTATGGTTGATATGGGGCCGACTTCTTGTGAATCACCATGAAACCTTGTAAGAGATAGTCAATGACGTCATTCAAGAAGTGAGTGCCATGATGAATTACTAGTTCTATGGACAACCCATATCATGTAAACACATTTTGAAATAAGAATTTAGCTATTGTTTGTGCATCGTTGTTCCTTGTTTCTTTTACCTCTACCCATTTGGTGAGACAATATGTTGCAACAATGATATACTCAACATGTGAACTCTTAGTTGGGGGATTAATAGGACCTAAAAAGTGTATTCCCCACTTAGAGAATGCACATGCTCCCATCATGGGTCTCAATGGCATCTCATCTTTACGAATATGATATTGAATTCTATGACATACATCATATCTCTTCACATAGGTATGTGCATGCATATGAAGGGTAGGTCACCAAAGACCTAAGAATATGGCCTTAATCACTCGATCAGGTCCAAAGTGTCCTCCTACAACACCTTGGTGTTTAGTTTCTAGTATCTTTAGGTATTCGATTTCATGTATGCATAGTCTCATATACCTATCACATCCATGCCTATACAAATTATCTCCTATGTGTGGATAGTCTTGAGCTTCTTGCTCTAGAATTCTTTGACATGCTAATGTCATCTCTTGAGGGAATTTCTTTGTCCTTAAAAGGTCAACTTATGCATTGCTCTAATCGATTATCAACAACAATTGATACAATGTTGTGTGCTTAGCAAGGGGTCTTTTAATGCAAAATTGGACAATCCTGGCACATCCTATACACATGTCCATTGTTGGCCAATACACACCTAAGATTTCTAGATTCTATAGGCTTTGGTGTTTTGAATTATGTTTCCCTATTGAATCCACATTTGCTAATTGAAACCATTAAGTGTGCTCTTCTTCCTCAACACAAAAAGCTAAAATGCCTTGATCATTTTGCTTGTGGATGCTTCTTGCCAATATATGATATTTTTGAGATTTAGCAATCTCCCCATCCTTTGTTCTTACTATGGGGTTTTTGGGTTCAAAGGTGAGAATAGGCACAAGTGTTTTAGCCCACTTAGGCAGTGCTTCCAAGTTGAACAAGTAAGCATCAAGAAGTTCGTTTGATACTTCTTTCAGTGATTCACCTAAAGTGAGTATGGAAAGGTGATCTGCCCTAAGGTAAGTCTTTCCCTTCCTTATGATTACTTCAAAGTGATACTCCTTTTGTAAGACAAACCATCTTACTAATGGGCCTCTATTGTAAGGTTTGTTCACCAAATAAAGTAGAGACTAATGGTCCTTGAAGAAGTTAAACTCATTTGCGAGAAAATAATATCTAAACTTCTTGATTGCATAGACCATGCCTAATCCTTCTCTTTTTGTAGTAGTGTAGTTCTTCTCTAATGCATTCAACTATTTACTTGCATAAGAAATGGGGAGATATATGTTTCCTTCACTTGTGGGTTGTTCTAGCACACATCCAATAGCAAGATTGGACGCATCCACATGAATGTGGAATAGCTAATTCCGATATGGCATTGTTAAGAATTTTGTTGAACACAGTCATTTCTTCAGCTCATTAAAAGATGTCTGACACTCTTGATTCCACTCCAAGTGAGTCAAAACGTTGTACTAAGGCTTTGCAATTATAGCATACATGTAGATAAAACATTGTTAGTACCCATAGTGTCCCATGAATCTTTTACTTCCTTTATCGTTTTTGGTGAAGGTAGCTGATGTGGTTCTTACCTTATCTTCATCCATCGAGATCCCATTCTTTGACACTATATGTCCTAAAATTTTTCCTTGCCTCACCATGGAAACACAAATAAAGGTATTCTTCCTCTAACTCACAAAACAATTCTAAAATGATGGATTCCTCACCCTCATCACTCACTTCAGGCAGTGTAGATGTGCTATGCTCACACTCATGTTCAACTAGTTCAAACATAAGTGGTTGTATTGTGAAAAATAATATGTCAAATTCATCTTCATCGTAATAGGGTGTCCATTGTTCTTCATTGACCGCTATGTCCATGGTGGCTAAGATTTTTGCCAACCATGGGGTTCAAATTCCTCATCTAGGAATACCATAAGTATCTAGGCTACATCTTGAACGACTCTAATGTTTTTTCTTAGTGCCCAAGTCCCTCATTTTTAGTCTCTTGCCTTCCTCTATTGCAACTTTACACATGCATAAGTGTGTTTTTTCATGCATCCATGAAGATTTTGATCTTAGCGAATGCAGCAATTCCATTTTATCTAAAGTTCTATGGAATAGTTCCATTGCAGGGGTGGTAGATCTCTATGGGAATAGTCTTTGAGATTGACTTTAGTGGTGACCCCTAAATGCTATATGTATAGAGAATTGGTTCCAAAATCTTGAACTATCTGAACTTGCCTCATAAATGACCTTCCTAAAATCATCTCATACATGTGATTCTTAACAAAGTTGCATATGGGAAATGTATGTTCAAACTCTACACCACAAGAAGTGAGATTTATCCCTTCTAGAAATTGTAAATGTTTCTCAATATGCTCGTCTCTCTTTTGAAATTTCATTTTGGTGCATCTAAGAGCTTGCTTGCCTCAATGTTTCCATAGGGAAGTGGTAGCAATCATAGCTCCTAAACTTGAATCTAGAATAGCCTTTATTTTATAATACTAGTATGTGATAGGAAGATAGGCATTTCCTTCTTCATCTCCAGTCATGTATGCTAACCTTTACAAGGGTTTCTATAGCTTCTTTTTTGTGATCTTGCCTCAAATCAAGACTTAGCTACTTTTGGCACTTGGTTAGATACATGTCTCCACAACTCCGCTTTAATTTTAAGTGGATCCTCTAAAGTGAGATGGCACTGCACTTTAGTGTTCTTCACTAATTTAGTGTTCCTTGCTAGAATTGGTTCATCGTCTCTAACCATAACCATGGGGGTTCTCATCTGAATAGAATTAGACTCCCAAGGGCCTATAAACTAACACAATTCCTGCAAGAGGTTGAATTCAAAGTCTAATCACTCACTTTATTGCACATCTTCTTGCTCCTATATATGGAGGGAATCTCATGAGGGAATTGATCATAAAGATCATCCACTACATCAATAGGAGGAGGATTCTTGCTCTCTTTGGCCCATTTCTCCTCTTGTATCTCTCTCAAGGACTCTTGGGAGTAATGATTTATCAAGGAAGGAATTCAATCATCCTTAGAATTAAGAACATAAGCTTTGTGGGGTGCTCTGATGTGAATAGAATTTGACCGAAGGGCCTGTAAGCTGAGGCAATTCTTGCAAGGAGTTGGATTCAAAGTCTAATCGTTCACTTGATTGAACATCTTTTTCCTTGTATATGGACAGAATGTGTAGGAGGAGGATTCTTGCTCTCTTTGGCCCATTTTTCCTCTTTTATACCTCTCAGGAACTCTTAGGAGTAATGATTTATCGAGGAAGGAATTAATTCATCGATAGAACTAGGAATGTAAGCTTCTTGGGGTGGTAAGCTTATTTTTTCTCTTCCACTAGATTGAGCCTCTAGTGTAGCAATAGTTCTAGGTTTAGCTATCACTTTCTCTAATATTTCTAAAAGTCCTTCAAAATGTAATTTTGGATTCACTAAGTTCGTGTGATTGCAAAGATGGCTTGCATCAAACATAGCCTAAGCTAGTTCTACCATTTTTGCACAAAGATTAGTTTTCTCAATCTCTAGATCCACTCTAGGATAGAACTTATATAACTCTCCCACATTAAGCACTTCCTAAATTCGGGCGTGATAAGCCTTGAACATCATATCCAAGTCTTCAGGAGTAGGATCTACCAAGATTGATCTTGTCATGGATGGTGGGATTTGATGAGATGGTAGAAATGGTGGTGGTATTTGAGAGTGCATTTGGAACATATCTTGATTAGTTTTTATTATGTTTCTTTTAGGCTTTCCTCTAGCTCATTCATCTTTCTCGCCCATTGTCTCTTCATCCTTACTCGACTATCCTTCCAAGCTCTTGTTCTTTTTCTCATTGTGCTTTCTAACTCATTGACTTCTGATTTCTTCTCTTGATCCATGCCTAGAGCCTTTTGTAGAGCATGTGCTCTAGTAGATACTTGTATAGGGACATTATTTGTCACACTTCCATTGGACTCTACAACCAAGCCAATAAAAATGTTTTTGGTAATATTTTGGGTGCTGGTTGGATTCTTGGGGCACTCTCTCAAGAGGTGTTCATTTCCACAATCCAGACCAAAGCCTTTAATGACTATAGGTTGAGGTCTCCCTTGTGGATGGAATGGACAATCATGGATGAAGAAATCTCCATGCCATCGGTAACATGGTCCTATAGGGTCTTGGGGTCTCAACTACCTTAATTGGAGCCTAGGGTTCAGATTCGTATACATCACATTGGAGTATTCTAGCTCCCAATTTGGTTCTAAAGGAGTTTCATATGAATAGATCTCATTATGCTCAAGTGACTCCATGTAGTATACTGGAGGGATTCTACATGGAGCTGAGTGTATTTGCATAGGAGAGAACAACATCATCATCATTGTCATAATCAACTCCCATAAACTCCCTTGAAGTCAATACCTAACCTACAACATATGCATGTCTGTGATGTCATGGTCTCATCTAACTAAAGCAAGATCACCAAGTATGATATTCCCAACATCAAATTCATTGACATGATTCACATCTCACATGATTCATAAAAAAAACAAATATTTCATCTAAGTCTCTTCTATAATGAACTACATGTCTCCTCATAGATAAATCGTAAATGGAATCCACAACTATAACTCAAGAGTATAACTCATCAACACATCAATATCCATCCGTACCTAGTCTTGCATTTTGGAAAGCCTTTATGCATCAACATGAGTGAAGATGTGTAACTTTTTTGCATCCAAAGTACTAGACATTTGAGATTCCCAAGTCAAAATTTCAATGCCATCAAACCAAGAAGATGTGATACTATAATGTGGAGAAATATAAATATAACACAAGTCAATACTCCTACAAGACAATCATAATTGCATATATACAGAAATGTATAATCTGTCATGGACACAAAGAAAACCATCCTAAACCTCAGATTCCATGTGACTTTACATATCTCATGATTGTCTTAGAGTTTGGAGAAAATAATGCTACCATTGCATCCGAAACGTGCCACAACCCCAAGATCGATTGTCTAGTTGCTCAATTCTGACACTGGGAGGTCTCATTTCCAGTTGATGACATCATGATGACATCATCAAGTCGTAACCGCCATGGAGAACTGCCGTTGAACACCTATATAAGGAGGGGTTGGCCACATTCATTCTCAGTCTTGCCAATACTAGTATTGGGAGCTCAAGGAGTCATGACTGCCAAGTAAGTACTCTCTAAGTTCCAGTTCCAATTCTTCTTGCTCCTTGTTCTAGTCTTGTCTAGTCTAGTTCTTGGACATCCTGTCTTGTCCTCTTGTAATCTCATAGTACAAGATCCTGTCGAGTTCTTTCTTGTATCCAGTTCATCTCCCAGAAGGAAGTTCTTGTAATCCAGATATCTTGTCTCATACTTACGATCCCGGGTTGTGGGATCTTCTGTATCATCTCTAGTCGAGTTTTCCATACCTATCGGTCCCGAGTTGTGGGACGTCTTGTATCAATTACATATCCTTGTATCATTTTCCCTACATGGGTGTTCTTGTAATCAGAAGTGTATTTCTGAAATCTAGTGCTCCCCTGACATTTTGGCAAGACTAACTTCATCAAGACTAGGCACCATGGATTCCCTATGCAAGAAGATTCAATCTACCATAAAGGACTTGATCGAACATGTCCAAGAGAGAGAAGATTGCTACGACAAGATGATCGATCACTTTCAAGCTATGCAGTGAATATCAAGATGTTGTTTCGTGGAACTACATATCAAGAAGACTACATGGTTAATCAGTTTCAAAGTGGCCTCAATCATCAAATCAAATATCTCTTGCTATCCTGCCTCAAGCAAGTACCTTGGAGGATGTTATCAATGAGGTGATTCAATGTGAGAATCATTTGTTCAAGGAAAGCCAAGCCAAAGAGCAAGAAGTGTTGAATAATCAAGATAATGTTCCTCAAGAATCTGAATCAAGAACTTTTGAAGAACAAGAAGTCACCCCAAATGTTATGGAGCATACAAATTATGAAGATAACAAGAAGATAAAGGACAAGGAGGAGTTCATGTTCAATCAACGAGGTGTGCTTATTCAAGGAACTCCATCCAAGATCTTGGAAACACTACAATGCACCACTAACAGCTCAAAGGACAATTCAAGAATCTCGAGAGGACGATTGGAATGCTTTATTCATTGGAAAGCATATGAGATCAGTGATCGTACTTGTGAACTTACAGAAAATCTTTAGAGAGCAAAAGTCAAGGTTCGTGAATTTCATAAGAATCGAATGAAACCCAAGTTAGATAACATGGCCGCTCCTCGTGGAACTCGCCGCTTGAGGGGGAGGTGATGTCATGGACACAAAGGAAACCATCCTAAACCTTAGATTCCATGTGACTTTACATATCTCATGATTGGCTTAGAGTTTGGAGAAAATAATGCTACCATTGCATCTGAAACGTGCCAAAACCCCAAGATCGACTGTCTATTTGCTCAATTCTAACCTCGGGAGGTCTCATTTCTAGTTGTTGACATCATGATGACATCATCAAGTTGTAACCACCATGGAGAACCGCCTTTGAACACCTATATAAGGAGGGGTTGGCCACATTCATTCTCAGTCTTGCCAATACCGGTCTTGGGAGCTCAAGGAGTCGTGAACGCCAAGTAAGTACTCTCTAAGTTCGAGTTCTAGTTCTTGTCTTGTTCCTTGTTCTAGCCTTGTCTAGTCTAGTTCTTGGACATCTTGTCTTGTCCTCTTGTAATCTCATAGTACGAGATCCTCTCGAGTTCTTTCTTGTATCGAGTTCATCTCCAAGAAGGGAGTTCTTGTAATCCAGATATCTTGTCTCATACTTACGATCTCGGGTTGTGGGATCTCCTGTATCATCTCTAGTCAAGTTTTCCATACTTATTGGTCCTGGGTTGTGGGACGTCTTGTATCAGTTACATATTCTTGTATCATTTTCCCTACATGGGTGTTCTTGTAATCAGAAGTGTATTTCCGAAATCTTGTCTTGTGTAGTCAAAGAGCACAATCTAGTGCTCCCCTGATATAATCCACATCATGAATGTCCAAATGTAGAGATAACCATGCAACCAATTGTTTCATATGCATGTATGAAACCTAGACCACAAGCATGCACACAAACTCTCAAAAGTTGATTAGAAACGATGTAAATAATCCTTTAAGAAATCTTACATAGTGTCCCTTGTAAATGCAACAATCAAATCAAGACAACTTATCATAAGAAAGAATGAATAACCTACCACTACCTATTGCTAATCCAATTGTGCACAATGGAAAAAACACATGCCAAGAAATTTCTAGTAATACATGCCAATACAATGGCAATGCACCTCACATGAATCACCCATGAACAAGTCTAAGATTATGGAGATATGAATAATATATGAATGTATCAAATGTGTCAAGGACCCACTAGACCACGGATCTAGCACAAATGTAAGAGAAATTTTGACAGCATCTTCTTTAAAAATGAAGTTAAGAACCATAAGACCATAAGTGGGAATTAACATCCATCAACTCTTATCATAATGAAATCATATAAAGAAATCCATAACATATGGTATAACATAAAAACAACCAAGGTGACAAATAGAGTATGAATTGTGGCTCTAAACTAGATCATGTAATTTTAAAAACTTTTCTATGTTATAACATTTAAATCACATCTGTCAAAGGTGCTTATCTCAAGTTAGAAGCTAAAGGTGCTTATCTCAAGTTAGAAGCTAAAGGTGCTTATCTCAAGGTGCTTATCTCAAGGAAGAAGAAGAAGAAGCTCGAAGCACAACACACAATAATGAATGTATTACCAAGAGAATGTACAAAGATAAGTGAGTTGTTAGGGTTATAGGCATATATACAAGCTGGGGGGAAAAAAACCTCCTAAAGAGGGAAAAATATGCCCCAATGGTCCTAGTGAGTTCACACACATCACTACCTAAATATATCAACAAATCTCCCTTGAGAGTGATGTGGTGAAGGAGGAGCTGGAACTTATTTATAAGTGCAAAGCTATGTGGAATCAATCCACAAAAGGAAGTAAGCCCAAAGATTTGCAAAAAACCTTCAAACTTCTCCCTAGGCAAAGACTTTGTGAAAAGGTCTGCAATTTTCTTTTGTGTGGGCACATATGCCAAATTGATCTCTCTAGTAGAGAACCTATCCCTAGCGTAATGATAGTACATCTCAATGTGCTTAGTGTGAACATGGAACACAAGGTTCCTCACAACTCTCAATGCACTCTGACTGTCAGTGAAGATGGTGATGGTAGAAGACTGACCAAAACCCAAATCGTCCATAAGGCGTCTCAGTCACACACACTCAACTATTGTTGTGAAAGTTGCACTATACTGAGCCTCTAGACTAGAATTGGCCATAATAGGCTGCTTCTTGCTCAACCAAGATATGCATAACCTACCAAGCATGAAGGAAAAACCACTAGTGGACACATGAGTGTCATAACAACCAGCCTAGTCAGAGTTAGAAAAAGGATGTAAATCTCATGCTAGTGATTTCCCCCTGGGATAAAACAATCAAACTAGTTGGGTACCACTCAAGTAGCGAATGCTAGTGATCCCCCCTTGGGATAAAACAATCAAACTAGTTGGGTACCACTCAAGTAGCGAAAGATGCGCTTAACTGCTTATCAATGCTTGAAACCTAGGCAATGCATAAACATTCTCATTTGCGAGACAAATAATTGAATATATGGTTGTGTAATGCATAAGTAAACCAAGCATCCAAAAACCTATTGATAGAGAATAGCATCAAATGCATCTCCAACATCATGAAGACTCAATCATAAACTTGTTTCCATAGGAGTGGCAATAGGTTTGCAATCTTCAAGGCCAAACTGCTATGATAAAGTGTCAATATATTTTGTTTGACACAAAGCTATTCTACCATCAACTTGCATAAACTTAATTCCCAAATAATGGTGCAGATACCCTAAATTTGACATCTCAAATGAGGCAAGCAAATCAGCCTTAAAATCAGCAATATGCTTCTCATGAGGACCAATGGAACAATTTCATTATCGTCAAAATAGAGGGTACCAAGGATGTAGATATCTAGAAAGCCGAGAAATCGTGGTGTAAAGGTTTTTGTCAATGGAAGCGTATTGGTAACCAAAAGAAGAGAAAATGGATTAAGTTTGAGAACCTTGATCTTTACCATGTGGAAGCAAGTTTGTAGAGCCCTAAATTTTGAGAAACCAATGAGTTGGAAGCAACCTCTTCTTGGTGAGGCTATTGGTTGCTGCTTTGCTGTGTGGAATGTGACCAGAAGTGGAGCCCTTTGAAAAATTTAAAACGAAGGGTGCACTATCATTTTTGACATGAGACTCCGAAGAGTAGACCGTAGGAAAATCTCTATTTTTATCAAGTAGAAGAATAAAGAATTATAACAATATCTCCCCTTCAAACACCATAGGGCATTTTTTCTTGAGAATGAAAAATTCAAAAGAAAGGGATCCCCCATGAAAGATTGATAAAATTGTTCATCTTTTTTTACCTCCCTTAGTCCTCTTGTAATTCTATGTCTAGTTTAAGTTAAGTTTTGTCTATGAGAATGTATTATATATATATATATATATATATATATATATATATATATATATATATATATATATATATATATATATATATATATATATATATATATATATATATATCATTTATGGTTATTTGAGTAGGAGTGAAAGATATACTCTGCAAAATGAAAATGAATAGTAGCAATCGTTTGAGTTTCTATTATTAGAAGGAATAGCGAAAGGTATTATGCAAGGTGAAAAGACAAGGGATATGTAAAAGATTAGAGTATATTTTTGGTTCGAAAACGAATGACATGAAATGGATTATCTTGGACCTTGAAGACCAAAAGAGAAATCTATGGATCTTGAATTGAAGAAGCTATCACAAGAAAATATTGAATATAAAGATTTTATATTATCAGATCTACTAACAATGAAGTTATACTATTCATGTAGGAAAAAAATGAACAGCTATAGTGAAGGCCAAAGTAGAAAAAACAATTATCTTAATAAAAAATCATCTTACTATTCTCCTTCTCTCCACTTTTGTTTCAACCATTTGGCCGGAAATGGTTGCAAATCATCTTCTCTCCTCTTCATCCAACCTCGCTTCTTCCACTTTATGGAGTGCATCTTGGATAATGTCTTCTGTCCGTTGCTTCCTTTTGTCCTCCTCTATATCGGTATCCAAATCGATTAGAGGCTTTGGTTGCCTCACGACTTCCACCAAGCACACGACTTCTGACACCCTAGCTACTTGTCCTCTCGTCAACAATGGACTTGCGAGAATGAGATGAGAAAATATAACCTTGAGCTTGGTGTTCAGAAAATCCTATGTGGCTCAACTATAGTTTTTACACAGTGGTGTCAGATTTGAGTGTATATACTAGTTCCTTCTATGGTTCAACAAGAAGCTTCCAGAAATTCTCAAGACAACAATTGGGCATTGAATTGCTCGACGAACAAAGAGAAAGTTAAGGGCCCCCATAACCTAGAAGCCGACACAGATGGGTTCACAGAAGTCAGAAGAAGAAGAAGGAAAAGAACCCTAAGGTGACATCTGAGCGAAACAATATGCCAGATACCCCCTCAAACAACTTGTATTGCAATCTGGAAAAGGAGATTAATGAGCTTCATTACCTAGGTAGGAACCAATTTGAGGTGGACACCAGGGACAAAGCCCTAGAGATCCTTGACAATAAAGAAACCTACCAGGAGGATTACAGTACAAGCAAAGAAGACGGCTTTACCACTAGTAATGAAGATAACATGGATAGTGAAAGTTCCATCATCGGATCCACTATTCCGGAAACGGTTTCCTATTCATTCCAACAAGAGGCATCCCGCAAGGGGAAACAACCTATTGAGATACCCTGGAAAAGTCCCCACAAGATCAAATTGTTAAGTTGGGACCCCCTCCTGGTGAGAACGAAAGATGAATCCAAGAAGAGAAAGGATAAGGCCCCCTCTCGCAAAGAAGGTAACTCACAACAATGATCATCATCTTATTAAATGCTAGAGGGCTAACCAACCCCTCAAGAGCAACCATCATTGGTCAATGGCTTCGTGACATTAACCTAAACCCAGAATTTATCTATATTCAAGAGACTAGAAGTGATGGAGCGGACCTCCAGAAACATCTTAGACATGTCTCCTCGACCCATGTTTGGATTTTGATGTCGCACCTGCGGGGGTCCGGTGGGATGGTAATCAGTATTAATCAATTATGGTTTGAAAAGTTTGAGAACTCCATTGAAGATGAGTGCCATTTCCTTTGGTGCCCCCTTTCATTTTACTTTAGTTTCTATGTATGCCCCTAACAGGGAGATGGAGAGACTGAACACTTGGGCCTCCTTGGACTCGCTCCCCCACAACGTGCTAATATGTGGTGACTTCAATATGGTGGAGGAACCTATAGACAGATGGAACAGCAAGGGCAGTTCCATCGATAGTCAGGAGAAAAAAACGTGGGACAAAGCCAAATTGCACTTGGATTTGGTCGAATTCAAAGATTCGTATGGATTTTCATGGTCAAATCTTCAAGTGGGAGAGGAATTGAGGAAAGCTAGAATGGACATATGCTACATTGCTCAGAACATTATTCATCAATGGGGCCGACCTTCCCTCTTGCAACACACTAACCTTGTCATCTCTGATCACTACCTAATCATTATCGCTTTCCAACCTTTCACCAAAATCTGTAAGGCTCTTTGGTTCCATGCCTACATGATCTCCTTCTCTCTTCCCTTCATCCATTAAGAAATTGTTGAAGTGTGGAAGGAGGTGTTTGCCTCTGGCTCAACGCCAACCAAGTACTAGAGATGAGCGGTCAAAAAGTCACCGTAGTTCATGATTAGAACCAAGAAGATGCTTGAGACTGTTTGACGGGCACATAGGGAAGCTCTATATCATAGAATCTAGAGACTTGAGAAGGAAGTGAACAAAGGAAAAGCTCATTCCCAAAAAGGTCTATGAAAAATCAGACCACTGCTGAGATATAAGGAAGAAATACGAAGGAAAAATTTGGAAATTTTCTTTAAGGAGTGGTGGGTTGGCGAAGCCCACAAGCCCACCAAAGAGATTTGCCACATTCTTAACAGGAAGCAAAACAGAGAGTCGATCCCCCTATTGCTAGACTCAAATGGTGTTGTATGCAATATGGAAGAAGAAAATTTCGGGATCATTGAAGGGCAGTTTTTGAGACTCTTAGGGATCTCAATCCCCCTCTCCCACCATAAATGGGACTGCATGGCAGTCATATCTAGGGTATCCTCCCATAGGACCCACACAACCTTCCTTCCCTGCTTGATGCCCCTATCTCGGAAGAAGAAATCATTGAAGTCATTGATGCCCTCCCTTGTGGTAAAAGCTTGGGGCGAGATGGACTCACTAATGAGTTCTTTAAATCCTTCAAGTTGGTGGTTGCCACCCCTCTTTGTCTAATATGGCAGGAGGCGCTCAAGTTTGGCACGCTTTTGATTTGTCTCAACAATGGCATTATCAAGTTAATACACAAAATAGAGGAAAAGAACAAAACTGAGAACTAGTGTCCGATTACGATGCTCCAAATGGGATATAAGATCATTGCCAAAGTTATAGCCAATAGAAATTCAAGCCATCTGAGAGCGTGGTTAAGCGAGGACCAAAAAGGTTTCATCAAAGGCAGTTCAATTTTGGAAGCCATTATAGATATCTGGGAAGGTCTCGACTTTGTAAATGAGTCAAGACAAGATGTGGTCTTCATTAAGATCGACTTTGACAAAGCCTACAATACGCTGGAATGGGACTATATTATGTAGTCGCTTAAAGATCTTGGATGTAGTAAAAAATTCACAAAGATGATCTCGACCCTTTTGGGAAATGCATCGACTCAAATTAATGTTAATGGCCAACTTTTGAAGGTGATCAAACTAAGAAGATCAATTAGACAAGGGTGCACATTGGCTCCCCTTCTCTTTGCCATTTCCAACGAAGGGCTTAGCGAGATGGTGGAACAATAGGTGGAAGCTGGTAATATCAAAGGCCTCTGATTGCCTCATGACCATGGCCAGTTCACCATGAGACTTTTTGCCGATGATATGAACACATTTATCCACAACAATTGTGTTGGAGGATAAACACTCCTATGTGCACAACAAAAGCAAATGAACCCTCCTAGGATCCTGAAATTTTTCAGACATAGGTTCTGTATTTTCTGAGTTTCTCTGAGTATATGCAGAGACTGCAAAAATGAAATTTTGCAGGCATAAACTAGACTTTAAGAGCTTTCAAATCAGAGTAAAATCACTCCATTTGGATACTGGATGATGCCTCAACCAGCTGCAACAAAACAGATAACTTGATCTCGTCACAAAGTATGAGCTAACTAGATAGACACTATTCTGGACATTTCTCTGCACACGTGTAGGCACTGAACCTGAGACTTATACCAGACAAAGTAGAACTTTTAAGCTTTCCAACAAGACAAAAATCATTGCAAATGGATTCCGGATGAAGGAGAAACAACAATTACAAGACCGGGGGGTCTGCCAAAAACATCTAGATAGATAGAGTGTGTAAAAGTGAAATTTCTGCAAAATATGCAGAGAACAGCTAGTAGGGGGTATGCTTAAACAAGGGGACAGCTTGGGAACGTATTTCCACAACTCTAAGTCATAATACAACTCAGTAGAGGTTTTAAAGACCACATACTAACCTCTTTAACCAATCAAAAGCATATACATGTAAAAAATGAGGTCCAATCACATCAAGAGGTGAGCTAAATCTTCTCTAATCAACTTCTTTCCATTATGGGCATAATTGGATGCCTCCAACTCATGGAAATCAGCCTCCTTTGATTGTGGATGATGTGGAAGGTTCAATTTGGGGCATGTTCCCACACTCTTGAGCTTGAAAAACTTTCAACACTCCCCCTCAAGCTCAAGTCTTTTCCTTTCGTTGCTTCAGCCTATGTCTCTTATGTTGATAGCTTCCTTGAATCCTCCAAGCTTTGTACCTTCAAGAAACTTTGTCATCATGTCTGCAACCTGCATTTTAGTGTTCACATACCTTATATCTAGCTCTTTTGCCATCACCTTTTCTCTAACGAAGTGGTAATGAACCTCTATGTGCTTGCTCCTTGCATGAAACATGGGATTGTTAGCTAGATAGATGCTTGAAATGTTGTCTCCATAAAGAGGAAACTCCTCCACTTCTACTTCCAAATCCTTAAGTAGCTTCTTAAGCCATAATAGCTCACATGTAGCCAACGCTAAACCTCTGTACTCAGCCTCTGCGGATGAAAGAGCAACAGTGGGTTGCTTCTTAGAGCTCCAAGAGATCACTTTTGTACCTATCATGAAAACATAACCCGATGTACTCCTTCGATCATCCTTGCTACCTGCCCAATCAGCATCACTATATCCTTTGACACTTAGATCATCATATGAGTAAAATAGACCTTGGTTGATGGTGTGCTTGATGTAACGAAGCACCTTTCTAGCCGCCATAAGAGGATCATGAGTAGGTGCATGCAAAAATTGAGAGAGAACACCTACTACATATGCAAGATCAGGTCTAGTGAATGTAGCATAAATTAATGAACCAATTATGCTTCTATATAGTGTAATATCTTGTATAGCCTCTCCTTGACCTGCAACCAACTTTGTATTGGGCTCCATGGGCTGAGAAAGTGGCTTACAACCACTCATACCAAACTTGTATAGCACATCCAACAAGTATTTTCTTTGAATCAAGAAGATGTCATTGTGTGCATAGATAACCTCTATTCCCAAGAAGTACTTTAGTTTTCCAAGATCAGATATCTTGAACTCTTTCCCTAGCTTTGATTTGATATCTTTAATACCTGCAATATCACTTCCTGTGATGATCAAATCGTCCACATAGATGCATATGTATACCGTCTTGTCTCCTTGCTTCTTCATGTAAAGTGATGGATCTGCAACACTTTCTTTGTATCCACAACTTGATAAATAATCCACTAACCTCTGATTCCAGGCCCTTGGGGCTTGCTTTAGTCCATATAGTGCTTTCCTTAGCTTGCAAACATGATTTGGGTACCTCATACTAGCAAATCCTTGAGGTTGGCTCATGTAGACTACTTCTTCAAGCTCTCCATTGAGGAAGGCATTCTTCACATCCAACTGATATAAGCTCCATTTCCTTGATGTGGCCACTGCAATCAAAGTCCTAATTGTTGGCATCTTGGCTACGGGGCTGAAAGTTTCATCATAATCTATCCCGTAGCTTTGGGAGAAGCCTTTCGCCACCAACCTTGCTTTGTACCTAGCAATGGAACCATCTGAATTTCTTTTAATTTTGTAAATCCACTATTACCTATCACCTACATGCCTTCTTGAGCTGGTACCAAGCTCCAAGTATGGTTCTCATCAAGTGCTTTGAGCTCTTCCTTCATTGCCTCTTGCCATTCCTTGCAATCCTTAGCTTCTTCATAACTAGTTGGTTCTTTGTCCTTGATTACCTGAGTCATGTATGCATAATGCTTTGCAATGAAATTATCATATGTTAACCTTTGTACCGGATATCTTACTCTTGAAGACCTTCTTTCACTTCCTTTTGGTGTGGTTGCCATCTTCCTTCTTTGTTTTGCCACTCCTGGAGTTTGAATTTCTTCTATCTCTTCATCTTCCAACATGCTCTCGTCCACATAGCTTCCTTCTTCAACTAAAATCTTCTCTTTGCCTTTGACTTTGCTTTCTTCAGAGCTGGTCTCTCTTTCCCTAAGCCTTCCACTCCATGGTGAGGGTGTTCTTGTGTTGCATGAGTTGCTTGGAGCACTTAAATCCATGCTTTCTTGAACTCTATCATCATTCTTCAAATCTGTCTCACCTATGTCTTCAACCTGCAATGGACTCGTGCATGCATACCAAGGCTTCAACTCATCAAAGACAACATCCCTACTTACCTTCAGCTCCTTGGTGATGGGGTTATAGCATTTATACCCCTTTTGTTCCATAGAATATCCCAAAAAAATACACCTTTCAGATTTGGCATCTAACTTTGACCTCAACTCTTGAGGTACATGTACATAGCATATACAACCAAAGACTCTAAGATGTGAAATGCAAGGTTTTCTTCCACTCCATGCTTCCTCAGGGGTTAGATGATGTATACCTGATGTAGGACATCTATTCATGATGTATGTGGCTGTATATGTAGCCTCTCCCCAATAACAATGCGGCATATTCATTTCATTGAGCATACACCTTGCTACCTCTGCTATGTGTCTGTTCTTTCTCTCTGCTACCCCATTTTGTTGAGGGGTATACCTGCATGTAAATTGTCTTTTGATGCCATTGACCTGCAAAAATTTAGAAAATTCATGGGAGAAATACTCTCCCCCTCCATCGGATCTCAAAGTTTTGATAAACTTGCCAGATTCCTTCTCCACCTGTGCTTTGAATTTCTTGAAGTAGTGGAACACATCTGATTTGTTTCTAATGCAATACAACCACACTTTTCTTGAAAAGTCATCAATGAAGGTTACAAAATACCTATTTCCAGCAAGGGATGCTTCTCTTGTTGGACCCCAAACATCCGTGTGAATGAGGTCTAAAACATTTGCACTTAAATATGTACTCTTCTTGAAGGGCAGCCTTGATTGTTTTCCTTGTTGGCAAGCTACACAAATTTCATGCAACATTTTAGATGTAAAATTTGGTAGGCCTCTTACCAAGCTCCTCCTTTGCATGTCCTTGAGCTTTTGTAGGTTGATGTGACCTATTCGTTTATGCCATAGATCCAAATCTGCTATCCTCTTGTCTCCATATGTGACATACATTGAATGGTGTGGCTGATTTATGTCCATTGTGAACATTCTCCCTTGCTTTTTTCCTTTTGCTATGAGCTTGAAACCTGCCCTTGGATCCTCAACAAAACATCCTCTTTCATTGAACCTAATTTGATAGCCTTTTTCTACCATTTGGCCTACCGAAATCAAGTTTTTGGTAATAGTAGGGACATGTAATACGTCTGATAAGCACTTTGCTCTTTGATTTCCTTCCAAACTGATATCTCCCACATGTTGAATGATATGCTCTGAGTTATCACCTATTTCCACATGCCCTTGATGCTTTGGGACCTGCAAATAACTAAAAAAATCCTTTCGACATGACATATGATTGCTACATCCACTGTCTACATACCATACATCTTCACTAGCTTGAGTTGTATCTTCACCATACCTCATGGCAAGTAAATAATCATTCCCTTGGCTGGATGATGTGTTTGCATAATTACCTTGCTCTCTATGATTGTTGTTTTTGCTTTGATTCTCTTGTCTTTGAGCTCTATGATAGCATTCATTTGCAAAATGACCGGGCTTACCACATACAAAGCATCCATTTGAAGTGGCTTGTCCTCTTCCACCAAATCTTGCACCTCTTCCTCTATTTGTGGCTCTTCCACCTCTTTGACCTGCATTTTCTTGTTGTCCTTGACCTCCTTGGTTGCTTTGATATCTTCCTCTTCCTCTTGAAGCACCTCGGTTGTGTCTTCCTCTTCCTCTACCTGCATACAACAATTGCCCTTGGCTATCCTTGGCATTATGACCACCAAGGTTCATCTCCTCTGTCACCATGAGAGTGATTAGTTGATCAAAATCAGGAAGAGAGTCCCTTACATACACTGAAGTTGTGAAAGCCCTCCATTTTTCATCATCCTTAAGTCCATTTAGGGTGTGGGCGACAAGATCGTCATCATCTAGGGCACAACCGATTGACCCTAGTGCATCTGCAAGCTCTTTAACCTTTAATATGTAATCATTAGCACCTTGAGAGCGGCTTTTCCTAAGATTATTTAGCTCATTCTTGAGCTGAATTTTTCTAGCTTTTGTGGAGGTTGAATACAATCTCTCCAAGCACTCCCACACCTTCTTCGATGTATCCAAATCTTGAATATGCCCTACCATAGAGTTGCTAATATGCTGAGATAAAATGAAAATGACCCTTTTGTCCCTTTCATCCCACTCTCTTACTGCTCTTCTCTGATCATTGGTTGGATTTACCTCATCTATGTAGGGTTTTGGCTCTCCACCACTCACAAGTCCCCACAAACCTTTCCCCATCAAAAAATTGCTTATTCTAAATCGCCACGGTTGGTAATTTCCTTTTTCGAGCTTCTCAATCTGAGCATTGAGATCAGCCATGGTGCCTCCTAACTCTTTTGAACCTCCCCCTTGATGCAATGAAGTTCAAAAGGATGTATTTTACCTCAAAAAATAGAGCTACTCCTCTTGATGAAGCTTCGTCTTTGATTTGATGATGTATTTGCTTCCCCTTGTTGTTGATGTGCCCGTTCTTTGCTTCCTTCCTTCAAACTTTGATGAAGTCTTTACTTCACTTCAGTAGCTCCTTCTTCTCTCTTTGATACTCCACTTATAGCTCTGATACCACTGTTGGAGGATAAACACTCCTATGTGCACAACAAAAGCAAATGAACCCTCCTAGGATCCTGAAATTTTTACAGACATAGGTTCTGTATTTTCTGAGTTTCTCTGAGTATATGCAGAGACTGAAAATGAAATTTTCCAGGCATAAACTAGACTTTAAGAGCTTTCAAATGAGAGTAAAATCACTCCATTTGGATACTGGATGATGCCTCAACAAGCTGCAACAAAACAGATAACTTGATCTCTTCACAGAGTATGAGCTAACTAGACAGACACTGTTCTGGACAGTTCTCTGCACATGTGCAGGCACTGAACCTAAGACTTATACCAGACAAAGTAGAACTTATAAGCTTTCCAACAAGACAAAAATCATTGCAAATGGATTCCGGATGAAGGAGAAACAATAATTACAAGACCGGGGGGTCTGCCAAAAACATCTAGATAGATAAAGTGTGTAAAAGTGAAATTTCTGCAAAATATGCAGAGAACAGCTAGTAGGGGGTGTGCTTAAACAAGGGGGCAGCTTGGGCACGTATTTCCACAATTCTAAGTCATAATACAAGTCATTAGAGGTTTTAAAGACCACATACTAACCTCTTTAACCAATCAAAAGCATATACATGTCAAAAATGAGGTCCAATCACATCAAGAGGTGAGCTAAATCTTCTCTAATCAACTTCTTTCCATTATGGGCATAATTGGATGCCTCAAAATTGTGGAAATCAGCCTCCTTTGATTGTGGATGATGTGGAAGGTTCAATTTGGGGCATGTTCCCACACTCTTGAGCTTGAAAAACTTTCAACAAATTGTACCAGCTTGGAGACATTTTGGAGGTGCCTAGATACTTTCTCTGAAGCCTTTGGATCCAAAATCGGCCACTCTAAGATCGCTTTCAGAGCTTTTGTCTGGATCCAGCTAGAACTTCTCATTGATCATTGCTATCAAAACATTTCGCAAGGCCTTTCGGCTTTTTGGGATTCCCCTGGGTTTTGGTATCTCGATGGAGCAACGATGGAACTAGGTGCTGACGAGACTTGAAAACAAGATAAACTTTTGGAGAGGTAAGCCAATCAATCTCGTTGATCGCACAATGGTTATCAATACGTTCCTCATATCATCGACTATTTACTTCCTCTCTTGTTGGAGACCGAAAGAGCAAGAGCTGTCCAAACTAGAAAGTATTTGCAGAAACGTCCTCTAGACGGGCGACCACAATAGGAGGTGGTTGCCTAAAATCAAGTGGTCGATCTACACCAACCAAAGAGATAGTGGGGGCCTTAGCATTCGGGACATTGGGTGTATGGCTACAAAGCTTGCTGCAAAATGGTTGATTAAGGTGTGGTGCAATGGGGAGGCGTCTTGGGCCAAGTTGATCTTCAAAAACAAGAATGCGTTGTCTTTCGTGGGATTCCCGAATTGGAAGAATCTTGAAATTCTGACCCTTCGGTTCTCCCCAATCCCGGTCCTCCTGAAAGGCTCGAGTCTGGTGTGCTCCCTATGGAAGAGTTGGAATAAAGTCAAAAGCTTCACAAGAATAAGTGAAGATTGGAAGTGGGTAGCCGATATCAGACAAAATGACTCTGTCTGGTTTTTGATCCATGGCATCCGGATCGTGGAATCTTGGAACATTCGAAACATCAAGAGGCTATGGAACAAAGGCTTCAAAAAATGGAAACATCTCTAGAATCAAGACACCAACTAGTGGATCAACTTTGAGGATATTGACCCTAGCATCAACATTTCCTATGAAGAATGGAATACTTTGCAAAGCAGATGTCTCGCTTGGGACCACTCTAAATGAAGTACCATCATTCACTTGGTTCACCTGCTTTAGAATAACATGTGCAGTTTGCATGCCATGCCTTGAGCTGCGTAAGTTTTTCCCATCATTACCTCTTAGATCGAACTACAACCTTTGATTTCTACATTGTTTCTTCCTCGAGTTGTGTCTTTAGTGCATTCCGCTCCTCTTCAGATTCTTCCGCTATGGTTTGCAACATTACAATGGATCTTTTCATTGCCGACACAGTTTCTCCAGAGATATCCAATCTTCTTGCCAAAATATGTTCTAGATCTTGAACCATCTAAGTCAACATAGCATTTTCTTTTCTCCAATTACCTCTTGCTCCGCTGCTTGCTGGATGGTATTCTCTGCATGGTTGAAGTGTAAAGAACATGGTGTAAGGTATTGGATGCCTTCATGTCTCGTAGATACCATTTGTAAATGTTTAACTAATAGAGAAACTGTACCAACTACACTTCATCCTCTACATTTCCCCATGGATCTCTAATCTGGTCATCAAACTTTGGAACGACCCTAATTATGCTATTTCTATTGTTCTTTGCATGTTCTCTACCTAGAGTCGTCCTCTACTTTTCTCTTCTTTTCATCCTCAAATCTGGCTTTTTTCTCAGTTGCTTGCCTTTGTTGTTTTGTTTCGGGCACAAGACAAGTATCCTCATCTTCCTTTCTCCTTCTCTCCACTTTGAAGATCATCTTCTCTCCTCTTCATCCAACCTCGCTTCTTGCAATTTATGGTTAGCATCTTGGATAATGTCTTCTCTCAACTGCTTCCTTTTCTCCTCCTCTATATTGATATCCAAATCGATTAGAGGCTTTGCTTGCCTCACGACTTCTACCAAGAACACGACTTCTGACACCTTAGCTTCTTGTCCTCTACTCAGCAATGAACTTGCAAGAATGAGATGAGAAAATATAACCTTGAGCTTGGTGTTCAAAGTTTTTTTTTTTTTTATATAAAGGAAGTTCCGCCTTAGCCTACTCGGGCTGAGCTTGGTGTTCAGAGTTTGGGACTTCTAAATCGGTGGCAATAATTGATTGAAATTCCTTTTTATTATTCAGAGCACTACTTCACACCAATCCACTTGTCCAGCTAATCTGAAGGCTTCACAAACCAATGAATAAATTTACTTCGATAATCCATAATGCTTAGTCTAGATGTTTATTGCCCATGCTGCAATGCGTAATCCTAGTCGTAGAGGAGACCTCATGGGAAACTACTCATACTTGTATTCATGTGAAAAGGGCTTGTGAAATAATGAAATGATGATTATTGGAACAATCAATCCTATGTAGCTCAAGTATAATTTCTACACAGTGGTCTCATATCTTAGTGTTTATACTAGTTCCTACTATGATTCAACGTGTAACCTAAAGGCTCTAATGTGATCAGCTTCATGCTCCATCTATGCATTGGACTTTTGAATAAATTAAATGCGCATTAGATGAGGCTCAAGGGCCTACCAATTAAGCATTGCATAATCCAATAGTCTACAAACTTCTTAACAATATATATGCGTTTTTGGAGTAGTCTACTACCAATTTATTGTAGTATGTAACACTCTTCTCCAACGTAACTTAAATTTTCTAGCTTGAGATCTCCAATATGGAACACTCTTGTTCTGAGGTTATCGTCATGTCATCGATATTGTGTGAGTTGGACCTCCTACAAGGGTAAAAAAATTTGGTACCTATCTTCTTCCAACTATCATAAATTATCCATTTTGTACTCAAAAGAGTCCTGTGGTAAAAGCCGTTCCCTTCTAGTAAAATCTTTGGGTGGTCCCAAGCACTCATTCTATGTCTTAGTAGGCACCATTCTTGGAATTCAACTCTCCTAGTTGGATCAATGTTTTATATAATTCTAATGTCTTCTATCTTGATTCTAGAGGTGCTTCCAAATGTGAAAGCCTTTGTCCCATACGTTCTTCACTCTTTGGAGGTTCTTTGAATCAAGTACGATGATTCCTGTAAGGAATTGAACTCACAACCTCTTGGTTAGGAATGTGATGGGCTAACCATTAGCCCCAAAAGCCATGGTGGATTACTTCCTAATCACCCCTCTTAGGGTGTAGTTCAACCATCTCCTACCTATCAAGTGTGTGTTTCAACCATCTCCGACCTATCACTTTATTAAATTCTTCCCCCCTTGGAAGAAATTATTGTCCTCCAAAATAGAGCTATATACATACTGTACGCAACCCCCGAGCCTCATGTTCTAAAATTGGAAGAACACGGTCATGTTCTAAAACTAGAAGAACATGTCTCATCTCTGTGGTGGCATCCCTGCCCAAATTATTCACTCAGGTTCCATTCATCCAATGGAAAAGTGTGAAAAGAGTAAGCTGTTCCAAGCTTGAACAGCATGAAGCATTTCCAAGAATGTAGTCTGCAACCGTGAAGACGGTACTTAAGGCTGTGGAAGGTAAAATATAAATTTTTGCCTATCCTTAAAGGGATTTTGGTAAAAATCCAGAGAGCATGAGCTGATGCTTAGAGTTAAGCAGTAGAGAGATTCCTGTAAAAGTCTTGGCCGAGATAGGTACCTAAAGCATCAGTAAATAAGGAATCTAAATACAAGAAGTTAAAAGCTCTTGTCACTACAAATTGGTCAAGAAAAAACCACTTGAACTTGAATTTATGAAATTTCAAGTACTTGGAATTTGAATTGGTTTTCATTTCAAAACCCTAGCAGAGAAGGATGGATGTTCCATCAAAAGGTTTTTTAAGTTCCTCAAGAAAAGCACAAGATCGTGAAACGATAATGTAAGGGATTGAACTCACAACCTCTTGGTTAGGAATGTGATGGGCTAACCACTTGCCCCAAAAGACATGGTTGAAGATTACTTCCTAATCCTCTCTCTCAATGTAAGGAATTGAACTCACAACCTCTTGGTTAGGAATGTAATGGGCTAACCACTTGCCCCAAAAGCCATGGTTGAGGATTACTTCCTTATCCCCCCTCTTAGGGTGTAGTTCAACCATCTCCTACCTATCAAGTGTGTGTTTCAACCATCTCCAACCTATCACTTTATTACAATTCCCTTGATAGGGAATAAAAAAAAGTCATTGTCTCTAATGTCAACAACCCACTTTTTGTCATTATTGATCTTCCAATACGGTTTCATCATGTTTAAAAATTTTCACAATGAGCACACCATGGCCGATCTTTTTGATGTCAATAGAAAAGGAAAGAACAAGAGGGTGAATAAATCAAGGCTCTTCTATATAGCAAGCTTGGTAAGACTAAAGAAGCTTATGTTTCTCAAAATAAAATTGCCCTAAGGAGCACTATCATTGCTCCAACCAAGCTTTAATCATCATTTCCATGCTAACTTGTTAGCGAAGCCTTCAATGACCACAATGTCCAATCCACCCAAGTCTTTTTCTCTTGATTAGAACTTCAATCTAGTTTTATGCACCCATCTCGTATTGGGATCTTGATTCTAGAGAATTTCATAAATTCATTATTGAAGATGGTAAGAATTTCATAAATTCTTACCATCTTCAATAATGAATTTATGATTAGGTCTTTAACAAGCCATCAAATAAACAATTGAAGAGATAAGGAATGTGTGGATTTCCATAGGACGACCCGCCAAGTTAAGTTGCACAAACATTTAGTAAGAGAGTTTGTTATTGAGCTTGGTGAGTACCCAACTACTAGTGACCGATCAAGATATCAAAACCCATAGGTATTCCGAGGAGATGGACGGTTTTCTTGTTGGGGACTTCTTGAACTTCTTGATCAATAAGAAAGTGTGGTGGCTGCCTTGTGATAGAATTAAAAGCTACTTTTGTGTGGTTTATTCTAGATCGAGAGTCGTCACAAAAGGTATCTAGATAAAAGTCAATGACACAATCCAAGTCATTATGTAAGAAAACACTCGTATAAGCAACAAAGAGTCTCATAATCACTTGTTATTGGCTATGAGGAAGAGGAAAACCATGAATATCACCGTGATTGACATGATGGTTAACCAATATGTAAGGTCATGAACATCAATAACCAAGATTAGTAGGGCCAATGGCAACCATCTCTTATTGAGCATTTTAGTTTGATACATTGAGAGACTTTTCTAATTATCGTAATATGAGTTTTGGCATTGCCTAGAAGCATTGCACTTATCTTGATAAATCTAGAGCCACATCTGATTTCTTTAAGGGATTGTAGAATGAAATTCCATCCAAGTTTCTCATATGCTTTATCAAAGTTGATTTTGAGGAAGAGGCCATTTTGAGAAGATTCCATCACATAGTGAACGCCTTCCCACATGTCAATAATGGGCTTGTGGATAGGCCTACCCTTAATGAAACCTTTCTTAACTTCATCAATCCAAGAGCAAAGTTCGTTGGAAATGTGATTGATGAGTATCTCAACAAAAATATTATTGCCACTTAGCATCATAATTGATCGTTAATTTTTAATCTACTTACTATCTTTTTTGTGAATAAGCTTAATCACTCCTTTGTTCAGGAAACTAGGTAACACAAAAAACTTAGTGCTTTCTACCATAACATGTAGAGAGAGAAAACTAAATCTTGCTTAAACATCTTGAATAACTCATTGGTGAGGCTGATAAGCCCTACCTAGAACTTGGCAGTGCTATCATGAAGAATTCTAGATCCCAAAATGAAGTTCAATTTTCAAGCTTCGTTGAGGATATGTTCATGTTGAATTCAAAAATCAAAGAGGAACATCATTGATATCACCAAAAATCTTAGTAATAGACAAAGGGAGCAATGGAATATGGAACAATGGAGGTATGGATTGAAGACAATCTTGGCCTTCTCTCATAAAAAGTTCTATTGTTCTTTGCTCCAATGGCTCATGACTTTGTTCCATTTGTGTCAGTGAGAAGGAATTGTAACATATTTTTCTCGATTGTGAGGATGCTAAAAAGTTCTAGAAGCTATTTCTACAATGTCCCATCCTCCTCTTTGTCCTCGAGAAGTTTTTCTTGGAGAGTGTTTTCATCTTGATGTCGTACTCTAGAATCTATAGAGAACTGATGTTCTATTGTCTATTGGGAGAAACAAGAACAATAGAATCTTTGATCACAATGTTAGAGATTACTATGTCTTCTAGGAAACTAGAATGTTAGGGATGAGTATGTCTTGTACGAAACCCATGAGAAATGGAGGGATACTCTCCTCACATTGGAATCACCTTTAAAACTACAAATGTTCCTTTTTTCTAATCAAAGGAAGCTCAACAATAGTCTACTCTCCCATGCTTGAATTAATTAAAGAAAAAATATACAATGAATGGGCTTAACACCCTTGGGATCCCCTAAATTGTACAAAGTAGGGGTATAATGTCCCAAACACTATGATTGAATGATATCTGTATGATAACTAGGATTCAACAGGATACAAAACAGGTATATATATTTTCAATTGACCACTCTTTCTAATGTCCATCAATGTTGATTGCACATCTTTCTTTCCATATCTTCCAGAGTGCTTGCCCTTTGATGGCATGCCACAAAGCTGAGGTAGAGCCAATTGTTTGTCCAAGTAGAGCTTCTTTCTAGTTAATTTGTCTTGTTAAGCTCAAAACCTCGGTGAGAGACAACCAAATCAAGCTATTTCTAGGGCATGAGAAGAAGATATTACCAAGTTCCTCTCTGCCATGGATGCAATGCTTATGCTAGTGATGGACCCCACTGATTTATTAGTTTTGGCATCGGTCCAGATTCCATGATGGAGGATGTTCCACATAAGAACATATCTTTTGTTCTCAATGAGAGGGTGCCACAGGTATCCACACATGATTTGCCATCTGATTCTAGACCCATTCTGAAACATTCCCTGTTAAGGGAAATATGCAAGTCAAGGTGCTTATGTAACCTCAAAATTTTGTCTAATTTGTTACTTTTGGTTCATCTTAACCCTTCAATCTGAGGGTGTCATTTCTAAGAGGGAGACAAGTTTTTGATTTGTCCCAAGAGTGGATTCTCTACTTGAGAAGGCACCAATAATTAAAGTCAATTTTCATAACATATTCTATGTCCTCAAATCTTATCCAATGACCTCTATCATGGTTCCAGAGATGTTTCCACTTTCTAAAACCTTTGTTCCATAACTTCTTTGCTCTTTTCATGTTCTCCAAATCAAATTCTTTGATTCTCTTAATAGGAAACTAGATAGAATCATTTTTCCATATCCTCACCATCCATTTCCAATCTTCATTAATGTTAATGTATAGTTTCGTCTTGTTCCAACTCTTCCAAATGGAGCAAACAAGGTGAGAACCTTTCAGAGTCATTGGACACTTAGAAAACAACAAGGTGAGTAGATCAAGATCCTTCAACCTAGGGAATCCTTGAAGTGTACAAGAGGACTTATCTCTAAGAATTTGTTTTGCCTAAGAATATTCCACGTTGCAACAAGCTTTGAGAAGCCATTTGCCAGCCAATTTATCTACTAAACCTCTCACATTAAGAATGCCCAAAACATGAGTCTCTTTTTTTGTCAGCACACAAAGCCTAGTTGATCTTGGGCATGCCCCTCCTATTGGGATCAACAATATAGAGGAAATTTCTACAAGTAGTTTCAAGATTCACTAATTTTTTGTCTTTTGGTCTCCAACATGCCAGAAAATAGATAGGTGAGGAAGGTGTTCATCACCATGGCATGCCTTGCCAGGTTAAGATGCATGCCCTTCCAGTAGGCAAATTTATTATCGAGATCTTCTAGAACCCAATTCCAACATTGACTAATAGATAATTCAAAACCCATCGGCATACCGAGGAGTGGAAAAATCCCTCCACTCTTTATTTTTTTACATCCCTCGTTAGTCAAGAATTATGATGAGGGCCCCAAAATAGCCTTGAAAGAAATTTTGAAGTGATTTATTTTAGATCTAGATGCAACACAAAAGGCATTTAGACAATGCTATAAGGTGTTGATATTATTAGGGTCATTATGCACAAAAGCATTCGTGTCATCTATGAAGAGTCTCATTAGCATCCAATTTTGATTATGGGGGAGCCGAAGGCCTTGGATCTATCCTAAAAGGGCATGATGCCTAACCACGAAATTGAGGCCATCACTAGCTATGGCAAAAAGAAGAGGAGCAAGAGGACAACCCTGTCTAATAGAGCATTTTGACCTGATTTGCTGAGAGAGTTGACCATTGCTATTGATTCGAGAGGAGGCATTCCATATAAGCATAGAGATCATTTTGATGAATTTAGGTCCACAACCTATATCTTTTACGGATTCTTGAATGAAAATCCCACTCCAGGCAGCCATATGCTTTGTCGAAATCAATTTTGATGAAGAGGACATCTTGGGGGGAACCCTCAACAAACCCCACACCTTCCCACACATCAATAATTGCCTCCAAGGTGGATCTTCCCTTAATGAATCCTTTTTGGTACTCATTGATCCATGAACACAGATGGTAGGTAATGTGATTTTCAAGAACCTTGTCTAAGATCTTATAGCCCGTTTGTAGCATAATGATGGGTTGCTAGTTTTCAATCCTATTTGTTTTGCCTTTTTGTGAATTATCTTAATCATCCCTTCACTGAGAAAAGTAGGGATCATGCCGAAGCATAAGGCCTTGGGCCAATCTGTAAGTAAGGGTTTAACTGAGTCATTCTTGAAAGTCTTGAAAAACTCATTGGTGAGACCATCTAGACCCATGCTTTTACCACCAGGAAGAGCATCTATAATTTCTAAATTTTTTGTGGTGGTGATTGGAGAATCGAGAAGATGAAACCTATTTTTTGGAATTCTTTTTTATTTAATTCTTGATATGGCAGCTGTGCAATCCCATCTCTAAGAAGTGAGTGGCATGGACACTTCCATGAGTTGAGCAAAGTGGTTGGTTATTATCTGAATATTCTCTTCCTTAGAAGTAAATTCCCTCCCTTCATTATCTACAATGAAAGGGAACTCTTCCTTGATTTTCTTCTTCTTTAGTAGCTTACACATCTCTTTTGTCACTTTGTCCGCTTTCCTTACCCACCAATCTTTAAAATAGATCTGCATATTACTTCAGGGAATTTCATCTACATATCTTAGTTTGCTTCTAATTTTCAGGAGTTGTGATTGGAGGCTAGGAGTGCCATTATTAGCTTCCATCTCCAAATTCGGAAGCCGATGGCAAAGATTTACCCTTCTCTTAAGGATTTCTTTATGGACCTTGACAAGAAGAACTTGGGATCACTTCATCGCAAACTTCGAGCACTTGGTCGGAGAGGGATAACATCTAAAGGACTCGCTCCTTATACAAGAGATCATGTGTTGTACAGAAGAAAGGGAGAGTATTGAGGGATCAACATGAAACTAGGGGGCCTTTCTATGCCTTAGCTCAGGTTTGAAGTTGAGAATCATTGGGTAGTGGTCAGATAAAACGAGGTCCACACACTTTGAAAAGGATGGAGGACCCAATTTGTCGATTATGTCTTGCAAGATATAGCTTCTATCTAGTCTAGCTTTCCATAAGTCTTTCACTACAACATATGAGGGGCATACCGACGCTCCCTATACCGACGATCACTATCGACGTCGGTATAAACGTTGGAAAAGTACACTTAAAGATACCGACGATCAAGTGACCGTCTGTATGACAGTTTAAAACAGATCGTCGGTGTGACCCGCAACCCCTGGTATAAGCGTCGGTATGGGCATCGGTATAAGCGTCGGTATGAGCGTCGATATAAGTGTCGGTAATGTATTGGAAGTTACCAATGCACATACTGATGCCCATACCGACGCCCATACCGAGGCCGTGTTTTAAACATACCGGGAACCCAGGAGCAAAACTGAACATTTTTGCACGTGTTTGAGTATTGATTGTCTTCTGTCAAACTTGTGTGCGCGAATCGAATTGCGAACTGCATTGTCTTGTGCACACACACACACACAGATCTCTCTCTCTACACACACACAAACTCTCTCTCGGTTTAGATATCACATCTTGGTAACTCGTGCGCATACTCTTAGCCTTTGTCTTTCTCTATGCTTTAGGTCTTATAATTTCTCTTCTCTTTGATTTTGTAGAAGTTCTTTGGCATGGATTGTTTGGAATTTGACGATAGAAAATATACATTACGCTTTGATGAAAACGATCCAAAAGAGGGACATACTTGTAAGTGATTGTTTTACTCTCTATTGATAGAGAGAGAAAGAGAGAGAGAAAGAGAGAGAGATATGAGAGAGAGAGATAGAGAGGGAAAGAGAGAGAGGGGAGAGAGAGAGAGAGAGAGAGAGAGAGAGAGAGAGAGAGAGAGAGAGAGACAAAGAGAGAGAGAAAGAGAGAGGAAGAGAGAGAGTGAGATAGAGAGATAAAGAGAGAGAGAGTGAGAGATAAAGAGAGATAGAGTGAGAGATAAAGAGAGACGAAAGAGAGGAAGATAGAGATAGGAAAATAGAGCATACATACACACACACACACATCTATACATGCATATATACACACATACATGTACACACATGCATGCTTACATACACACACATATACAGAGATGCATGCATACACACACATACAAATATACACACATGCATACATACACACACATGCATACACACATACATACACACACATATATACACATATGCATACATACACATACACACACATGCATATAGAAATACATACACACACATATACACACATACATACACACATACATACACACACACATACATACACACATATACACACATATACACACATGCATGCATACATACACACACATATACACACATGCATGCATACACACATATACACATATACACACATGCATGCATACATACACACACATACACATATACACACATGCATACATATACACACACATGTACACACATGCATACATACACACACATATGTACACACATGCATACATACACACATATACACACATGCATACACACACACATACATACACACATATACACACATGCATGCATACATACACACACATATACACACATGCATGCATACACACATATACACATATACACACATGCATGCATACATACACACACATACATATGTACACACATGCATACATACACACACACATGCATACATACACACACATATGTACACACATGCATACATACACACATATACACACATGCATGCATGCATACACACACATATACACACATGCATGCATACACTCACACGCACACACACACATACATACACACATGCATGCACACACACACATGAATGCATACACACACATGCATACATACACACACATACACATATACTCACACATGCATACATAGACACACATACACATATACAAACATGCATACATTCACA